>CAAE01014456.1:2500-13970 GCA_000180735.1 Tetraodon nigroviridis | reverse complement strand
CAGAGGGGGGGATGTACACACCCAGCATGATCACGTGACTGAGCTCACGGGGCAGGTAGTAGGGCCTCATGCTGACTGCCAACAGCTCGATGTCCCTGGTGCAGATCTGCTCCTTGACGGTGCTGTGGCCCGGGTTGCACCACCTGTTGTTAATGTACACCGCCACACCCCCCCCCTTATATATATAGATATATCTATCTATATATATACATGTATATATATATATGTATATATATATATATATATATATATATATATATATATATATATATACATATATATAGATAGATATCCAGTAGATATAGATATAAGATATATAGAATAGAGCTTTATTCGTCCCACAGCGGGGAAATTGCACTGTTCCAGCAGCAAAAACGTTGGAGAAAAGTCCAAAAGTGCAGGAAGAAGGCAGATAAATACAAATACTTTCTGTAGGAATGTGACACTATGTACACCAATAAATATTATATACAGGATTTACATGGAGTATGGGTGTGAGAGGTATGTACACGTGGATTGTTAGTCCTTGTGGAGGACCTAGGAAGCAGCGTTGAAGAGTCTGATGGCTGTGGGGAGGAAGGACCTGCGGTAGCGCTCCTTCTTGCACTGAGGATGCCTCAGCCTGGTGCTGAAGGAGCTCTATATATATCTTTTTAAAGCTATAGGTAAACAAATGCCTGGAAAGCTAGAGAAGAAATCTCAATAATAAACCAATAAACGACAATAAACCAGTTCTAATGACGTGCTGGGGTCTTCCAGATCTTTTAGGAGATTAGCAGCATTCACCCTCACACACTGCCCAAGGGTACCTCGGCAGTGCTCTGGAGGAGTCCTGCCATCAGCACCCCCTGGTTGGCCTTTCTTCATGTTTGTCACAGTGGTGCTGCAGGTGATCCTGGAGCTCCTCAGGAGGAAGGTGCAGGTCTCCTCGGGATTCTGCTTACTCTCTAGTCCTCAGAGGAAGTTGTCTCTGTCAAGCCGTGGACCCACTACATAATATTTGGCGTCTAAGACGCCAACACTCACCCTCACCCAATTTTGTCACTAATCCGCCTGGCGAGTTCTGAGTTGTGTCTAAAGAAAAAAGCAAAGAATTTTTAAAAATGCACCATTAATAAAAATACATTGACGTGGGCTATAAGTGACATTTTGTAGGGGGAAAAATATGGCTTATATGTAGTAGTAGGACAACAGTAGATCAACTGGCTCGCATGTTGAGGCTTCTCAAGTAAGTGCAGTCAGCCACCCCTCCAGATGGCAAGAGTCGTGAAGTCGGGACTCTCCCACCTTAGACGGGTTTTTGTGAACACTGCCGCTCACAACATGCCACTAGAGAGTCTTGTAGTGGGGCCGCTTGGAAGCCTCACCGACTCAAAAAACCATGTAGTGGGTCTGTGGCTTTAGATGGCGTCGCACCGACACACCCTCTCGCTGCCGCACCGCCTCAGGCCCATATTTAAAAGAGGAGGTGGGAGTGGCCCCCAGACAAGCTGACAACAGGCAGTCAAAGACACCATGGCTGGCACAGACCAGCAGAATGAATGCCTGCAGATGAGCCCCCTCAGCGCCACCCAGTTCCTGCACATCTGGAACCACTTCGATTCTGACGGTAGGAAGCTCTGCTGGCCTGCTGACGGTCCTTCGGGTCTGACGGTAGGAAGCTCTGCTCCCCTGCTGACGGTCCCTCGGGTCTGACGGTAGGAAGCTCTGCTCCCCTGCTGACGGTCCCTCGGGACTGACGGTAGGAAGCTCTGCTCCCCTGCTGACGGTCCCTCGGGTCTGACGGTAGGAAGCTCTGCTCCCCTGCTGACGGTCCCTCGGGTCTGACGGTAGGAAGCTCTGCTCCCCTGCTGACGGTCCCTCGGGACTGACGGTAGGAAGCTCTGCTCCCCTGCTGACGGTCCCTCGGGACTGACGGTCCCTCGGGTCTGACGGTAGGAAGCTCTGCTCCCCTGCTGACGGTTCCTCGGGACTGACGGTAGGAAGCTCTGCTCCCCTGCTGACGGTCCCTCGGGTCTGACAGTAGGAAGCTCTGCTCCCCTGCTGACGGACCCTCGGGTCTGACGGGGCTTTATTGGATGGGTTGGTAGACGGGTTCTTGACCCAGGTCCAGGGTCAAAGGTCAGAGGGGGGTCACCACTGTGAAGCCTCTGAGACGATATTTGAATAAAACCTGTCATTTTCGTAGCTTCAGAGCAAGAATCGGTTACTTTTACCATTTACTTCTCTAGTTTGTTCCACAGCTTTTCTAAAGTAAAAACACACATTTTTCACTGAATGTGCGACACAGCTGTGAGCTTCAGTGTTTGTCTGGACTGATAATCAGGCGGAAGCAGGGCGGGTCCTTGCTGCCTGCTGCTCATGCAAATCTTCATGTTTGCGTGTCGGGTTTAAAGAAAAGTCTATTCAAATCAAGGCCAAACAGCTCGTTGGCACGCAGGAACGTTGGCGTAGCAACAGACAATCAGGTTAATTTGGATCAGCTGAGGCCCTGAAGCCTCCAACCGCCGCTAGCTTGGTGTCCTCGGGCTTGTCTTCAGCCTCTCCTGGTTGCCGTGGTGACGGAGGCGTCTTACAGCTGTCATGAGCCGACACGCAGCTCTGGTGGTGTCAAACGTTTCTTACCCATGTTAATTACACATGTTTATTACACTTATGTCCACATCAGACAACCTGACCTCTGGTCCCCTCTGGACGGTGGACACACCAGAGCTTTTCTGTCAATCAAACCCAGATGCATTTTTGGATTCCTTCTATTGATCTCAAACATTTGCAGATAGAGCGTAGCATTAGCAGATACTCAGATGAACGTTCGGAACAGGTGGCTACCCCGCCCCAACCACACCAGCAGGACGAGAGACAACGAAGAGATAAAAACCCTCATGGTCACCAAAAGCAAAATAAACACCAGTTAAGCTCACAAAGTCAAAACAACCAGGCCTCTGTCCCCTGTCCCCTGTCCCCAGGTTTCAGGTTTCAGGGCTCCTGTCCTTATACCTCTGTTTCCTGTCCCATGTTCCCTTTCCCCAGGCCCCTGTCCATTGTTCCCAGGCTTTAGGTCTAAAACCCCGGTCTCCAGACCCCTGTCCCCTCAACCCAACGACGCCGGGGCTCCGCTGAGTCAGGTCCAGGTTCCACCTGAACCTGGTTCAAGTCCAAGTCCAGGAAGTGTACTGTCTTTCAGGGAGGACAGGTCTACAGCTAAACATTAGCTGCTGGCTGCTAGGCCGCTGCTCCTGGCTGTAGCAGAGGAAGGTGTAGAGATCAAAGCTGGAACAAGTTGGTAACTGTGAAGAGAAACAGACAAGGTTGTCCTTCAGGTCTGCCGTGGGGGGGTTGTAGTCCTCCTGGAGGTCCCTGCTTGTCTGATGCTGACCAAGAGCTGGGCAGTGGTGTTGCTGAACTGGTCCCAGTAGCCCAACTGGATCTGGTGCACCAGCAGCCTGGTGTTCATGTCGGTCTGTGTCCTCCAGGTAATGGCTACATCGAAGAGAAAGAACTGGAGAGCTTCTTCAAGGAGCTGCAGATGTCTTGGACAGGAACGGACGTGGTGAGTTTAGGAGGCAGAGACGCACTCACACACGCTGATCACTCAGGCTTCACCAGCACCACCCTGCTCCCTTCTTCAGGACCCCTCAAACCCCACGTTGAAGGAGAAGGTGAAGGAGTTTGTGCAGAGGTTTGACAAGAACAAAGACGGACGCATTGAGATGTCAGAGGTGAGACCTGAGCCCCAGAGACAGAGAGGGCCCCTGCTAGCATGACACCAGAGGACGTTAGCTGGTAGCTGAATTTACTGGAGTACCGGAGTACTCCAGTCACTAAAGTAGCGGAGTACACTAAATAGCAGAGTACACTAAAGTACCAGAGTACACTAAAGTAGCGGAGTACACTAAAGTACCAGAGTACACTAAAGTAGCGGAGTACTGACCGACAGGAAGCTGGTCTCCCTCTTTTCTCTCGTCCAGCTGGCGGAGATCCTCCCCAACCAGGAGAACTTTTCTCTCTGCTTCAGACAGTTTGTCAGGGCCAGCGCTGACTTCCTGCAGGTACGTGTGGCCGACGCTTTGCTTCCTCATCCTCATCTTCACCACCACCCCGGCTGGGAGGCTCTGGCCGGTCCGGCTCCGTTCGCCCATCAGAACCAGCCTGAGTTCTGCCTCTGCTGCTTGCTTCCAGACTTGGCGGCGATATTCTGCGGCTGGCGGCGGCAGCAGCAGCCCTCAGTCAGCGGATCCCGCCGGTCCGGTCCTGGGAGGAAGCCAGGCGGGCGCAGACGTGCTGGACTCTCAGACAAGGTCCTCACCAAGAGTCCCGGCTGCCGCCTGTTTGCTGGTTGACTGGAACGGACTTCTGGAGGGTTGATGCCTGACAGACTGGTCTACGAACCTTCAGGACTGATGCTAGTCCGCGTCGGTCCTCTTCCATGTTGGAGGACACCGGGAAGGTTAGCCGCCGCTGAAACTCAAGCTAATCCCAATAAAGAATCCAGTTGTTTCCTTGACAACATGAGACATGTGACCATGTTTTCACTATTCTCATTGTGATGGCGCCATTCTTGAGTTGTGCTTAAAATGTTCCAAGAGTACTTAAACACACTTGGAACACACACACACACACACACACAGTGTCCTTTCACATTACCAGGTTAACATCAGACCTCCAAATGTGCGTTAAAGGAGGCAGCTGATGCCTCCACTGGTCCAGGAGCAACGTTTCCAGGGGAACAGGAACCTTCAGCAGCTCCTAACCGTGAAGGAGGAGGAGGGGCAGGAACCAAACACGCTTTTCAGGAGAACAAGAGCTGAAAACGGTGGAACCAACCATTGGCAGCTTCACTGCCTGTGTTCTCTCCTCTATCTGTCCTTCCCTCCTCCTTCACTTATCCATCCATCCATCCTTCCATCCATCACCAGGAGGACCCTGTATGAGCCTGAGTGCTAAGAATCTGATTCTGGACATGGGGCAGAAACACTTTCATCAGAAAGTCTCAGGCAAAAGCAAAAGGATGAGCAAAAAACTGCTCTATGGGAGGAAAAGCCCACAAACTCCAGAGGTGCACAGGAGCAGGGTCCCCTGAGGATCACCTGGACGATGGAACCATCCTGGATTAGCCTCCAGCCGCTCTGCTAACCTGGCAGCGCTTTTATTTAACCAGACAAAGCCCCTAACCAGAGACCAAGTCAAAGGTCAGTCCTCCATCAGCGCCAGCGTTGAGTCTGTCCATCTGAAAGCCTCATGTCTCCAGATCTGGTGTTTGCGTTTCACCTCCATTCTAGCAACAGAAAAAAGGCTGAGCTGCCCCAGCGCCGCCTAGTGGCCATTCACTGAATACCATCCATGAACCACAGACGCAACTGGACCCACTGGTTTTACTGGGAGCGGGAGTTCTGTGTGCTTGGCTGCTGCTGTTTTCAGTTAATCATCTGCTCAGTGATGAAACTGACAGCTGCCATTGTGACTGTGATTGCATAGTTCAAACACAAGTCTCTTTTCTGGAATGTCGATCTAGCCCTGACACTAGCCTGAAACACAGCAGCTTGGCAAAAGAGTCGCTTTATCAAAACGTTTCTCTTCTCGTTTTAAAACAAGAAGATAAATTCAGGCCCTTTTGGAAAATGAGGGCAAATTCTGCGAATGCAGCGAACCACAAAACACAAGGCCTGTTGTTTGGAATTTGTATGTTTGCGTTGGACAGACACACACAGAAACCAGCTGAGTGACACCTACCGGCAACCTCGACTGAGAGAAGGACGAGAAGGAGGAGGAGGAGGAGCAGAGCACCTCCTCCTGGACCAGGTGATCTTTTATTCTAAAACCTTTGTTTGTGGGAAGATCTGATCAGATTCAGCTTCAACCCTTTGTGCAGAGCCCCCTTCTCGATTGCTACAACCCCTCATCTTGGCTCAGAGAACGAGAAGAAAATAAAGGACAATATTTTAATAATTTTAAACAGAAAATGGTGGAGGCACTGTCCAGACACCAACAAACACTCTTTAGTGCAACAATAGGAACAAAGGGAGAGCATCCACTCTCAGGAGTACAACCCCAAAAGAGAACATACACAAAAAAATTTTAAAAAATCAAACGACACCAGTGGTGTTGAGGGACCTCCCACCAGGGGCCACAATATTGGTGACCAAAGCAGAAGGAACCTCGAGTTTGACGCCTGCTGCTCTGGCTCTTCACCCTGCAATAAATTATTCAGAGAGACTGAAAGCTCTTTGATTTAGGATGGAAAGATAAGCGGCATCATTGGAGGAAGATGGCTACTGTGAACTGGTGTTAAAGTGATGAGCTAAAAACATCCCACATCCATCTGGTGAGCTACGCCCGTCTACTGGCCACACTGGGCGGCCTCAACTTAAAAAAAACTAAACAAAAACGTCAGCTTTCCAGTGTCGGGGTTGGTGTCATGGCTACAAGCATCCGCTTCCAGCCCATAAGTAGTTAACACAGAAGAAGAAATCCAGAGAAACTTTAACCTGCGTCCATCATGTCAGAGCTCACGTGAGACCTGAGCTCGTCCCCTCACGAGCAGAGTGATGACACACCCATAGCTGGTAGATTAGATCACTGACTCCACGAGACACACTCGCCCCTCACCCACCGCTGCCCACTGTAGGGGGCGACAGTGGGCAGGTTCCACTGTACGAGACAACCGTGACTCTGTGTGTGTGTGTGTGTGTGTGTGTGTGTGTGTGTGTGTGTGGTTCTTCCCGGTTCAATAAAGGTAAATAAATGAATCTGCCGTCACGTGTCAACCTAAGGAGTACCTTTGGCGTGCTCTTTTGTCTGGCGCGTGCTCTGCGGCGCAGCCCGTCAGGCCCCGCCCCCTCAGCTGGCGCGCGGACGGACCGGTTCCACCAGCGCCGCCAGTCCCGTCGAGGACCGACTGGTTTGCCCCCTCATGGGTTTGGTTTCACCACGACCGCAGCAGGACGCAGGCGACGGCTGCAGCAGGACCACTGTCCCCGGCCGCCCCAGGCCGCTGGAGACCCGGATGATCGCAGCCGAGCACCGCGGCGCGGTCGCTGCACGAGTTTAGCCGCAGCGGAGACGAGAGGCGGGCCGGAGGATGTCCAGAGCGCCGCAGCAGCAGCGGGGGACCGCCGGGCTCCCGGAGAGCCTGGTGGAGGTGAAGAGCAAGGTGAGTGTGTGAGTGTGTGTGTGTGTGTGTGTGTGTGTGTGTGTGTGTGTGTGTGTGTGTGTGTGTGTGTGTGTGGAGCCTGCGAGAACCTGCGGACACGAGCGATGTCCGGACGGACGGACAGACAGTATGGACGGACTCTGGTGATCTAGGGTCTGCTGGCAGGTACCCACAGATAGTGGTTATACACAGGTAGTAGGTGTGTACTGGTATTAGTCACACACACTCACCCACAGATAGTGGTTATATATAGATATTAGTTATTTACAGTTTAATACCACCACTGACTGGTGTTCCTGCTATCCAACCTGTGTGGAACTGGTGTGGAACTGGTGTGGAACTGGTGTGAAACTGGTGTGGAACTGGTGTGGAACTGGTGTGGAACTGGTGTGGAACTGGACTGGGCGACAGTCGGTCGGGTTTCTTTGAGGACGTTGCTACCTGTGTGAACTTTCTTCCATCTCCATCGTTTCCTAACAGAAGCAGGAGTTTGAGCTGGATTCTAGATCCTGGGATTCTTTTTCCTTCTGCTCCGTGTTGGTGTTAAAGTTCTGTCCAGGCATCCAGGCCAACCAGGCTGGCGGTGCTGGCTGGAGGCCTGCTTGCAGGCTGCCTCCACACCTGCTGACTCACTGCTCTCTCTGGTGTTGCTCACTAGTTTGAGGCAGAATATCGTCGCTTTGCTCTGAAGAGAAACTGCCCAGGAGGCTTCCTGGAGTTCTACGCTCTGCTCCAGTCCATCCACGGCATCCCTGGGACGGACGTGCAGCTGGGCTACGCTGACGTCCATGGAGACCTCCTCCCAATCAACAACGATGACAACTTCCACAAAGCGGTCTCCTCCGCCTGTCCTCTGCTGCGCATCATCATCACCAAGAAAGGTCAGACGGGTGAGTGGCTGCTCCTCCGGAACGCTGCTGGAGAACCCAGGAGTGTCCTGCTTCTCTGGGAAGAAGGTTCCCAGAGAAGCAGGAGCACAACGGTCGGGGTCAGGGCCAGGAACCTTCCAGCTCCTCTCTGGTCTTCTGGGTTACTGGTTTGGGTGGAATTCACTGGTGGAGGTCTCTGTCGGTGCGTTCCTTCAGAGCCTCAGACACAGAGCAGAGCTGCTGTCAATGGAAGGGCAGAAGGTCAGAAGGTCCCATCTGGGTTTGGATCAACTGGATCCATCTGCACACTGCAGCCATCTTGTGTCTTCAGCTGATGCTGAGGCACAGGGATGGGCTGTCAGGAGGTTCACACACTCGTTCCTTCACGCTAGTGTTATTCCAGGTTCACAGAAGCCCAGAACTCGCACAGCGCCGCCTTGTGGTGCATCAACACAACAACCCACAATGGCGGAAAGATTCCTTCAAACGCCCTTTCCGCCATGTTGTGATGATCTTTTCTACTCATGACTAACATGAAGGAGCTGCCGTGGAGACGCGGTCTCCAGACGCGTAGCAGTGTCACGGTCGTGAGTGGATGTGGCTTCCAGCCCCTCCCCTACCCACTGCGGGGCGCTGAGGCAGAGCTCACCTGTAATCACACGGCCCAGGAGCCTCTCCCCGTGGGAGGCTCCTGGGCCAGACCCTACTGTAACGTGGGGGGTCAGGACCCAAATGCGACACAGGCTTTTAGTGGTGCACACAGAGGTTTATTCCGAAACTCACACTTCCAGGGCCGGGCCACTCGGAATCAAAAAACAGGTAATGTCCTCGGTCCAAAAAATCCAGACACAAAAACCCGCCGGCAAGAGTGGTGGAAAGTCAGACAGTCTCTGAACAACCGAAGGCAATCTTGGAAATCAAAAGACACTCCTGGAGAAGGCAATCGGTCCATCTGGCCCAGGAGCCTCTCACACCTGGGCTGGCTGACGGGGCTCAGGTGAGCTCCGCCTCCTGCCCGGCAGCTGTGCCAGGTCCTGGTAGCTATGGCTGGGGGAGGGGCTGGACTGTGACAAGCAGAAGCTTTTCCAGGTCAGTTAAAGTGCTGGAAGGTTTCAGTTGTGGAGAGCAGGGCGATCACCTGACCGGACCGGGGCGTTTCACATGTTCAGAGTTCACCCCCTCTCCTCAGGGGACCAGGCCTTGGTCTGCACCACCAACTCCCTGCAGAGGCGGAAGAAGATGCTGGGCCGGACGGGCCTTCGCACCAGCAGCTCCTCCATCCACCCAAAGAGCAAAGGCGCGCTCATGATCGGCCTGCCGCACAACTTCAGACAGATCTCCTCCATCATCGACGTGGACATCCTCCCTGAGACGCACCGGCGGGTGCAGCTCCACAAACACGGCTCCAGCAAGCCTCTGGGCTTCTACATCCGTGACGGCGTGAGCATGCGCGTGACCACCCACGGGGTGGAGAAGGTGAGAGGCGAGCCCACGTCTTCACCACGCTAGCGCAGCGCGACCAGGGGACGGGCACACACGCCAAAGCTTAGTTAGGCTGGAGAGGGTCAAAGGTCAGAGGTCAGGACAGACAGAGCGCGCGAGGCCACCGACTGACAGCTGATTTCACCTCACGTTACAGTAACGTTCAGGAGTCACACACAGGCTGTGTAGTGAGGCGTGGGATGGGTGAAGGGGTCTGACGGAGGTCTGACGGTGGACCGGATTCTGGAAACCCCATCCTGCTCCCAGCTAACAGACCCAGTCATTTCTGGTCCTTTCCCATCTGGGTCCAGTCTTTCCCGGTCTGGGTGCTGCTAACTGGAACTCGTCTCTGGGTCCCAGCTTCCAGGCATCTTCATCTCCCGGCTGGTGCGTGGGGGGCTGGCAGAGAGCACCGGGCTGCTGGGCGTCAACGATGAGATCCTGGAGGTCAACGGCATTGATGTAGCAGGGAAGTCCCTGGATCAGGTGAGTCCAGACGCCACCGTTTGGGATCTAGCAGCTTTGAGGGAACATCAAAGCCTGGAAATGTTCTCCTGTCTGTTCAGGTCACCGACATGCTGGTGGCCAACAGCCACAACCTGATCGTGACGGTTAAACCAGCTGACCAGAAGAACAACGTGGTGCATCGAGGCAGCAGACACAACTCCAGCCCCGAGGGTCAGAACAAGCTTCCTGCTGCCAGGTACGGAAGGACGTTAGCACATCATCTTCATCACCCCCACAACTGGAACTGGAACCTCTGAGACTGGAAGTCCCTCCGGTGGATCTGGATCAGGACGGCAAAAACTTCCAGAACCTACAGGTGGTGGCTTCCAGCTGATGCTAACGCTCACCGCTAATTCTGTTGTTACCACAGCAATGGTGACAGTGAGGAGGAGGAGGAGGAGGAAGATGACATCATCCTGGAGAACAACTGACACCTCCTGAGCTGCAGCAGGTGACCAGGAGCAGCGGTGCAAAGGTCCAACACGCAGAGAGGAACCTCCAGCAGTAGCTCCTCCATGGCACTCAGTCATCAGGAAGCCCCGCCCACCCCAGCGGCATCTGACAAAAAGCCCAGAACTCTATAGCAAGGCTGTGTTTACATCAGAGAGGTCTCAGGGTGGGAGCCAGCCGGACTCAAAGAGGTCTCCAGGAGGTCTCCGGGTGGTCTCCGGGTGGTCTCCAGGTGGTCTCCAGGTGGTGGTCTTCTGCTTTGAATGTATTTTTAACATGTATGAAATAAAAGAGATGATTTTGGTTCGAGGAGGCAATAAATGATCCCAAACGTGTCAAACAACCTTGGAACATCAACAGGAAGAGGAAGATGAGGATGAAGATGGATGGGGACTGGCTGGAGCTCCCGTTAGTTGGGAACCAGTCAGCGTTGGCTCCTCCACAGTGGCCTCCATCAGCGTTGGGTGGATGTTTGGACACAGGTGACATCCGTCCAAACCCTTCAGACAGCGATACAGAAACTAGAACCCGCAGACCCGCTTTCAAGTTCATTCATTAAACCGAAAGAAGCGGAGTAAAAACCTGCAGGAGACCCAGAAGCCTCCTGGGACCAGGCCCGCGGGCCACGCCTCTGGCACGCTCCAGCCTGGTTCCATTGGGCAGCAAATCACTGAACTGATGGCGGTCGCGCTGAGAACCCGAGTTTAACCCCTCCCATTGTTACTCCGTCTACACACCCGACTAATCTAGCCAGCTGGCTAAGCTAGCTGGTAGCAGACGCACCAACACGGTTTTGTTGCATCGGCCTGCTGAAGAAGCCACAAGGCAGCCGGTTCAGCCATTTATTCCAGCGTCAGCTCGAAGTTACAGCAGAGGGAGCCAAACAAAAGACAAGCGAGGAATCAAAGCGAAACAGGAAACGGTGTCGTTCCGGCCAGTGCTGCCCCCTGGAGGCCAGGCGGCACATGTCTGCTCTCCAGCTATCTCCCCTGCAGGTCCGGGATCAGGACGC
>CAAE01014454.1:2699-24507 GCA_000180735.1 Tetraodon nigroviridis | reverse complement strand
TGCTATTCTTGCTACACATTTATACAAGTGGCTCCAATATGTGGTCATTCTCAGTTTTGGAGACGTCATAGGTATCAGTGGTTTGTGTCCTAGAGAGGACAAACTGCATTTGTGCCCCTACAGCAAATGTCAGCCTTCAGCAATTTATTAGTTTAATAAGAGGCTCCAGTCAGGTGTTAAGTGTTGGTGGCTGTTAGGAGGAAGGTTGTATGAAAAGGAAAAATTTTATAGCTACAACCTGCCAATTTTTTAACAATGCTTAATTATCTGAGGAGATGCTTTTCAAAAACATAGTTCATTCTTTTGGCACGTGTTTGATTGACTCTCTGCCGCCAGCATTAATACAATAAAACTTTTGTCTTCCTTGTATTTCTTCATCATGCAGATAGAAAATAAAGATAAGACAGAGCCACAGGACAGGTACAGACTAAGGAATAATGTATGAATGTCAGACTTATTGTGACAGGTTGCTAATTACAACAGAGGCTGCTGTTAGCCATTTTATTACAACTGTAGCATGTATGACAATTTTCTAGATTAGCTACAAATTCCACCTGCCTTCACTGCATTATCGCTTGGACATTGTTCTGTGCTCAATTTGGCAAGATGCTCTACTTTGGAAAATTACTGGTCAACGCACCACACTACAACAACCAACCCTTAAATAGAGAAGGGGGCTAAGGCATAATCATTATTTTAGTTACAAAAGGGAGCAGAGACCTCTTCCTGAACACCAAAAATGTGGTAAACATGTATGACATGTTACCCCAATGAATACTCCAGTGTTATGTACATCTAAAAGATTATTTATTCCTGTTTAATGTAATGGATATTTTATTGAATAGTTTTATGTAATACTTCTATAATCAAGAATAGGAAATAACTGATAACTTTATGTCCTTCATAGACGCCTTTGCAAATAAAGCTTTGCATGAAAAAACGATTGCTTGACTTTATCAGTAAAGGTAACGTCACATGAATTCACAGAACCTGGTTTTATTTTCTTTAAAACAAAATGTGTAGCCCAGCCGACCCCAGGTTTTCAATATTTAGCATGTCTGCCTTGTCTCGCTCAACATCACCAATGGCTGAATCCTAGTCTGACCCAGTGCTGCAAGCAGCAGCAGCAGCAGCACCTGCCATGCCAGTGGGTGACTGTTTTTTTAGTTTTTTATTGTTTGGAAGTTTTTAAATTTTAGACTAGTCTGGGCAGCACCTGTTGCTGCTGCTGCTAGGGTAGCACAAAGTATGCCGGTTCATTTCTTACATTTGGCAGCCTCCTCCTCCACCACTTCAGCGTTTAGACAAGTTTAGCTTCTAGTCTGTTTTAAGATTATTTACATCTTGAAATTAGTAAATTTCAACCGATTTGCCAGCCAGCTAATGAGAGGCTGCCCCAGTCAACACACTGCTACACCGGCTTCATAGACTGTAACCATTGCCCTTCACTCGCCGTTTATTTGGAACATATAAACATGTCAGCTAATGATGAGCGGCTAGTTAATTTGGTTTTAGTAGAAATATCAAAATTTATTAAAGAAAAAGAAAGACACATGCTGTCTAAAAGTCTATGTCTAACATTAAAAAAACAACAACAAAAACAAACAACGCATTAGATCAGATACATTAGGCAGACTCAGTTTTCAGGGCCTCAAGAACACTTCCCTTATTGGATGTGGTACTGCCTACTGTGCAAGAAAACTACATGATTGGCACAGGGAAACTTTAGTTCATCTCCTAATTAGAAAGGGTTTTTTGTTGTTTTGTTTTTTGTTTTGGATTTTTTTTATTCTTGGAGCCTGGGCATTAGGTGTAATGGAAATTGAACTGGAAGAAAAAAATTGCTCAACTCACCTAGCCTCCATTCTTGTACATATACCTTGATTGCAAGCAAATCAGGGCCTCTGTAATAGTTTTACTCGTCTTTTATGATTGGCAGGTTTTTGTAACAGAATTGCTGCAAAATGGTACTTACTCCATGGTTCAGATTGATGTGTCACAACCTTACCACGCATTACTTTTAAAGTGCAAAGATTTATTAAAGTTTATTGAAATACTTGGTTTTGGTGGAAATATCTTGGGGTTTTTTTTCAAATAAATGTATTCAAGTTTATTATTAAATAAACTTGAATAAGTTTATTTAATAAATAAAGTTTTTCTTTATTTAAAGTGAGTCTATTTTGTAACTAATTTAAACAACCTACCTAAAAAAACAGGTAGGAACAAATGTCTGCTTGTGCATCAATATATGTAGGCGAGCAGATACTTAAGGTGGCAACCATTATGGCTTACGAGCCAACCTCTCCATTCTAGAGATTACATCTAAACAGGAAACAGGAACTTAGGCCTGAACTTTTACAGATGCTTCTAAGCATTTAGATCCAGCTGGCAGCTTAATTAAATGTCTATACATAGATTGTCTTCTGTAATTATGTAACTCAGCAGTGAAACTGACAAGACAAGAAATTTACTTTTCTCAGCCTTAGGAGCGGGCAGGTCCCGCCGGAGTAGTTTAACACTGGTAAATGTAAAAAAATTCTGCAACTTTACAAAGTAATCTAAAACTGTTAGGGGAAATGTAAAACAAATATGGTACAAACAATAATATATAAATACAACATTTATTTTTTTTTATTTATTCATTAATGTATTTATTTTATTTATTTTTTTTCTTTTCAGTGACAGGTTACAGATGACCTCACCTGCTTCTCCTGACGGCACACCACTGACACACACGAACAGACTGGCCCAGGGACATTAGTACCATCAACATAGATCCTGACCAGTGTACACTTTGCAGCATGGAAACGTTGGATTCCAAGAAATTGGATGAGCTCTAACTCTTTAAGACTGCAAATGTATCCCGATTAATAACTGAAAAGGAAATATTTATCTGTGAGCCAAAAGAACTGTGAGCTTTTTTTTTTTCTGCTGTTCTACATCTAACATGTTAAGTCATGCATTTAAACATCAGAGTAGGAAGTTGAATGAAAAATTCTAAGCACAACCAAACACTGCTGGGATACACATGAAACTGTTTGTTATTGTAAGACTTAGCAGAAAGACAACTCCCTGAATTCCTACCTTTACCTATCAGAGAACAGTCTCTTGCTTTGTGTGTGTGTGTGTGTGTGTGCGTGTGTACAGACATGCTACAGTTGCAACACATGCTGTTACTGCTTTCTGTCAGACCACTGTTAGTTTTACTGTCTGCAAAGTACAATCACTGTCCCAGCTATGGTGCTACTGATGATATAGCCATTGACTACAAAACAATAACATTCAATAACAGTAAATGTTTCTTTTTTTGTGTTTTTTTTTCACTCAAGCTTAGTTGTGACTTTGCCAACAAAAATAATAAAAAATACAGACATTCCTGAAATACTTAGTAGCTTTTTTTATTTTTTTTTAGCATTTTTCTTAGAAATGCTCCTGCAGGCCATTATTGCTTTTGTCAGCAGTTGCTGATTTGGATTCTTTTTTGCTGTCAGTTTTGTCTGCAGTGATAACAAACGTTGCTGTGCTGAGGTCAAGATGAGGAGACTGACTGAGATGAAAGTTGATACATAGCAGCAGGGAGTACTTCTCCAGAATCAGTGTTACAGTTTCTTCAACAGCTATTACATATCATGAGTTGATCCTTTACACACACATAAGTTATGTCAGCACCATCTTTAGAAGTCTTTAGGGGTAAATCTCTACACTTTGCACCTTCTTTCATACTTTGATACCACTGCTATTGATGGTTTTTTTTTTCTTTTCTGTAACCTTCTCCAAAAAACTCTAATGTTTTGTTTTTACTTGCCTCAGGCTGTAATAATAAATTTGAAATAAAACTGTATCTTGCAACAGTTAACCTGAAAAAAACGTGTAGATAAGACTTGAACAATTAAATCTTTGCTACACATTTGCTAATGTTAAACTTATCAAATGATATGAATTTTAAAGTGAAAATTCATGTTACAAAACTCCTGGCAATGACCCAACAGTACGCAACGACATTTAGAATATAATCTAAATATAAAAAGAATGCATCAGCTGTGTCGGGTATTTTCCTGCGGCACTTGAGCCTTCCCAAGAGGCAGATTGCACAAACCTTCTTTGTTTCATCTCAAGAACAGAAGTTGCATTGTGGTTAAGCTCTTTCACGGCAATGGAATTTTCTGTTGAAAGAAGCCAATTTCAAACACACAGCCACTTGTTTTCACTGCAGATAACATCACTGCCATCAATAAAATGATGACAAAGTTTTTTTGTTTTTTTTTTAATGATGACAGTTTCTATGTCTACCTAAAAGGGGGATTGAATTACATTTGAAAAACACATTCAAACATTTATAAATGCAAAATTATATATTATAAATGCAAAAAAAAATACATATGCAAAAGAATGGATTGGTTTTAAAGAGCAGAAACCCCTCTTCTCCTCTTTTTCTTCAGTCCGCTGCTGGGACTAAACCCCCTAAAAACAAAACTTATACACTATATACCCCATCTGTGTGTGCACTTGGCAGGGAAAAGATGAGTGGACAAGTGTTCCTCAGTGGTTCTTGGTATTCATAAAAACTTCAATTGTTTAGAAGCCCAAATAAAAATAAATAATTTTGAACTGTTGGTTTATCTCTGGAGAATGTAGAGTATATAAACCCTAACAAGAATTTTGTAATCAACTTTGTGAGAGATCATTTATCACTTTCCTTGTTGTTGTGTAGAGCCAAGGAATGCCGCTGCAAAGAAGCTGCTTGGTATTTGTCCTTGAAATAATCATGTCACTTATTTAAAGTTTTTCAACTTTCTTTTTTTTTTTTCTCATAAATTCCCAGAGGAAAAATCAATCACTTTGGGGTGACCTCCGTTTTTTTTTTGTTTCGTTTTTTTTTCTTCCTTCTTCTTACATTTCCACACTGTGAGCTCAAATCAAACAACTTTTGTAAAGCTGTCCCTGCATATTTCAAAGCCAGTCTGACCGTTGGCTTTTCCAGTTTGCGTCCGGTGGTGTCTACTCATGTCTGCTTGCTGGTGATTGGGGGCAACAGGAGGGGGAGGGGCTGTTAAGATCAAACTAGTGGATCTTGATCTAATGCCTGCCTCTCTGACTCTGTTTACATGTGCTGAGAATCCTGTTCCCAACTTCTCTTTTCAGACAGCCTGGTTTTGGCTTGACAAGGTTTGAGGCTTCAGTATGGCACTGATTTTCACAATGCATTGGGCACACTTTATGTATGTGGTCAAATGTAATCATTAATCTGATGACATTTGCCAGAGCAAATGTCATCAGATTAATGACTACATTAGGACACATGCTGTTTATTTGTATCAAAATATAAAACTTTTTTTTATTTTTAACCAGAATTTTTTTTTACTCAACAAATATAATTTTCTTATCATTGTACACAGTTAAATCTGAGCACAACCTTTTGTTGCCAGTTTCTTCAGGACCTTTAGAGTTGGTCAGATTAATTAGGTGAGCTGACGGGAGGAATATGTGAAGCAGTTACTTTTAGCCAGAGGCTCTCAGGGTAAACACGGAGCACACTGACACATTTTTTACATTTTCCTGTATTGATGTATAGAATCGGTGGGTATGCTGATCCTAAGTCACTTCATTTGTCATTTATGGTGCTCACCTGATAACCATTGTAACATCAGCATGGGTCACACATAAATTCATAATTTTAACTTTGACAAAAAGGATATTTTGGAAGCTTTAACAAAGTTGGCACGGCTATGTGAACATGCACATAATGACTCTGCCCTGGTTAAGGAAGTTGATGTTACGCCTTTAGTTATTTTTATTGAAGTGTTCTTACACGCCTTTTTTTTTTTTTTTTTTTTCTTTTTCTTTTTTTCCACACATTGCTGTGAGCTCATTCCAATAGCTGGGTACAGGCCTTTTACCGGAGCTTAGGTTGGTAAAGAGCACAGTAAAAGGCTGGAAGTGGAACTACACAAAACACATGCATCAGGCATATGAAATGTGCAGAGCAGCTGTCATAATTTAAACAAAAAAACAAAACAAAACAAAACAAAGCTCCAGGACCAATCTGGTCTTCTACCATTACATGTAGCCCAGTTTTAGTGACTGCAGTGGCAGCTGTAACACATTCCTCCCAAAGAGTTCAGCTTCGGATAGGCACCGTGGCAGTCCCAACCACTTTAGGGATGAAGGAGTTGGCTTTACCATTCACTTTGCTCACAGCCGATGAAGGGTTCTCGCTCATTTTCAGGGGCCACAATCACCCTCTGATAGAGAGTGAACTGGTAGCACTTGTACTTCCCAGGTAACTGGCTTTGGTTGACCCTTGCCAGGCCGTCAGAGTTGTTTCATGACGGTCTTCTCCATCTGCTTGTCAGACAGCTCTGCAGTGTACCGCCTTCTCGGGCTTTTGATTGGTTGCTCTGAAAGAGTGGTATTTTCTCTCCTCCGATGATAAAGATGGTACTGTTGTTTCTGACTCCTCTTCTGAGTGACAAACTGAGCGATTTGGAGGGCTTGATCTTCATTCTGGCCTGTGACATCAGTTCATCCATCCTCTTCAGCAGTCTTGATGCTGCTTCTCTGAAGGAGGCTGGTGACATTATCCATGTAGCTCTTCAGTGGGGGAAGCCTCTGACCAGATGGCAGTTTGATCCCCTCATATGCCTCGCACCGATAAGGATTATTTCAAACGCTGCTACGAACGGTATCAGAGGGTTAGCACACCCCATTGAGATTCCTACTTCAAGCCGTTGCCACCCAGTGGTGAAGTCCTGGAGGGAAAAGCACATCCGCAGGTTGTTGAAGTACTGTGCTACGATGGTCTTGATGTGGCTAGGCATGTGGAAGAAGTCCATGGCGTAGTTGATTCGCTGGTGAGGGACCGATCAATACGCATTGGCAAGCTCAAGCCAAACAATGTGCAGGTCTGTCTTCTCCTGTTTAGCTCTCTGGATCTGGTCCCAGATCACCGTGAAATACTTTACGCGTCCTGGGAAACCTGGGACTCCTGGCAGCTGGTGTCGATGTAGCCATTCTCAAGCAAGTAGTTGGTCATCCTTTTGGCTAGCACTGAGAAGAAGAGCTTGCCTTCTGCGTTCAGTACGGTGATGTTACGGAACTGGCAAAAGTCTTTGGAGTTTGGTTCCTTGGGGTTGAAGACTGCTACTGCTCTTTGGCACTCAGATGGAATTATTTAGCTATGCTAAAAACTGACTGAATGTTTGATGACTTTATTCCACCTGTAGCTGTAAAAACTGACTGTAACTTGATCTATCAACCCTACACACTTTGTTTAAGGTTAATCATATGCTTTACTGAACAGAAATGTTTTAAATATTGTTTTTCAAGGTAGATGTGGTGTCTATCTCTGGAACCCAGGTTGGTAACTAGAACCATTCTAAGGCTGCCTGATAGCTAAAGGCTTGTCCTCCCAGTCTACTTTTAAATTTTTTAGGAACTACAAGTGAAGCTGCACTTTGTGATCCGAGTGTTCTTTTAGGAATATACAAAGCCTGTCAGGAATCAGACCTGGATCCAAGATGTGGCACAGTTTGTGTTGGTAAAACACCCAGGCTTTATTTCGTTTACTCACAGTTTTGCTGGAACGCTAAGAAACACCATGTAAGGGGACGTTCTGGCAATGGAGGTTCCGCCACAGCAGCCTATGAAGCTGTTGTAATTACTAACAGCCGTGACAGGTCCCCCCCCCCCCCCCCCCCGAAGGGACAATGCCGACTGTAGGCTAGGGCGGAAGGGCAGGAAACAGCAGGCGTTTGAAACAATATATACACTCTTAAAAGGAGACGTCCCTGTGGCAGAGCTGGAGAGGGCGTATTCTACCCATGGCAGAAGGCACGACCAGGAGGACGGCTCGCGGGAGACCACGCAGCAAACCAGTAGCTGAGCTGTCTCCCTGGCCGATGGTAGCTTGGGGAGAGAAATGAAGTGAGCCATTTTACTGAAATGGTCGATGATGGTAAGGATGGCGAAGTTTTCCTCAGAGCACGGCAGACCAGTAATGAAATCCAGAGAGATGTGGGACCAGGGGCGGGTCGGCATGGGCAAAGGCTGAAGCAGGCCGCCGGTGACTGGCGAGAGGTCTTGTGTTGATTGCAGGTCGTGCATGCCCGCACGTAAAAGCTCATGTCCTGCTCCAGAGATGCCCACCAAAACCTTTGTCAGATCATCTCAGAGATTCGGATACAAGAGTGACAGGCCAATCTTGAGGCATGGCCCTATTCCAGGACCTCCATTCTGAGCTCCTGCAGAACAAACAGGCGGTCCTTTGGGCAAGAGCTGGGGCCAGGCAGGAAGGTTGCCAGACCTTCCTCTCCAGACCTTCCTCTCCACCTCAAAGGTTAGCGTAGCCACAATGCAGGCTGGTCGGAGGATGGCCTCGGGCTCCTTAGCCCCCTTCTCCTCTGTGCGGAACTGGCAGAAGAGTGCATCGGGCTGTCTCCTTGGAGCCGGGACGGGAGGAGAGGGAAAAGTTGAATCAGGTGAAGATTAGGGCCCAGCGGGCCTGGCAGGAGTTTAGCCTCTTGGCATTTCTGATGTACTCCAGATTCTTATGGTCCATCCATACAAGGAATAGGGTCTTGGTTCCCTCCAGCAAGTGTCTCCACTCTTCCATCAGCAATTTCACCGCCAGCAGCTCCTGGTTTTCAATGTCGTAGTTCCGTTTAGCCCTGGGTGAGCCGGCGCGGGAGAAAGGCGCACGGGCGAAGTCTCTGGTCCAGTGGGAATGTCTCGGACAGTACCATGCTGACGCCTACATCCAAAGCGTCCACCTCAACGACTAACTGCTGCTCTGGGTCGAGGCAGCTGGAGGATGGGGGTGGAAGTGAAGCTGGTCTTGAGTCTGCAGAAGGTGGCGTCAGACTCCAGGGACCAGTTGAAAACCATCTTTGCGCTGGTGAGCCTCATGAGTTGCTGATAAATCTCCTGAATTTGGCAAACCCCAGGAACTGCTGCGGCTGGTTTCTGTTGTCCGGCTGCAGCCAGTCGCGCACCACTGAGACCTTTGCCAGGTCCTTATGGATGTGGCCAGCTGTGATCTGGTATCTGAGGAAAGAAAATGAGAGAACATGGAACTCACACTTCTCAGGTCTTTACGTACAGGGCATTCTGCAGAAGCCACTGGAGGATGACCCTCATGTGTCCCACGTGATCCTCCAATGACCGGGAAAAATCAGAATGTTGTCGATGTACATGAAGACAAAGCAGTTGAGCATGTCACGCAGCACATCATTGATGAAGCTCTGGAAGACTGCTGGGTCGTTGGTTAAATTGAAAGGCATCACCAGGTATTTATAGTGGCCTGACCATGTGTTGAAGGCGGTTTTCCACTCATCGCTCTCATGAATACCAGCTTTGTGAAGACTGTAACTCCCTGCAGCTGCTCAAAGGCCAAGAAGATGGGTGGAAGGGTATACCAGTTCTTAATGGTAAAGTCAATGCCTGGCCGGAGGGTCTTGTCCTTCTTTTCCACAAAGAAAAGGCCTGCCCCTGCCGGGGATGAGGAAGGACAGATGATTCCACCTTACGCCTCCATCGCTTGATGCTCGGGCTTAGGGAGGGAGTAGAGACATCCCTTGGGAGAAGCTGTGCCTGGAAGAAGGTTGATGGCACAGTCATAAGGGCGGTGCTGAGATAAAGAGGAGACTCTGCTCTTGCTGAAATCTTCCTGCAGGTCATGGTGGTATGAGTGAATTCCCTCCAGGTCTGCTGTGGGTTTTGGCGTGTTAGGTTCTTGGCAGTGTCAGCACTCAGGCACTCGAAGCTGGCAGCTGGCTCTCCAGTTCTGATGATCCCAGCCTCCCAGTTGATATGCAGGTTGTGTCGGACGAGGCAGGGCCATTAGATGGTTTCAGGACCCCAGAACCATCAGCACCCTGTGCTGGTCTAAGATGTGGAACCTGATGCAATTGACGTTGATTCTGGTTAGACACAGATCAATTGGGATGATGCGGTGGTTGGCTGTGCCTAGTCTGTGTCCATCCAGAGCACGAACGGGGACTGGGCATGACAGAGGCTCCCTAGTTAGTCGCACTGCCTCTCAGCTAATGATGTTCGCGTCGGCGCCTGAATCGACCAGTGCTGCCACTTCATGGGTTCCCCTCAGCAACAAGAGAGTGGCACAAAGTAACGAGCGTTGTGGCGAGGAGGACACTGAGGTCTGACTCACCCTGATTCCAGCCTTGGGGGTTGCAGACCTCCTCCCGGGGCAGGTGGCCACGAAGTGCTCCTTCTCCCCAGAGTAGAGGCAGACAGACTAGCCTGTCATCAGCACTGTCATTCTTGAGGAGTGAGTCGTGAGGTGTCCAGTTGCATGGGTTCCCCACCGACCCTTGAACCCAGAACCCGTTGGGGAGACAGACATGGAGCCACCACAACAGGTCAGACGGGGGTAGGAAATCTGGGCCAGAGACAAGCTGAGGAGAGCAACTGACCTGGTGTGGCAGGTGGCGGCTGTGCAGTCTCTGGTTCACCTCCATGGCCAGACTCATCAGACCATCAAGGGAGGGTCTGGGGTACGCAACCAGAAGATCCCGGATTTGGTCCGATAGATTATTAAAAAAAACACATCCGCGAGTGGTTCTGGCAGCCACCCACTGCGTTTAGCCACAATGCGGAAATTCCCCGCGAAGTCCATCACGCTCCGCCTGCCCTAATGCATCCTCAGCAGCTCGCCAGCCGCGGCCTCTCAGGAGGAGCCATGTCCAAACACATTGCGTAACTACTCGGCAAAGGAGCTGAAAGAGACGCAGGCTGGGGTTTGCCGCTCTCACTCCTCTATCTCCCACAATCAGGCTCTTCTGGTGAGGTGGGTAATGGTGCACGCTACCTTAGCTGCCTCAGTGGGAAAGGTTCGGGGCTGCAGGGTAACCCAGAGGGAGCAGTTGGAAAGGAACGTGCTGCAGTACCTCGGATCCCCATCAAAGCGTTCAAGGTCACCCAGTCGCGGCTCCGGGCCCTTTCTCGGTGACGGCGGAAGCCTCGAGCTGCTTGTTGGCTGCTCATGAGCCAAAGGTGTTTGTGCCTCAGCCTCCAGTGACGAGGTGGCCCTCCAGCAACGAGGTGGCCCACTCCATCCCCACCATGCGTTCCTCCAGCTGGGCGCCGTGCTGCTGGAGATGCCAAAATTGGCAGGCGTTCGATGGTGGAGGGACTGGGCGCTAGATTGTTTGGCCAGATTGTGCTATCAGGAATTAGATCTGGATCCAAGATGCGGCACAGTTTGTGTGGGTTAAACACCAGGCTTTTTTTTCGTTTACTTACACCACTGGGAATCGGGCTGGCTCAGGGGCAAAACAAAACAGGCTTCAAGTCCTTGGTTCCAAAACACAATTATCAGAGGTCAGGCAGGTCATGACATTTTCAATGTAACTGAGCTCAGCTTGAAAGACAGAGCAATACTATGCGTTCCAGTTGTTGTAAATAGAAAAACACAATTAAGACTGCAATGGAAAAAGTGGGATGAGATGATGGCACTTTAGTGATCCTAGTAATATCTGACATTCATTTTGGACCCCAAAACAAAATGGAAGTAAACAATGGTTGAAAGTAATCTCTCCAGTATAATGTGGCAGAGGTATGTGGTGAGAGGACGCGCTGGTGCAGCTGGTGGAACATAGCAGAGGTGCAGTCTTTAATTTAGAGGATAAGCAACTCCTCCAAAAGAAAATTCGTTACTGAAAAAATAGTTACTGAAGATGTTACACCAGTAGGAGCCACTGGTAATGCTGCAGAAGTTAACCCTAACCCTAACCCCTAACCCCTAACCCTAAACACTAAGCCTAACCGTAACTCCTTCAACCTCCAACCCGTAATTCCTAACCTACTAACCCTAGACCCTACACCTTAACCTTCAACCGCTAATCCTAACCACTAACCTTAACCCTACTAGGACCGCTAACGCTCTAGACCCTAAGATACAACATAAAAGTACAGGCATGTGAATCAAAGTGAAACTACAACACTAAGACTTGGTTCAAACCGGAGAAAATGGGACTTAAAGGACTTAGCCCCTAACGCATAAGGCCTTCAACCCTAACCCTACTGTTACGTCCCAGTCTAGGGGTGCTGATGATGCAACACTAAAAGAGAGACAAAGTGAAACAAACTTTGCCTTCCTCAACAAAAAGCGATCCACACCGGACGAAATTTTACATAAATTTAATGAAAAACGAAAGAAGGCCTGCCACGCAGGTAGAACCGATAATAACAAAACAAAAAGAACCGAATTAAACAGTGCGCAAATATATTTACAGTGCTCAAAGATCCACATAATCAACAAACCAACGAACCGGTGTCTAATATAATTACAGTGCCACAAATCCCCAAATATACAACGGAATTTTCCAAACATATGTGAGACAAAGTTTGTTTTCCAAAAAATACACCAAAACCATCCAAATGCTGTCAAGCCGACATTCTTCTTGTAGTGGCAGGCCTGGGGCTTAAATCTCCCGCGCTTTTCCAACGGCACCACCCCATTGGCTGCACGTCAGGAGGGGCTGGACTGTCATAGCTGCTCCAAAAAATGAAGAGCAGTCACTCTGTGCGAGGGCCCTACTAAGGACAAACATATAATACAACAAACAAACACAATATACGGCCGTGGCCGTAACACCTACTCTAACCCTAACCCAAATGCAGAAGACCACAGATCAGGTGAACCAAAAACGACCCTTTATTGGGGTGATCATAAAAAGACTTCCGCAAGTCTTTCATTTGAGTCTTTTATGGTATGGTGTACTGGTTTTAGAAGTTTTTTTGTTTGTTTGGGGTTTTTTTGTGAATGCAAAGCCAATGGTCTCAGGACCTGTTTTGGTTAAGGAATCCTCTCTAGGTGGTGTTTAAGGACAAACTGAGTAAAAACACAGCTGTGGACATTTACTTCACAGATGGGCCAGACCTCTTATGGTGGAGACCAGATCATCCATCCACCAGGGGGTCTAAAGCCTTCATCTCATGCAGGTTACTTTATTTGATCTCAGGTCACATGTTCTCTGCTCAGTCACAGCAGCTCTGTCGGAAGTATCTGGCTTCCCCATGCCCCCACACCCTCTTTGTGCAGATGGTACAGGCGTTCATTTTTATTTAGAAAGCTTGTTTTCTTCAGTGGCAATAGTAAACTGGATCCTAACTAGACAGGTTGAAATACTTTTGTGGTCAGACTGGCATAAGCAGTTTCAACAGCCAAATCCTTATAGGTATGGGTATTCATGTTTTCCAGGCAGCCTTTCACTCCCTGCTACATTTTTATAGTAAGAAGTGAACCAGTGAAGTATAAATTATATATAAGAAATTGTTTTTTTTTTTTTTTTTTTTTTAAATCTAAATCAGTAACATTGATGTTGTTTATTTTTTTCTCTCTAAATATTCCAGGATAAGTTATTACCTCTGCCAAGCTAGTGTCTATCTGTTTGTTTCAGTTTGTTTTTCTGCAAATTACTGTAACCTAAAAAATATTGAAGGGAATGTGGCGACCCGGGAACCAGGACAAAAACTCATGTTAGTCAATCCACAACAACACAGGAAAGCTTTAGTCTGATTGAGGCAGGTACTAGTCTGCCAGCGAGTAAGAATAACCAGCATTTCAGCAACCTCCTTAAATTGGCCCTGATGAACTGCTCAGCAGTACGTCAGCGGCCACTGCTGGATCCTGGTGACTTGCGCCCTCTGCAGGAAGAACACTGGACACACCACCTAATCCAAAGAAGGCCAGCAAGCCAGACCCTAACGCCTACATGTAGAAAAAACGGGCAAGAACACCAAAAAATATTCAACTTCTTTCAAAAGAATGCACCACTAAGTAATGATGTTTGGCCTTTTGCAGGAGCCATTTTAGTCAAGTCGTCATATTCAAACACGACAAATCAAGGCAAGTTTGTTCTGTAGTCCATGTTTGCTGCCACAATTTCTGACAGTCATTTCTGTTTTTTTCTTTTTCTTTAGTGCTGTTTAAAGACTACAACGAACTGGAGGTGACTGGCAAAAGGCACATTTGGTCATTTACTTTTACACAGCTCTAGTGGCATTTGGATGTAAATGATATAATTGAATTTATTGTAAGCTGTTGATTGCGCAGCAGTAATATTTACATAAAATATGTCAATAATATTAATTGGTTAACTCTAAAAAACTGAATTAAATGTATGGGTACTGTGACAGTAAATTGTAGTTTTTGAAAAGGGAATTTAACAGGCACACAGCCCTTTGCAGCACTTTCACATGCTTCCCAATGCTTCCTGGAAAGATTCTTGTGTTCTCTGGGGTCTCCTACTCTGTGTTACCCTCCACTAGCCATTACATCAGATATGTAGGTGCCTGCATTTGACACGGTATCATGGGAAACTACAGTAGGAAAATGGGGCGTTCTTGTTCTAGGAGAATGAGACCTCCACCATAGAATCAGATGCCCTAAATCCCTCAAGCAGCTTTGTGTGAGGACATTTCCTTCAATAAACATTCACTTGTAAACCAACTTCCATAGTTCATTTTGTTGTTTTGTGTCACCAGGTGCATACAATTCCCTGTGAAACTTTGACTTCATAACTGATCTTATGCTTAGAACAGTTTATTTTATCAGGAACTGTAAATTATAGTAGATTAGTGTAACATGGATGTCAATGCTGACAGTTACAACTTTGTTGTAATAGAGGAATTCTACATGTCTCCTTGTTTATTGCTCTCAGATCAACAACAAATCACCATAAAATTACAAACACACATTTAGAAGTGTAGAAAGCATTATTCTTAGCCCTTTCATGACAATTGATGTTGATGGGATGGGATGGGATGTGATGTTCTAATCCTTGTCATTATCAGTCACCTTTAGAGGACAAAGTATATCATTATTAGGCAGACATACGATGCAATAATGCAGATGGCAAATGTAAGGGGTCTTTTAAAAAGCATTTACAAGGTAATTCTGTTCAGATGAGATTGAACCTTTAAAAAAAAAAAGACACAAGTGAAGGACGGGGCCGCCTGTGGCTTCGGGGCTGCGGACGGGGCCACCTGTGGCTTCAGAGCCGGGAACAGGAGCGGAGAGGCCATCGTCGCCGGGAACAGGGGCGGAGTCAGGCCTGGGTGAGCCGGCGGCGTCGGGCCTGGGTGAGCTGCCTGAGGCCTCGGTGGGGGGATGCCAGACATGCTCCCCGGTGTCTGGCAAGCCACACACCTCCCCGTGGGTGTGAAATTCCTCACCAGGCAGATCTTGCAGTCCCAGTAGTCCCCCCACAGGGAGGCAGATCCCTGGAAGCAGGCTTCCCAGAGTGTTAGAAGGTCCATAGGGGCAAGGCTGTGCCCTGGATCCCTCCCGTGTCTCCAGCTCTGTTACTACCTGGTCGACAAAAGGAAGACGAAAGGAAGACTAAAACCCTCTGACCCAGTGAGGCAGGTGTTGGGGCTTCAAGTAATCTGCCTGATTGGATCACCCACAGGTGTGAGTGATCCCAGCAGATACCTGGGCCCCAACCACCTCCCCCAGTGGCAAAAGAGGGGAAAGACAGTGTGCCAGGTCCAGGGCCATTGTCAAACCCTGACAGTACCAAGGTCAAGAAAGATGTATGCTGAAAACACGCAAAACAAAAATTGAATCAAAAAGAAGTATTAAGTTCTAAATTCACCACGTTAACCCAAAAGAAGAATCTCTGTTCCGGTTCTCGGATATGAAGCCTGTCTGTGAAGATCTGAAATTTCAAACCTTCTTTGTGTTCACAGATTTTTCTTAATGTATGGTGGTCCACAACCTTTTTGAAGCCAACCCAAAGTCGTTCTCCATGGCCTCACGGAACTCTTCCCACGCCTGGGTCTTTGTCTGGGCGACTGCCACAGCTCCACTCCACTCCACTCCACCGGTACCTGTCTGCTGCCTTAGGAGTCCCACAGGCCAAAAAGGCCCGATACAACTCCTTCTCCAGTCTGACAACATCTCTCACCACTGGTTTCAACAAGCGGGTTTGGGTATTGCTGCCACGAAAGGCACCAGCCATCTTGCAGACACAGCCCCGATGTTACTGTATGAAATGTGTTACTGTTTATTTATTAAAGTTAAAGCGCTCCTACTTTCTGGAACACCAGGCCTACATAAAGCTATACATCTCTTCATTACCTGAAAGGTAACAACAAATGAATCTGCTCAAAATGATCATTCCAGAATTCTTCAGTTATTTCTCTCTATGACTTCATCTTTGTTGTGATTTGATGCTGTGAAGCACACGTGCAACCTTGATGGTTCCCACACGGTTTCCTTGTTTAAATGAGATCCTTCACTAGCTTTCTGGGATGCAGTCAGCCATGCTGCTAGTTCTCATGGCTATTGTTAGATGACAATGATTCTTAAGGTCAACCTCAGAATCTTGTCTCCAGTTGGTGGTAGGTCGAGAATTCGTACTGGCTTCACCACCTGTTGTCTTTATCAGGCTTTTTTCTGGATCATTTATGGAAGGAGGTTGGAGGCCACTTTCAAAAGCCCACTTCATGCATAATATTCCTCAGGCATGTTAATGCCAGCCACACACGGTTTGTTTTACAAACAACCACAATTGGTTAAAATTACAGTTGAAAGCATCCATTTAGCAGAGTAATGGGCTGAGAGGTGCTGCTGCTGGAAGCTAATCACTCTGGGCTGTTCTGACAGAAACACTGACACATTAAGGTTCAGTTAAAAGTGCAACAGATCTGTTGTTTCCTAACTTCTGTTGTCCTGCTAACTTGAGCTATAATACAAGAAATTAAATATCTAAAGCGAACGCTTATCCACGATGTTTATGCAACATGGCCACCACACACCACAAGAGGTTCACCACATGTTTATGTTTGATGCGCCTAAGGCAAAATGCAGTGCACTGAATGTCTTCAAGAAGATAAAAAAACACAGTTACAGGGAGAAAAGCTCTGAAAATATTGCCACAGAGAGAAAACACAATGACTCATTACAGCTTCAATTGAGCGATTACAGTGAGACCTAAAGACTGGACAAACTCTTTCAGGTGGACTAATTGTTGATTGTAATTACATGTCTGCTTGCTGAAGCGGAAGTGTCAGAAAGGGGAGCACTCATAAATCATATGCATTCAGGCTGCAAGAGCATGGGGCCCAGGCGAGGTTTGTCTTCTGCCTGCTGTTTAATAAGAGAGATTTGTTTTCTTTAAGCATTCCAAACAGTGAGGAGTGGACAGCCTTCAACTTGGGACCTTTACCCTCTCACTCTGTCACACTCATATTCTATTCTCACTGCAGACCTCTTCATTTGGACTCATATAAAAACCCCAGCTGCTGTTTATGTAAACACTTCAGCTGAGTCTCTCAGTCTCACAGAGCTTCTTGCATTTGTTGCAAGTAGAATAAACTGATTATAGAGCTCTTTTTTTGGCTTTGCTTGCACAGGCAGTGGTTTAATTTGGGGCCAAACTACAGGGTTAACATACATAAATTGTGCGATAAACCTAGGCATATTCAAGATCCCAGATGATGTCAGTTACTGTTATTTTCACATGTTCGAATAGGAAGCTGTAAACAGAAGAAGACCTATATGTGATGAACACGTGAAAATATTCTGGCCCCTCATTGCTCCTTTTGATGAGTGCAAGAGGAAGTGCCTGGGGTTGAAATGAATCCAGTGTGGTATTTTTGGCGCTCCCTGCAGTATCAATGGGGAATATCTACTTTTGAAAAAAGGTGCTTTTAGGCTGTTCTGTAAACATTTTTAAAATAAAAAGTATGTTATATGGTAAACTAAGCAAATTTAATGTGAATATTAAAGTTGATAGCCTCAAGAAATGTCAGAATGCCGATGAGTTGTGTGTGAAAATTTCCCTTTTAGATTTTTTTGGGTAGAATAACTCAAAATTTTCTTTGTGTAATATTACTACTAGTAGTGGTACTACTACTTCTACTACTTCTTACTTCTACTTCTGATAAATAAAAATGAAAATGTCAAAGTCATATTTAATGTCAAATATACAATACAGGCTAGACCGGGGGTCGGCAACCCGCGGCTCTTTAGCGCCGCCCTAGCGGCTCCCTGGAGTTTTTTCAAAAATGTTTGAAAATGGAAAAAGATGGGGGAGGGAAATATATTTTTTGTTTTAATATGGTTTCGGTAGGAGGACAAACATGACACAAACATTCTTAACGTTTCCCAATGCTGTGAAAATGTGCAGAATAAATTTTAAATTTCAACATTTCTGTCAACGAAGATTTTGCGCCATCTGCTGTTTTACCTTTGTAAATGCAGGCTGCGTTTTATTGCACTCTGTTGCCCAGATAAGGGGCACGTGATGCACGTTCCATTTTGTTGTTTTTTTCGAATCCTCAAAATGAAAATGACATCAAAAATCGGAATGAATTAATTTCATCAAAGCAATGAAACATAATTCATTCATATTGTTAATGAAGTTAAACTTGAGGCGGCGTCGTACAACATGGTAGTCACGTGGTGCGTCATTCTCTACACTACAGGATGCACTGCAGGGAAAATTTCATAACATTTCCTCATGAAAATATCCCAACATTTCATCATGAAAGCTCATTATGTATTTGTAGCCAACTTAGTCATTTTGCTAGTAGGCTAATATAGCTATTATAGATACATACAGCATGTGTTGCCTTCATTATAAGGCTTATACAAGGCTTTTAATATTTTTGCTGCTCCAGACATTTGTTTTTTGGTCCAATATGGCTCTTTAAACATTTTGGGTTGCTGACCCCTGGGCTAGACACACAGCATAAAAAATACATCCATAAATATATACATTTCAGCTCATTTCTTCTTTGCTTTTCTTCTTCTCTCCTACTGAACTGACAAAAGTTCTTATCATAAAATATACAGTAACTCAATCTGCCTAATGTATGATACAATACAACTTTAATACATGCATGTGTACACACAAAATTAACTCTAATAAACAAACTATAATATGATTTTATATTATAGCAACCGATCTATTTATATTTGGGGGTGGCTCTGGCCTGTAGAGCTCTGTCAAGGTTGGGAGTCCTGGGGTAGCACCTTTCTAGAGTGTGTGTATGTGCTTGTGCATGCCCATGTTTGTGGTGTATGTAGGCATGTGTGTTAGTTTTTTACAATGTTATATTATATAAAGCAGTTTGCGCTGCATTTTATGCATAAAGTGTTATATAAATAAAGTTTCAGTTGATATACAGTGTTTACTCTTTTGATACATTTATACATTTTATGCTGTACCTTTGCATTAGTTCCATTCTTATTTCACAGATTCAGAGAAAGGCACTGATTTTTCTTGTTGAGTGAAAAGCAAATATACTGAAATGAATCCTGGATTTCATATTATATTTCCCCTTTCTTTTTTTTAATTCTTGCTTGTTTTCAAGTTATGTTTTTTTTTTCTTGCTTTACACAATATTTGTACAGTTTGATATGCTACCAGATAAATATCCATTTCTGTAAATGTCTCTATTGCTCTTTCTTAAGTGTGATCAATGAATGTGGTTAATTTTGACAGGTGGTGTAGGTATTGTTGTGACATTTTAAAGAGTGGTCAGATAATGTAACCTTATACAACAGGACCAAATGGCCCTTTCAAGATGCTTAGTCAAAGTGTGTGATCTGTGACCTGGTAATCATTGTAGTAGCAGATGATGTTCTTATGATTGGCTTGAGACTTGAGTACAGTAAAACCACCAAAAGCTTATCTTTTAAACATGGTTTGCCTCCCAGAATACCAAATGCTTGATATGAAGTTCCCAGTGGAATTTCTGATCTAAAATGGGACTAAGGAATTTAGTTTTATACAGTCTTTCATTATTCACCATTTATCTTTTTTGTTTATTTCATTTACAGTTAATGAAACACCTAAACCTTGTTTTCATTTGATTAAATACTGAGTTGTTACTGAAACATTTGGCTTCTATTGGCAGTGATTACCTCCAGACGCTGCTGTTAATTATTACCGCTTTAAAATTGATAATAATTAAAAATATTGTTTAGTATACGCATATTTGATGTGTTTTTATTCAGCATAAACATTCTTATGACTATTTCTGCATTTTTTTTTTCAGCAGTAAACTCAGTTTGTAAATTTATTCGATTGCAAAATGGTTAAAAATGGGGAAAAAAAAGTTGTATATTTCGGTTGCAAAAACGCTGCGCAGCATTGACATTTTTCAGGTCATCAAGTGCCGGAAACGTAACAACTGTGTCATGTGATCTCCGCGTGACTGTTGTTTAACAAGTAGCTGACAGACGTGAATTAAATCAAGTATTAAAAAGGTTAGTAAACATTTTATTTGTTTTCTTCGGCTTTTTTTTTGGGGGGGGGTTGTTTTGTTTTTCCTTCTTGTGTATTTTAGAATGGCATTGTATGTGGAAATTAAATAGTTCAGTTACAGGAAGTCGCAGCTCTTTCGCTTGTGTTGCTAGTCAGGGTTAGTTAGCATGTTTGGTAACGTTGAAGAATCGCGGAATAGTAAAGTATTTGTCTCCACAGTCAGTTAAAGATCAAGATTCAGCGGGCATGGCTGATGTAAGTATGGCTTTTGCCTTCCACCCGACATATGAATACACATCTATCTATCTATCTATCTATCTATCCATCTATCTATCTATCTATCTATCTATCTGTCTGGGACTGTGTAGATGTCCGCGTGTGTCTTTTAAATTATATTTTAAATATGTGTATACGCAAATATGATTTCATATATTTGGATATAGATGGATTTATATGTAGAGTGTGTGTATTTATAATACGTGTGTTTGCATGTCTGCAGGAGAGGCGTGAGTGATTTTAGATTCGGGGCTTTTAATAAATATTCAATCATCTTCATCCTTGTAGGCTTGTCTTGATCCAATGTTTAATTATATTTTACATTTGCAGGATTTGAAGCGATATCTGTATAAACAGTTACAAAGGTGTGTATGATTGTTGTTAAAATACAGACAAATGTGTGACTAATTGGGTGGCCAAATGTTTGAGTGTATCAGTTCAAGCGGCTGTGTGTGTTTTAGCGTTGAAGGACTTCATGCGATCGTTGTCACAGACAGAGACGGAGTTCCTGTCGTCAAAGGTGAGAGACCGCTTCTTTTTGAAATACGCTTTCATCCTTTTTTTGTTATGGTTTTAAATGTTGGGGGTTTTAATTTCATGTCCCTACAGTTGCCAATGACAACGCCCCCGTACCTGCTTTGAGACCCGGCTTCTTGTCCACTTTTGCTCTGGCAACGGATCAGGGCAGCAAGCTGGGCCTGTCCAAAAATAAGAGCATCATCTGCTACTACAATGATTACCAGGTCACAGATCACACACACATTCACTAAGCATCTAACAAGGGCCATCTGGCCTCGTTGTATCAGGTTACATTAACTGAGAACTGTTTAAGATGTCACAACAATGTACCTACTCAGGGTATTTCCTGATCCATTCGTATCCACATCTGAGCTTCCCACCTTTTTTGTGTGCATTCTACACAAACAAGTGTGTTTGAACTCGTGTGCAACATCACAGACAGAGCTGACATCTCACTTTTGATTAGACGTTAACGCAGGGGATCTGTCTGCTTTGACAAAAATCTTTTTCTGTTTCATGTTTTCGAATTCTCCAGATAACACATTGTTTCCATGTTGTACAGATTGTGCAGTTCAACCGGTTACCTCTGGTCATCAGTTTCATTGCGCGCAGCAGTGCCAATACAGGTAACTACCTCCCATGGCGAGACAACCTATGTGAACCTTTTGAAATGTTATAATTATCTGCAATAATATGTCATGAAATGTGATCTGGTCATCATATAAGAGCCTTTAAGACAGGGGTCTCAAACTCGCGGCGGGGGGGCAACTGCA
>CAAE01014452.1:32277-45512 GCA_000180735.1 Tetraodon nigroviridis | reverse complement strand
GTTGATTCTTCTGCCTCTGGAGGCAGCTACAGGCGTTCTTTACAAGCTCACAGACCGCCTGATTCGGTCTTTCAACATCCAGTCTGGTGAGGATGCCCCAGAACTGCTCAGCGTCATCACGGACCCTCTGACCACCTCCATCATTGAGGTAGAGATTTGAGATGTGCCCTCTGATCTGCTGCGGCGGACCTGTGTGGACGGGACTGTTGAGACACTTACTGTTTTCAAACACTTCTTAAAACAAGCCTCACAATTTTACCACGCGTCACGCAACACTAGTTTTCTGACTTTGAGGGTTTCGGTTAGTGGTGACAACTTCATCCTGCTTATTTTTGTTTGCAGTTGGATAAATCTGTCATCAACGACCTCGCTACTGGTGACGAATCTGCCAGAAACAAGAGCCTGATCAAATTCTGGTGCAAAACAAAGAAGTACACGGTAATGCATCAGCAAGTGCCGCATCACACGCACATATTATTAGTTTGGCCCACAGAGCGACAGTTGAAAACACATGATGAAGCTGTGGTGACCTATGCTTTTTCTCCTGTTAATGACTGATTTTGTCCTTTCGCCGTTACCGCGCTCACTCCGCTGTTAGACCACACAGCCAATGTGCTATTTAATCAGACGGTGAATGTTAAGGTTTAATTTTTTCTCTCCCCCCTTTTCTACTTTTATTGCAGGTATTAAAGAACGTAACAGTGCCGAACTGCATCAATTATACAGCATGCTGGGAGCAAGATGGCGTGTTCTGGGCAGAGAAAAACGTCACCGAGACCGAATACATAACGAGATGTAAGCACAGCTACATCAGTAAAATACCTGCACTTTAAAAAAAAAAGAAAAAACCTACCTGAAGGGAAACATGAGACATAACAAACTCCTTCATCTAGAGCCTCTGATGGTCAGACAATGGCCACCTTTGAGTGGTTCCCTGGGTTGGGTGCATACCTTCACCTCGATACTCAATAGGGCTATTCATGCTGACTCCGGCGGGCAGCTGAGAGCCACATGACCGCCAAATTCATTGATCCCTCATGCAAAAATGCTTCTTTAGAAGTTAGAAACTAATCATGAGACACTGCTCTGGACTAGGCTCGTCATCTTTTTTAGAGAGTCTCTTCCAAAGCAAGTCTTTCTCAACAGCAGTTCCTGCAGTGACTGTAAATGTGGACTCTAAACAGAGATCATGTGATTGCTCCTTTCCCGACAGGCACCCACATTTTTGCCTACACCACCCTGCCAGACCTGGCCGTGGGCCTCATCCTGTTGGCGGCATCTTTGATTATCCTCTGTACCTGCCTTATCCTCATCGTCAAGCTGCTCAACTCCATGCTGAAGGGCCAGGTGGCAGTGGTCATCAAGAAGGTGCTGAACACAGGTAAAACGAATGCGATGAACGTGTGTTGTGGAAGCCACGTTGAGTGCAGCCTGTTTGATAGTCGGCACATCGGCCTTGTGGTGATGCTCGATGAGCAACTGCAGGCACAGCCTTCCTGTTGCTTCCAGTCCACCTCCAGGCCCGTCTGTTCTGAGCGGTGATGAAGAAAGCTCAGGAACAGATATCGCTTTAACTGCTCGCTCACTGATTGGACTCCTCTGCGGTTGCTTTGGTCTGATGCTCAGGTGCGTCTCTGTTTGCCTGCAGACTTCCCCTTCCCTTTCAGCTGGGTTACCGGCTACATTGCTATTATGGTGGGAGCAGGAATGACCTTCATCGTTCAGAGCAGCTCTGTCTTCACCCTCAGCTATCACTCCACTAGTGGGTAAGTGGGTGATTCCACACTAAACTGGCTGCTTCTATGGGATTACTTTGATTCATAATCCAGCTATTGTTTTTAGGTATTGGTGTCATCAGCCTGGAGAGGGCCTATCCCCTAACACTGGGGTCAAACATCGGTACTACAACTACCTCCATACTTGCTGCTATGGCGAGCCCGGGAGAAACTCTGGCAAATTCCTTGCAGGTAAAATACAACAGATAAATAACACAAAAAATGTTGCTAAATTGCCCTGATATCAAATCTAATATTATTCGTATGGTTTTTGTTTTTTTTTTTATCCCCAGATTGCACTTTGCCATTTCTTCTTTAATATCTTCGGTATTGTAATCTGGTATCCACTCCCCTTTATGCGAATACCTATAAGGTTAGCTAGAGCGTTGGGTAACCGCACCGCCAAATACCGCTGGTTTGCCGTCCTCTATCTCATCCTGTGCTTCCTGGTGATCCCTCTGGCCGTGTTTGGCCTGTCCATGGCTGGCTGGATTGTAATGGTCAGCGTCGGCGTGCCCATCGTCGTTCTGATTATCTTTGTGATCATCGTCAACGTGATGCAGCCCCGCTGGCCACGCTACTTGCCCAAGATCCTGCGCAGTTGGGACTTTCTGCCCCGTTCGCTGCACTCACTGGCACCTTGGGACGCCGTGGTGACTTCCACCTTGGGCTTCTGCAGCAGGCGCTGCTGCTGCTGCTGCAAGTGCTCCAACTGCTGCCAGCGCAACGACGAGGAAATAGTGAGGAAAGAAAGTCTGGAGGTGTACGACAATCCAGCCATGCTGCATGACGATGATTCGAAGGGTGCTGTTGCCGTGACGCATTTTTAAATTTTAAATGAGGAGATCAATGCAATATATGTTTGGTTGTTTTCATTTTTTTTCTTTGTTAGATTACATTTTGAGCAGTGCAGTAATTAATGACTATCCCAATCATTCTGGACAGTATGATGTCCAGTGGTGGAGATAGCTGTGATGCACATGTATATATATTTGAAAAAAAACGTATTATTGGGGCACAGTATTCTGCTATACTGTACCGGATTGTTCCGAAATTTATTTTTATACTCTTTGGTACAATGTATAGGACTCTTTTTTCTTTTTTAAATTTTAAATTTCAAGAGTTTAATGTAGCATTTAAAATATTTGTTATCCTTCAGTATTTAAGATTTTAAAATATATGTAAATAAAGAAATTACTATTTTTAAAAGAAATTCTAAGTTTGATTATTGTCCAATTAGTAACACGCGTGCTGTGATTTGGTTATTAACACATATTTCCATTCACATGAAAACAGAGAGAAATAAAAACAAAACATTCTTTGCAAAAGTCTGCTAAGTTCCGTAATCAGAATTTCTGAATATGAACTTGTGCCAGTATGATGGAAGCATATTTTACAGCAAAAAAGAAGCACTAGTAATCCATCTGGACGCATCTCAGGTGTCAAACAGTCAAGTCCTGACGTGAACATTTATGACTGGAACAAAATCAATAGAGTTTCTTAATTAGGTTGTTAAGTTTCTGTGCTCACGTCTGACGCTACAACGCTGACAGCGAGATCAGCAAAAGCGAAACCATAAAGTCAAAATGTTATTGTGGTTGCTGCAATTTAATGCTGATTCTGAAAAATGACTTCTACAAGTGTAATAAATTTCTTTTCCAGGCCGACAGTCGACCTGCTAGGGAAGCACAATGGCGATTAACACTTTTATGTGTGGATATTTTAAATTAGCATCACTGATGATAGTTAGAATCACCCTGTTACATTCACTGGTGCCTTTACAGAATCTATCTTGGTAAAATTATCAAATGCATTCAAAATTGTAAAAAAGTGGGAAGGACAAAAAATAAATATTTTATTCGTGCTGCCTTGGTATGATTCTAGGTTGTTGGTGTTGTTGCAGGTCACCTTGGGAAATTTTTTAAAATTTTATTATTAAATTTGTCTTTTTTTTCTGTGCAATTTACTTTTACAGTAATTGTAGTCTCAGTAATAAGCAGCTCAACAGCAGGGCGCCCATGTTTGTCTAATCTCGGTAACCTCCCACACTGCTGCTGCTGCTGCTGCTGCTGCCATGGGCCCTGTCACCATGAGGAACACACAGGGAAACACGAGGATGCTTCATCATGTCTGTGCATGTGTCACTGAACATTTCTGAGAGCGTCTCAAAAGTGAACTGTTTCAGGTTTTTACCCCCACGTGTGTCAACCTTTGAATAGTTTTGTCTTTTCTGAGCCTACTTAGCAAACACTACACAGCAACAGGCTGCTAATTTGATAACAAGCTGACTTTAAATCAGTAAAGAGTAAAAATTAAAAACTAAAAAGTTACAGTTTTACAGTAAGTTTTGTGTGGGGGAAAATAAACCAAGCCATCACTTCCTTATTTTATTTGCTGAGACTTTTTGAATTAACAGAAATAACACACACAGTGAAAAGAATGTTATTGTGCTTTCCGTCAGGTTTGATTAAGAGTTCAGCTAAAGTGTAATCCAATTTTATCTTCCATTCTTTAGGATTTTGTCACATTTGTGCCCAAGCCTCACATACGTATCAGGTTGTTACACAACTCTAAAGTTGCAGATGGACAACAGAAGAGCAGTGCAAAGATAAAAATTAAGTGATAAAATATCGGAAGGTGTGCGGAGCTGTGCTGCAGGACGGACGCTGCGGCCGTGTCGCAAGAAGTCTGATTCACACTTTTTTCAGCTTTCTTTTTTTGTCTGTTGAATTATTTGCTCCTCTCTTTTTCGCAATCTAGAATAATTCTTCATGTGCAGAACTTTGCCAAGCGACGCTATCAGCGTTTGCAGTGAAATGGCTTCACAATAATATCAGCAGCCAAATAACGGCTGATTGGAATTCAGTGGCCTCATGCAAACCGAGAACAGATTCTTCTGCAGAAACCTTTATTTCTCTGATACACAGCCTGACCAGTCCTGACCAGTCTATACAACATGTGCTGGCTGTTTCATGGAGCCTCCATTATCTGAAAATAACAGTATTCCATCTGTTTAGCTTTTTTCTTAACATATAATAAAATAAATAACTGCGCATGAAACAAACACTAAATTTGAATCTACCTTTGAAAATAAAACAACAAACTTTATAACACACACACACACACACACACACACACATTAACTATGCACTCAACCCACAATAACAACGTTATCAGCAGTATCATATTGTAAAATCATATAAATCTTTACTGCCAAAGATAAAATAAAGACATTCCAGATTGAAATAAAAACCGTGATATATGATAACTACAGACAAATTAACACTGTTTTTAGGCTATTTGTTTGTGGTTTTAGCTCATTTTGAAGACAACTTGCTGACAAGAGTCTCTATTGCTCTCAGCTGCTGAATCCTGCAGAGAAATGGAAAAGTTTCGCCGGCCCTAGACCTGGGATGGATCTTTGACCTGGCTGACCAATCAGGAGGCCACCACCTCCACCAGGCACTGATAAGCACTTACAGATAATTAATCTCTGACTATTACTTAGAATTAACCCTCACAGCAGCGCACTAAAAACTTTCCTTGCTTTGATCTGCAGGGAAATCTTTGGCGTTACACAAGAACAAATGACACTTAATCAGGTTAGGATCCTTATTATTCTGATTCTCTGGAGGAAAATATGGTTGATTTCATTTAACAGCAGCACGTATGAGCCAGTAGTTCTGTGTTTTTGTCTACTGTTACACTTGTGTCACGCCAAAGGTAATCATGCTTTATACCTGCCAATAATTAACTGTGATAGCCAATGTATACAGACCCTAAACTAGATATATGAGGCTCTTAACGCCCACACACAGCTTTTCATGTGAGATCCGAATGCAGCTTTGCTCAGCCTGCAGCAGTGTGACTGCTCCACTGTGTAAAAGAATCATAATAATCAAAATCTCAACATTTTCAATAGATAAATAATAAACAAATAAGAACAAGCGTTGTCCAGCCTGAACGTTGTATTTAGTAACCAGCTGTGACTTGAATGATCATCCGTTGTTTTGCCTAAAATGCTTGTCTCAGTCATCCTGAAATATTTGAACATTATCAGCACTCATTCAACATCACTATTTGTTATTTGTAACTAGCAAAAATAAAAATATTTTTCCCTCGTTGCTCTTTATTCGTTCTTTCCTTTTTTCATTCGTTCGTTCGTTCATTCGTTTGTGACCTCTTTTTTCCTTCCTTCTCTGTTAGCCAAAAATGAATGTTTATAAGAAAGCACAGCTAATCTGTTTATTGCAGCATTTTATGGTCTAATTATTGGTTTTATGGCAACATGGAGGATCATTTAATCACTGGCTGCTGATGGGTGAAGGTCCACACCGACCAAATGATGAGTGACAACACATAAGTGTGACTGGTACAGTCGGGCAACCATTCTAACCAGGTCTTCAGGTTCAGAGTTATTTGTCTGGGGAGGGGGGGTGGGGGGGTTATTTCATGCCAACCTGCAAACATGTTGATGTGTCAGAAGAGGCAAAGCAAAAGATGAATATTTTGTAACCATTCCATTTGGCAACGCCCTCGCTGCTGCGCTGGGCAATCTGGACAGATATACTGGTACACTTAATAGAATCAAGCCACACCTGGTACTGAATTACCCTTTAAAATGTTTTAGACAGTTTAGTAAGCAGCTATGCAAAAAAAAGTTAGTTACAATAATACATGGATTTTCTTAACTTTTTCAATAGTTGTTTTTCCTTAAAGGCACAAGATTATTATTAATAAATCCAACTTGTTATCTACTGTTTATTACAGTGGCCATATTTGGTTCCAGGCCTTATGCTGTGTGTCCGCCCCTGCTAATACTGCCTTTTCTGCTCTTATATTTTAAAAAATCTATAAAAAAAAAGAAACCTCCAGTGATCTTTTTGAGCTGTCATTCTTCAGTTTGTAAATCATTTTGTCTCCAAAGGTTTTGTAATGATAAGCGATAGCGGAGGTTGGGTTTTAGGTTTGCAGTAAAAGATCACAGCCATGTGCTGCTCTGGATGATGGTATCCAGGTTGACGCTGACGGTTGGGCATGACCAGACATGTGCTCACTAATGTGTATCTAACAGCCTTGACACTCCATGGAGTTTGGCCTGGCATCGTTGCAGGAGAGTGATCAGGTGGTGCCCCGGAGGTCAGCGAAAACAAACCTTGAGTTGAACCTAAAGCATTTATCTCACACCTTAAAGCACAATCAGCAGAAACTACAACAATTCCTTAATGCAGGCCCTGCATTGGCATGTGACACAACTCATCCCGCCTAATTATAATCCCACCACCTAAATTTTGAATGCAGAAAAGCACTGCCTGCTGGATGACTTACAGTGACAAAGCAGCAGGGATGATGACACGTGTTTTTCCCTGCAGGTTTGGCGTGCACACTCAGATGCTCAGACGCACTCAGCCTGAGCTCAGTGTGTTAGCACAGCCTGTGCTGTGAACACTCAGTACTGCGATTGTAGCTAACGACAATTTTAGATTGCATGTGGTTAGTTGACCCTGAATCAGCCAAGGCCTCCCTAAACAGCTGAACTTGTAGGAAAACAAAACAAAACAAAAAAATCAGCAGAAAACATAACGCTTTGTTTTTGTTTTTTCAGCCAAATTTTAAAACACTATTATAACTCAAAAAAATGTACTTGTGAGCATGTGTCTTGTTGTGGAATGGTATGTTTTTGACAGTTTATTTCAATTCGTCATGTGTCTTTTATTATTGTCAAAATATTTGTCTTCCTCTGAAATGAATGATCAGCAGGTACTTGAATTGTTAGTTGTGTGTGTTTGTGTGTGTGTGTGTGTGTGTGTGTGTATGTGTGTGTGTGTATGTGTGTGTGTGTGTGTGTGTGTGTGTGTGTGTGTGTGTGTGTGTGTGTGTGTGCGTGCGTGCGTGTGCGTGCACATGCAAAGGCTGTTATGACATCAATGCTTCAACACTTTAATTAGTAGCTACATGGTTTTAGCATGACCCTAAAAATACTAAAAATACCAACACTAAAAGAAGCAGTTTGTGAGGTTGAATTTCTGGCTTCTGTGCTTCATTCAATCTTTTAGGGAATTCATCTTCCTGCACAGGAATCTGACAAAAATATTTAATTCATCTTACATTTGACAATGTCCACAAAACAAACATTTATATTCTTAGTCAGTGTGTAACCAACAAAACAAATTTCTGAGAAAAAAAAAAGAGGCTCAGTTTTATTAGGTTTTGATGCGTTACTCTTGGCCATGGACGTAATCAGTATTATATCAGCTGGTATTTCTATATGACTGTTCGCAGGTATATTTGATAGATGCTGCCAAAGTCCAGGACGGTAAAAGACAGTACATGTCACAACTGATCTAGATAAGCTATGGCTTTAATCTGCACTTTTATTGTTTTTAAAAGGTTTGTATGTGCATATGTACACATTTGTGTGTGGGCTCCTCTGCACAGAGGTGTGTTTCTAATAATAATAATTAGAATAACAGAATAAGAATAAAATATTGTGACATCCATAACAATAATATGTGTGTTCTTGTAGGGGAGCAGTTGTTTCAGCATCCTCTCTGCAATGGAAGTGATTGAACTTAAAAAGTAGAAAATATCCTCCACCAGGCATTTCACTATATACAGTATAGAAGCAGTATTACAAGATTACATAACATAGTAGATTGCAAGATCAAAGCCCCATGCCTTTGAACTTTGCCTATGCCGGCCGTCACATATTTTCCTTGAAATCATACGTCCAGGTAGTAATGTTGGACTGGTTTGGTTCAAAGGGTGTTGAAATATTCATCCCTCCATCCATCCACCCATCCATCCATCCATCCATCCACTGCACCACCGTGTCACCCAGGGTTGAAATATTTACAAATCCAATATCAAATTGTGGTTATTAAACCTAAATCTGTGGTAAAATCACAGAGAGTAAAACATTGAACATTGAACGCTGTGAAACGCAAAAGTCCATGCTGAGAATTGTCGTGTAATACGGCTGGTCAAGGTTCATCTTGAACAACTGCCTAACATCAGTCAATGTGTTATCGACTCATTACTGTCAAATGATTCAAGGTTGCCACCATCCATGATGTGAAAAGCTCATTCATCTGTTTATTACTAACTGAAAATACGCTGCAGACTTGAGTGACAAACGTTATACTGTATAATAAGTTGTCAAATATTGTACACACAAACACATCAACTGTATTTGTAAAAAGGCAGAGGTGTTCTTTTTTTCTTTTAAACACCTTCAATTCCTTAAATTCCAATATTTACAATATAGGATCAATAAAAGTACAAATGTCCGTGAAACCAGCATAACTACAGACAACAATGTGAATATCACATGTGTGCACATGTGTAAAAAATATGCATTGTTTTTGGCCTGGTGACATAAAGATAGAGGACAAGGATCATTAGTCAACCCCCAAATTATAGAGAGACTTGATTCTAAAGTGAGGAGCTCCGTGTGGTGCTGTTGACACTGAAGAAGTCCTTTATTTAACTAATGACAGCTCCATGAATACCAGGCAACAGCACCTGCCGCTTTAGAACACACATCACCTCGAGTCACCCAGCGCTGTAAATTACTAACTAAGTGACTAACTCCAGAAGGAAAACTCTCCCAGCCACGTTTTCTCATCTCATCTTTGTAAAAACAACAAAGAAGTCTCAAATTTTGATTAATTGGTTTTCATTGTTGCTATGGCGACTCATACTTCTCACTCGTTATCTTTCCAACAGATGGTTAAAACAGATAGTGTTTTATCTTTATTGAACAGGAGCACCTGCCCAGGCAGAGAAATCAATACCTTTTGGAATTGCATTGCTCTGGCCTTGGAAAAAAAAAATTTAAAAAAATGTCCCTACATGCCGCTGTCCCATGTCCACTCTTGCGTGAGACACCTATTATCAACATGTCACTGATAGGCCAAAGAACAAGTCTTAATAGATGACCTATTAGAACGCAGATGCTTGTACATCGCAGTGTCACCGCCACCGTTTCCAGAAGAACCCATCAACTCTCCGTCTGAGCAAGTGCAGTGCTAAGCAGAGCGTGACGGCTTTTTTTCTTTCTTTATCTATTTTCATTTTTCCACCAACCAAAGAATGAAAAAAAGGTTACACCAGAAATATCTCAGGTCTGAGGAAGCAGCAAACTAACAAACTGAAATTTACATCAGTGTCTGTCCTGACTAAAAAAACCCCTCCGAATAGCTCCTGATGCGTCTGAAATGCAAATATGTGATGTGAACAACTCCGGCTCTCACAATTAGGGACATGTTGAGCCTCTGCTGTGGCTGATGGATCACCGGGGGTTTCGGTTCCTCATAGGAGCTGATGGAGGAGTGTGACCCAGAAGGTACACAGGCACACACCGGACAGAGTCAGAGCTACTTCTCCTGTCTGCTGAAGCCTCTGCGCCTCGTTCAGGATGCTAACCCAGCGATCCCTCAGTGTTCCGTAGCCTCCCCCCATGGTGCCGTCCTGCTCTCTGTTCCAGCTGAAGCCATCTTCAGTGCTGGCTGATGTCCTGGCCGTCTGTCTAACAGCTCGCTCTGCAGCAAACGCAGGATGGAAACAATGAAAAGACAACGTCTCATGGAGAAACATGTGAGTTCACAGATGTGAGGTGAGCGTGAAAAAGTGAGCCAATATGTGAGGAGATTTCACCATCTAGTGGTAAATTTATGCAAGTAGGTGCAGAGCAGACTTACCGAGACAGTTTTGTAAAGGAATGGTGACAGTAATTACAACCGTAGAAAGAAGAGCTGCGTATGCCTGCGGGAGAATAAAAATGAGTCGAATAAATCAGGGTTTTTTTTCTTCAGTGTAGTATCCTATAGCGTCTATAATGGCTTATTCATGATTAGCGTCACACTTGCACTTTCATATATTTCAATTATTGAATTTAGCTCTGGTTTCAAAGGACTATAGGAGCACAGCCACATTTCTTTTCTTAAGCCTTGTGCTTACCAAAATGAGCTGTGCACTCTGCTGTGTCATTCTCCTCAAGGCTTTTCTCATCTGAACCCCGAGCAGAGATACAGAGCAGGGAGTTATTAGTTGCTCATCCTCAGCTTCTACACATCTGAAGGAACAGAAGTATGTGATATAATGAATAGTAATAATAGCCATCCAAAGAGCCATCAAAACTTGTGTTCTGCAGGTTCTCCATTGCTTATTTTAGCTTAAATGTGCCCACCGCTGTAAATACAAATTTAGCGGGCTTTGCAGAGATCAGAAGCGCATTTTAAAGGTTTGCCTCTTATGTTGAACGCGTTCTGTCTTAACTCTCTATTTATGTGGGACATTGGGATATTTTAGTTATGGAATATACAGAAATTTCCGACGTGATCACACAGGACTGTCATTATTTGTGTATTTTTATACTACTGCTACCATTATTTTCTTGTGTGGATGTGAAGGGCACCTTTTTAAGATCTTCTCCACTGCAGCGTCCTGATTATCCAGATGTGACACATTAAACCAGCTGCCAACGCTCAGCGGAAGAACGTGCCCTCGCTCCACCAGATCGACCACGCTGTATATACCCTGCGGGACCGTGGCAAAATAAAATCACAGTGTGTTACACACAGCCAAAGTCTCCACATAATAACACTGCATAACACTGTTTGTTGTGTTTTATTGCAGTGGGCCTCAGTCCGTGGAAGCTTAATTAAGTTTATCATAGGGTGATGAGATTAGAGCTGGAGTAAATCTGTCACCTGAGGGCTGCCTGCTAGAGCCGCTCTGCTATACATCAATATAGCCTGGCCAACCAGGGATAATGAGTCTTCTCCTGTCCTGGAGGATAAGTCGCGGTAGTAGTCACCCATTTTCAGCAGCGCTATGGAGGAAGATAAATACTTTCTGCTGATCGACCGGAGCAAAGAGAGAGGTTAAAGCAAAAGGAAACGGGAGAATCTCACCTGATGGATGGGGATCATAGTTTAATATCGAGTGGTTATGGTATCTCTGCCGACAATCTTGACTAATATTCACTTCCTGCAGTGGTGATGGAGAAAGCGGAACAGTGCTGAAGGTTACCAGCTGCCTCCTGGTTTTCTGTTCCATCTTTCAGAGCATGATAGGAATTACAGCTTTCAGCTGGCTCCAGAACCAGAAAAACGTTCCCATATTTTGACAAATCCGACAGAAAGATTTTCTTGGTTCAGGGTTAACCACATCCATTTACCTCACATAAATGTGCGACATTAATCTGGGCCAAATTCAGTCCGCTTTCAGCTGCCAAGGCATACTTCACCAATGCCCACTGCCTGTGTAAAAACACTATAATTTATGTGTGAATAGACAGAGATGGTAGCAAAGAGCAGAAAAAAATAAAGAAGCTTGGGCGATTGAAAAGTAATTAAAATGAATGCCCCTACCAAGAGCCCTGGAGGTAAGCATTAAGCGCCTCTTTGACCATAAATCCAAGATGTCCATTCAGCTCACATACACGTTTTAGCATTCTTCAGCAGGAAGGAATTCCAGGGAAAAAGATAAAATTATAGAAAATGATCTCAATAATGAAGTATACTCAAAAACAAGCAGGAGGTTCTGTAATTTCAAAAACTAGAAAGAGCAATGCAGAGCTAAAAGTCTCTGTCTCAGACAATAAAACGGTCATATTTTAAATATGTAAATACTGGAATTCGCCTTTAAATGAGCCACTGTTACTGAATTTAGATGCCCCCGACTGCAGGCAAGAATGCAACAGGCCAGAATAAATCCATCGTCACCGAGTTAATGAAAGCCGCTCACATGACCGCTCTTTCCACATCCTGAGACACGCCTTCAAGGTTTCCTGTGGAAAGGTACCACGCCACCTCCACCGTTGCACCTACGTGACCGTGTCGTGATGCATTCAGGAACCACTGGAACGCAGCCGTCTGTGGATCATAAAGGAAATATATGGGCTCATCGATTGCACTTGATTGGCCACTGAATAGATGTGTGGTGATGTGTGAGGGAGGCAGACCTCATTTCTAAAAGGGCTATTGGGATTTTTTCCGCTAAGATGATAAATTCCCAGGTTAAACATGCCATCGCTGCTCCCGTTTAAGGCTGCTTGTTCAAAGTACTTCACTGCAGTTTCATGGTCTTTCCGTATAATCCCATGGTACCAGCCCAAACCATTCAAGGCATTAATTGAGCCCTAAAGCAAAGCAACAGACACTGGTTTAAAAAAGGCACATGCTGTACACACTGAAATGATTACATACATTACACACACACACACACACACACACACACACACACACACACACACACACATACACAGTCTCCATTTCTTGCAGCATTCTCCATTAGCCGCAGACCTCTGGTGTAGTTCCGTTTTACCCCCGAACCCTGAAGAAATCAGTATCAGTCAGTCAGTCAATAACTGTTAAAACATAGACACACATCCAGAGTGCAATTCATTGTGATAAAACTCGCGGTTTTTTTCCCACGGCACCTTCATCAGTAGGT
>CAAE01014452.1:19662-31715 GCA_000180735.1 Tetraodon nigroviridis | reverse complement strand
TATCAGAGTCACTGTCGTTTGTTCAAGCCACTGCTGCTTTGATCAGCACTGGCTATTGTTGCACACGAGGCGTGTGGTTGGATGAGAATTGACTAACAGAGAAACAACAGTCAACAGATCTTCTGTATTGATAAAACATGACTGCATATATATGACACGTGCTTTCTATCCCCACTCTGCAATCTGCAATCATTACAGCACGCAAATGAGCAAAACAGCACAGCGGAACAGCAACAGCTTTAATTCTGGCAGGGCATTTTGTCGTTATCTAGGACCCTACTGCATACAGTCTTACAAGGAATTGATTGGGAAAATAGGTTATCAGGGCATTAATTAGCTGCCTCCTGGGCTGGAACAAGATTGATTTTTTTTGTTTTCTTAGAATAGAGTTCAACGTTTCGCAAATGAATCGCCCAGCTGTTTTCTTTGTGTTGCTACTGCTTGTTTAGGCTGCAGACCATAATATATTCCTTCTGTGTTTCCAAAAGCTTCCCTGAAGTGATTCAGCTTGTGTAAATATAACAGAGATAAACAGGAATAGAGGTTTCTTACTACCTACTGCTTATTGGTGATGTCCTAATTATAGTATCAACCAACAATTCATGTAGATTCATACATTTTTGTAGATATTGGGTTTTCACTTTTTTTCATTTTAAATTTTTGTAAAGATAAGATTTTCTGGATGGCCCTTATAAGTTAGTTATAGTTAAGGTTAGGTCAGGGCTGGGCATCTCTGAACACAGGAATAGGTCTGAGACGTCACCCTTTGATAATAATAGTAATAATACAAGCAAGTATATTAGTTACATACCATCTTTTCATGTAACCTGGAACTGTCAGTCCTGCTTTGTGCCCCAGCATTAGAATAGTAGCTGTAAGCCATGTCCAAATCTCTTGGAAAGCCGTCGATTCCTTGTGCATGCTTGTACCCTGCATGCATGAGGGCAAAGCGGTTGTCACCTGCTGCGCCAATCAAACTGTATACATGACCCTGAAACATACAGTACACACAAGAATTTGATATGAAGGCATACATGCGGAAAAAAGGTGCTGAAGGTACCTGTTCTTGGTCCACTTCCTGTCTCATACCGGAGAGATGGATAGTTGCCAAAAACAGGGATGCTTGGTGATTCCCAAAGCAGGAGGAAGCCTGCAGTAGAGCCTTGGATCTGGAGGAGATCCTATTTTCTACCTGATCCACAGCAAAGATTGTATCAACAGCCTGCTCAAACATAATCTGTCTGAGCACCTTCTTTCTCAAAGCCCCTGCAGGTACACGACAGAAGGGTGAATGTCTGTAAATACAGATAGGATTTATACAGATAGTATGAGCAATGTGTTCCACACACTGTGGCACCTGTTTTGATCCCCTCCTGTTGTGTTTGCAAGACATTATAAAGGAATTTGTACTGAAGATGCTTTTCCCAGGTCCAGTTTTGTGGGCAGACTTTCTTTTCAAACTGAGTCCACAGTTTGATGAATGGAGTTACACAGACACCTGAAAGAGTTGAGAGTAAAACCGGTTTAGCAGTAAGACTCTTAATAGAAGTATTAGCCCGAACAGAGTGGCTGCCACGCCTATATAAAAACGTTTTTCCACCTTCATTGTTCTGTGACTGGTGGTAACTCTCTGTTACTTGTCGGAGAACAGCAGCCGTAAACTCCACTATTTCCTGACACTGCTGATGAGTTTGATCCAGTTTGTGTAAAGAGGGCATGGGGTTTTGTACCTATAACAGTCCAGTCATTAAGTGTCAACCCCCCCAAAATTCTAAACAAAATCATGATACTTTTTAATATTTAATACCTCATTGATTCCAAACCGATAGTATTTGGTAGGACCAAAATATCCATGGATGCCTGGTATGAACTTGCTTCCTCCAATCACAAAGTACCCATCAGTGTCATCATAATGGATGCTGTCCTGGAATCTGTGAAATTCAAAACCGCAGAAATCATGATCACTTCATCTGCATCACTTATCACAATTTCTTTGCAGTTAGAGACTGAAAGTGTTCCATGGTGTTTTCACTTCTTTTGTTAAGAGAAAAAAAGAAAAAAAATGCATAAAGGAATACTTTACCATACCTATATGCAGATCTGTAGATGTCACCATCCCACGTTACATCCAGCAGCACCTGAGAGTAAGACACACACGTAATAATGCATGAACCTGAGATAGAGGCACACATATAAAGAGCACTCAGCTGCAAACAGCTCCAAATTGCTGTGCAGGCTGCATTTGCCAGCTGGACCATCTTTTAAGATCTTGCAGCTGCTGCAAGAAACCTCAAACCTCGGAAAGCAAGGGCACTGGAGCAGGCTCACAAGACCAAAAAAATAAATAAATATATAAATATACATATATATATATATATATATATATATATATATACACAGTATATATATATAATATGTTGTCCGAGCTACATTTTTTTCCAATTCTGCACGCTGCCACCCAAAGGAACACACAGAGTGCTGTACCTCTGAGTCCTGTACGTAACAGTCTAATCGAATCCATTTCCTTAGGGGTAAGAGTAGACTGGTTCGGAACGCTTCATCTTCTCCTCTCGTCAGGCGTGCCTGAATTGTGACGTCTCCTACATGGGAGATATCACACTTGTATATTTCACAACATCAGATGCAGCTCTCTTTATTAATACATAACACAGTCTGTTCCGCTGTCTCGCAAAACACACATCATCACTGACAATCCTCCCATGATACGGCAATCTAATCCCCAATGCTGGCATCAGGTGTCGCGCCCAAGCTGCTGTGACCCACCTGTGTCTGTAAGGTGCATCACAACAGACTCGTATGAATTGTTCCTATCGAGATGATGGATGATTCCGCAGAGGTTCTTGTGACACCATTTCAGCAGGTAGATCCACACAGATAACGCGACGCTGAAACCCGAGCGACAAAACAACAGTTGATGAATCATTCCTTTAGCCAGTGAGGCGTGCGGTTGAATTCAAATCACAGCTCTATCCGCTCCAAATGACTGACCGAGGCAAGTTGCTGACTGTAAATAGAAAGCTTGTATGCTCAGGTGAAGATGCATTGGGAAGCTTGTTAATGATGGTGAAGTAAAAGCAAAAGAGTGGTGTGTTAGCTCAGCTGCTGGCACCGAGAGGGAAATAATCACTGTCACATCATCACTTGTGGCCTGCTAACAGCAACAGAAAGCTCCGATATTCCCTGCTGTACATCTAGGACAAGATGCACTGCTTGTCCTAAAAAAAGGATTTCAAAAATATTCAAACGAGCGATCAAGTGGCATGTAACCAATAGCAAATTGACAAGGTCAATGAATTCAGAGAAAGCCCTTGGAAAAAAAAACAAACAGAAACATCCAATTTCATAAATAATAAAAAATAAAAAATGCTCTCTTTGGTATCTATAATACAACAGGGTTGCCCAGAGCTCTACTCTTTTCATCAAAAATAGATTATTTCATTCATTCCATGAGCCATCACATACCTAAATGGGTAAATCAAAGGCTACTTTGGATGCATTTCGGGGTCGCCCATTCGGGTCAGCTCCTCCTCCCTTAAAATGAGACACACGTGGGTGCTCTGCTGCTGGAGGGGCTGTTCTCAGCGGGACACTTCTGTTTCTAATACTCTGTTACTCCCACTTGTTTGTTCAGTGCTTTTCTCTGATTTCTGTGCTAAGACATAATGCATATTTTGCCGATTTGTTCTCAGAAAAAGCCTCCACTTGCACAAAACACACTACGCATGTTCTTTGGGTTTATGTTGTATCCAGAAGCTCTTGAAAACAGTAAGTAGAATATGGATCAATGTGTTAAACCCACCTGGGTCGTGTCACAGCACGAATACGCGCTCTCTCCAGATTTCTGTCAATAAAAGGCTGGAATCTGCGGACCACTCCAAAGTTCTCAGCGCTACTTGCCAGTGGGAACTTTAGCAGATCAACCATGCCTGTACACAGGTGAAAAAGCAACAAAAGCCATTACAACGTTTTGCTAATACAGAGTATATTTCATATGAAATGGTGTGATTAATGATCTGACCGGACTCATGTGGACATTGAAGAATTGTGTTTCTGGTCTTGTTCCACTTCAGCTGAGCTGGCCACGACAGGCACACGCTGAAACGTTTAGCTGGATGCCATGATAATGATTTTAGCTGCAGAACTCTGCAAATCCTCGACAAGGACTTACGGTACGTCCCAGATTCATTATAGTGGGCTAACCAAGCACAAACTGTCACATTGCGGGCACCCAAAATGCTCCTTCTGATAAAGCTGTTTTGATACAAAACAGGCTGGGGCCATCTGAGCCGTACCTGCTGGACCCTGTAGACTCGGGCCATGCTGCACACCCATTTCCTCCTAAACATCACTAAATCTATCTTCCCAGATGTGGACACCACCACCTCCAGTAGCAGTCGACATGGCCTGGAGCATCGATAGCGCAGACGGACCAGTGAGCCATCTCCCACTCTGTCAGCAACTGATTCAAACCCTATATAATTATCAGGCATGCTCTCTCCGGTCCAGGGCGCGGCAGAAGAAATCGTTTGTTGAAAGACACAGAGGCCCTGGGTAAATGATACATATATGAATTTCAATGAAAGTTAAGACAACATATTTATTTCAATATTTTAGGTATATGAATATATGTTTTGTTTTTTGCAGGCCAGCGAGTACAAACTAATTATCTTGTATTATTAAGAATAATACATGTTGAGCACTTTTCTCACAGGAGACTGGTGCCCTTCCTTGGGGCCCCTTCTGCCTAGGAGTATCCAAGAGCAAATAAAAGAACCTTTGGGTTATTTTCCCCCCCTAAGGGTAGAGTCTAAACCACTACAACATCAATTACAAGTGACATTAGAATTAGTTTGTTGGTTTAATGCATGGCATGAAGTACCTGACCCTGCTATTTTAAAAAGAAAGCTCTGAAATCAGAGGTTGTACTAGCTCACAAACATAGATATGGAGAGGCAGCATGATAAATGGACTGATGTCAGGGTCTAGGCAATTACACATACACACTCCAAGGGAGTAAGCAAGCAAATTTAAAAACTCCACAGGAAAAAAATAGAATCCACATCTAGCGAGTGAATCACACTAGGCAGACAAATAGGCTGGCACTGACTTATGGACCACGGTTTCAGCTGCGGGGCTTCTGGAGGAGACTGGCTGCAACATGAAAAGCTTCAGTATACTGCATGTAGTCATAAATAAAGATTTATTTTCCCATTACTGATTAGCATCGTTAATTAGACGTGGATTAATCTTACTCTGATATGATAAAATAGGCATTTGTTGGCCATTTTGTGGTGAGACCCTCAGGTGGTTCATTCTTTTAACTAGGTTCTTCTGCTTGTGAAGAATCAATGTGTGTATAGTTTGGAGTTCGGCATCTTCAATCAATCACATTTACAGCACATCTTGTTAAAAATTGTAAATTAATTTACAGAATGGACATAATGTGCCTCTGTAGAATAAATTAAACTCATGGCTGGTGCTATAAACTAATTACACCAGTTTACTGAGGTAATAAATCAACTGATAGTATGGTTGGTTCCCCATAGGTATGAATGCAGGTTGACATTTTATTAGAGCAGAATGTTCCTATATGACAATTTTAAAAATGGGCTTAAAGTACATCCACTGTGTTTGTGTCTATGCAGAAAGATTTGAGGAGAGATTTGTTTCTAGTTTGTTGCCAAACCTTTTTTTTTTTAAGTAGGGGAAAAAAAAAAAACAACAACAAAGGTGAGACTAAAAGATGAGCTTTAATAAAATTAATTTGAGTCTAGTTGATGAATTCCTATAGCTTTTTCTTGTTCTGCCTACTTTAACATTTATAAAGCAAACAGCTTTTGTAATTAGAAGGCAGTTTGTATTAACGCAGATGTGTTTCTCTCCATCTGTCTATTGTTTCCAAAAACATCTGAGGCTGTTCTGTAATTGCGTCTCGGTGCAATTTGCCTTTCAGACCAAACTCATGATAAATACTTCATTAAAATAAATATAGCAGATTTTCTTACCATCATGAAAGCAGTGATGAAGATATAGCCTGAAAACATGTGGTGTAAGTTCATTGTGACTTGTCGAAGTTAACGATGAATAACCTCTGCTGCTTTAATAATCCCGTGCTGCTAAAAACGCATTGTTTAGAAGCCGTGTGTTTCTAAACAAGGGCACACACCCTTGTGCTATGCTGGTTTACCTGACAATCTTGTCTTGCAAGTTCAACAGTTTGCATACTCCTGGTTTAAAGAGCCGCTGCGCCTCACGGGCTTGACTTCAATGACTCTCTTGTGTGTGGGGGAAAAAAAAAGTTGCCTGAGCCATATTATTCCTGCATCTAATAGGAAACTTTTCAAGGAAGCGATGCATCAAAGCTCACAGTCTAACTTAATTTGATGTGCTCGAGCCTGGGCCTTGCCATCACCCGGCGTCCTCCATGGCCTCCTCCCACGCAAGCCTTTGAAGAAATCTGATCTGAGAAACAACCTGATATCGCAACCAAAATTAATTACCCATGGGCGGCTGTTGATGCTTTAGAGGAAAAGGGATGATGAATCAGAAAATGATGACGATGTGATTTGCCCTTTTTCTGTTATCACATGCACATTAATGTTCTCATGTTGTCTATATAAAGCTGCAGTTGCTGATATTAGTCCCACATGCTTCAAAACACACAGAGCAAAAGGAGAACCATTTAAAAAAAAATTTAATGGCTTTACAGGATTTTTGTCAATTACAAAACTTTTTGGACCCCGGCAACAGTTTATTGGTGTCTTTAGGAAAAAGGCATGGTTGTCAGGAAGCTATAGGTTCACCCTTGAGCAATAAGACTAGTCTGTTTGATTTTTATACACCTGTTCTAGAATACTTGGGTAAAAATCCACTAGAGTTCGGGCAAATCAGCTCAGTCCAGAGTCCCAGCACGAGTTTATCTCCTGACTCTGTCGGCCCATTCCTCTCGCTGCCCAGTGCTCTTCCACTGGCCTCCTCTCCATCTGTTCCGTTGCCGTTTCCCATGTCTCACGGGACAACCACGCTGGCTTTCATATTTCAGGGTGGCGTGCTGGCCGCTGCAGATACTCGATCAAGCTGCTCTGGGCTCGTGGCCTGCCCAGCCTCGCAGAAGATAGTGCCCATTCACAGTCACTTGGTGGGAACCACATCAGGGACTTCAGCTGACTGTGTCCTCTGGAAGAGGATTCTGGCTCGGGAACTACGGCTTTACCAACTCCGCCACGGCCGGCGGCTGTCTACAAGAGGAGCGGCAAAGTTGCTTTCACATATGCTGCATCCATTTAAAGGAACTGATCTGTGTGTGGCTGCCACACTGTGTGGATGGGATGGAGGAGATGGAGACGGAAGTGAAAAGCCTAACACAAGTGGGCATTTAGGATCAGCAAAGACTGAGGTGGCCCTTTTCCGAGCCCCTGTCGATAGCAGTCTCAGGACTAGTGATCAGAAGCGCTCTGCTGGTGTGAAAAGGAGTTTCTCTGGACCGAGTCTCCACTACGTCTGCAGTGATGGCACTCGTCTGCCAGGAACACTCTTCTCTGTTGGCTCAGGATCCCCCTATGCCTACTCCATTTTAGACCAAGGGGTGGAATGGAACCTGTCAGTGGAAGAGGCCACGTCAGTGGCCAGAGAGGCTGTTTTCCGAGCCACACACAGGGACGCATACTCGGGGAACAATGTGGACATTTATCTCATCTCTTCAAAAGGATGGACTCGCAGAAGAAGAGAGGACTTAAAAGAGGAGTATTACAGGGAAAAGGAAAGACAAGAGAGAGAGCGAGAGAGAGAGAGAGAAGTCTGAGTGATGACTCAAAACAAACAAAAGACAGCATGGGATAAAAAACAGAAACATCAGGGAGTGCTGTGAAGAGACACAACGCTGTCATTGCTTTAGATGCAAAATTAATGAATAGAAGAAATAGTTGCACACTAGGAAATCCCTTAAATGATTTCTTTATGTGCAACCCTTCGTCTTTTAAAGGCTGCCATTTTGCTTGATCTGATGATAAAAATGTATTCTGATTAGACACTGCTGGCTGGCCATCTGACACAAAGATTAACATGTTAGACAATTTAATTATTAAACAAAACGTACGAGAGGCTTTTAAAACCATGCTGCACATAGGTTTTTAAATGTAAAAGAAACAAGCGGAAAAAAAATGTGCAGTGTGCCTGTGTTAAACAGAAAAAGAAGCTAACTATATACTATATAACTTTAACTATAATAAGCAGTAAGCACAGTGATGCAGTTGCTCTGAGAAAAATATACTGGAAAAGGAACATTTGTGGAGATTGTAGATTTTATATATAGATGTAATAGGTTTGGGAGGATTTTATCCCAGCCATTTCAAGAGTGTTATGGTGGCTGTCAACAAAATGGAATAAATTGATTTTTTTTTGTTTTTTTTGTCAGTGATTCACTCTATTTTTTACTACAAATTAGATTTAAGTCAGGGGTTGAAAAATACATATCAAAAACAGCTGAAACTTTGGAATAAATCTTTAAATAAGTTGTGAATGAGTGAGAATTTTGGTGATTGTGACTGTGGTAGTATTATATGGACCAGGAGCTTCCCTACTGACCACAGGAGACAACTGTGTCTCAGCAGATCTTCAGTGTAAAATCATAGTGTTGAGTTGTGTGTTTAGGGCGAAAACTTCAGCAACCTCATTTATAATTACTGTCATTTGAATTTTTTCAGTATTGAATTCTTGTGTGAGGCTGTTCAGGCAACTTGCTGTGAAGAACGTGGATTCGGTTTGAAGAGCAGGATTGATCAGGAAGTCCACTGTGATCAGTCTAAGGATGGTGGGAAGTGAGCGTGCCTGTGGCTGCAACGCGGCTTCTTTATGCTTTAAAGCTTTCTGTTTAGATTTGACAGTTTGCTGCTTGCAGAACGAGCTCCACTAGACTTACTGCCTTGTAAGCTATTCATTTGTTTTGTTTTGGGGGGTTTTTCCCACAATTTTTGACAAATGCTTAAAAAGTCTTTGACTCAAACAACCAAAAAACCTGTAAAAAATAAAAAGAAGAATCCTCGCAGTCAAAGGAAAGTCCTATGTGATCTTTTCACTGCTCTTTCTCAGTTTTTGCGCATCCTCCCCAGATGTGATATTTGACCTGAGGGTTGCAAATTTGCTGTCTAATCAGCTGTTTCACTACCAGTTGAGTTAAGGATTTTTCTTTCTTACTCAGGAGACTGAACATCAAGACTCCACTAAATGTTTACTTCAAAGGCTCAAAGGTTCTGCCTCAGTGCTGTATCTTTCCATTAAATAGTCAAACTCACTTATGTCAAGCTAAAAAGCTCTTTAAAAAAGAGAGAGAGAAAAAAAATTAAAAACATTTCGTGACAGTGGGAGTAAAGCTATTTTCAGTTGTTCTGTACATTATCAAAATGAGCTTTTTAGTGCACTAGAAAACATAAAAGATAATTCTCTATATCCATTTAAATCAGGAACAAAATAGTTAGCATTTATGTTCATTTTTTAAAAAACTATCAATGTTGAAATTAATCATTACAGTTAGTAAAACTTCTAACATATTCTACTGAAATGTTTGCTGCTTGAGCAACACAGGATTTTTGCTGAGGAGCCTTCAGGATTTTCAGATCAGGTGACAGACTGATGCTCTCTGCACACACCATTATTTTTCAATTGAAAAAATGCCAAAAACGAAAATAAACAGAGTATAAAGTATCTATAAATGATCTGCAAACTAGTAGCTTATGGTGCATACAATCAAGTAAAAACCTAAACCTATTGTTTTTACTCTATCAATTACTTACACATATGTAGGTATAATTTTAAACATACCAATGAAGCTCTTTTATTCAAAGTGAGAAAAGACATGTTGCGAGAGAGAGAAAGAGAGAAAGAGAGAGAAAGAGAGAGAGAAAGAGAGAGGGGGAAGGAGAGAGAGAGAGAGAAAGAGAGAGAAAGAGAGAGGGGGAAGGAGAGAGAGAGAGAGAAAGAGAGAGAAAGAGAGAGAAAGAGAGAGAGGGGGAAGGAGAGAGAGGGAGGGCGAGAGATTGTGCCGATGAGCGCGCAGAGCTCCTGATGAGCTCAGAACCGCCTCGTCTCCCCCCGCTTGGACCCTTTGGGCTCCGCCGACCCGCTGGAGCGGACCGCAGCAGCCGGTAAGTCAGCTCCGCCGCTTCTTCCCGAGCGGTGACTCGTTTTCACGAATCACCGTATTAATCAAGAATTCATTGACGAAGAATTTTGAGGCTTGAGCAGGCGTGTAAACTTCTCTGCCGTGTCACTTTATTATTTGTCTTTATCTGGCCAGACGGCTCTACCTTGCGCCTCTTCACCAGATGTTAGGATGGGGAAGGTATTCGGAGGAGCGCACAGTTGAGAGGATGTTTTCTGACTGACTGCATCTGCTTTGCCAGCTGTTCGCCGATAATTAGAACAATTTGGCCGAGGTGACGGTTGCGTGTGCGCGCACACGGTTAAAGCGCTCACCTGCGGATGGCAATTTCCTTCAATAATGGAAGGCTCGGGGTTAGGGTTTGAGGCAGCCGGGTTACAAGGCTGTTTTCATCACAATGGTGAATATTCAAATGTTTCTCTCACATTAACATACATCAGATCCGATCGGTCATATTTTTCTCCAGGCTTCTGCTGACAACACGGGGTTGCGCTCTGGGCTGTTCTATGTATATTGGATATGCTAATTGGCCGTGTGCGTGTGTGTGATAAAGACCAAAGGGTAGGTTGCAAAAAGTCATGGCTGAGAAATGTATGGTGTTGCATTCTTGAGGAAGAACCAGTCTAACTTAGCGGTTCCGGGGAACACCGATTCAATGCCCGGTTCATCTAGAACCTGGACCTTTGGCTGAAATAACCAGCTCGCTCGGCTCTTTGGCAAAACAGTGAACACCTTGTACAGTATGAATAAATACATATAGTTGGGTATGTACTTACGTCTGAAATGGACCACGCTGTACCAATTGTAGAAATTTGAACAAAAAAATTATATTATTTTGCAAAAAACTGTTTACACATGGACACACCAATAATAATTATTATGAACCCTGCCTTTCTAAAGTCAATCTGTAGGGGGGAAAAAACACTTGTTCAGTCTGTTAGGACCAACCCCTTCCCCTAATAAATCCAGAGGGTCTAATTTAACCCTAACCCCACACTGCCAAACATCTGACTTTTATATCCTAATTTACTATATTTCAAAACAACAAGTCCTACATTTGAAGTGACTTACTCGGACAAATTTGAGTCTGGCACAGATCTTCGAGGCAAAGCGTAAGAGGATTCTTTATGTTGATGCATAAGAATAGAATGTTTCACTTTGACCTCTTTCCTTAACAATAATCCTCATAAGCGTCTGCACATCACCACATCGTCAGTGACAACGAAGCCTTTCAGAAACTTCGGTTTAGAAAGTTAAACATCCTGCTTCAGTTTTATGTTGCATAAAACTACAAGACTGCTTTTTAAAATCCTCAAAAGCCAGTGATGTTAGAGTAAAATCACAATAGTTTGACACACTTCTTTTGTTTTTTAACTTCCCTTTAGTTTTTGAAATGATTAATAACTGGGTCAGAATATACAATTATATCAATCAAAGGTAGCTGAAGTGAACATAGTCCTCAAGCCTAGATAGATGTTTGCAATGTTCTGGCCAATAATTAAAAGGTTTTGTTACATCATGATTAGATTAGACACAATTTCACCAGGAGAACCACTGATAACAACACGGGTATCATCCTAATGGACAATTTGTCACGATGTTTGCCTCCCATTTCCCTGGTGATATTTCTTGTAGTCCACCCACCCATCACCCATCCATCCATCCATCCATCCATCCATCTGTCCATCCATCCATGCAAAAACAACAATAAATGATTTCGGATGATTATTCAAATGAAGCCTTTTCTTGGAAAGCTTAATCAGGAATTGAAATTAGAAAATAAATCATTGGATTTGTGGCAACATGTGGAGATTATGAAAAAGCAAAGACGTGTAATTGGAAAAGATCTGTCCTCATCATCAGCATCAGTATTTCA
>CAAE01014452.1:0-15487 GCA_000180735.1 Tetraodon nigroviridis | reverse complement strand
GCTTCAGTCCTGTCCTAACAAATCAAGTTGAATGAACAAGTTTGAGATACTGATCCGGTACCGCCAACATGTGTCAGCGTTAATAGCAGAGGGCTGACTGCCCCACCTGTGACGCGATGATTAACAACCACACAAATAGATTTACTCAGAGTGAAATTGAGGCAGCTTGTTAGTGTAAATTAGTGTCTCTGCTTATCGCAATTTACCACCACTGTTAGAGCCCTAATTTAAATACGCCCTTATAAAGATTCATATAATTTCAATGATTGTAACACTGTTGGTCCACTCAGTGTAGTTTTTACAGTCACAATGGCCGCACACTTCGCCTGTTGTTTCAACAAAAAAAGTCTCCAGTGGGTGAATCCACTACACACCTGAACTATTCAGGTCCTGTGGGTTTACTTGTACAATTTCACACTCAGGTGCTCCACACTAATGCAGCTGCTGGCATACTCAGAGGATCATATCAGCTATAGCGCTAACAGGGAATGTTGCCAACTGCTCTGTAGCTAGCAGTATAGTTTATGGTGACAGTCTAGATTGGATTCTTACTAGTTCAGTGTGCAGCTCATAAATGTTTAATCTCCCTCTCTGGTTGTTCCTGATACAGTCAGGGAAGGGTGTTAAAGCAAGCTGTTGGTACATGAAGCTGCTAATTCTTCTGCAAAACATGTTGACAGCCATGCAGTAGAGCATCCATGCTCCACGCGGGTTGGCATCCAGTTCATTTGGACAAACTTGACTCTTTATCTCCTTAAACCTTAAGCATTTGAGTGTTGAGCCAGGTAATAACAGTTTAAATCGTGTGCTTCCATCAGTTTGGAAAGGTTAAGACTTTGTCCATAAAAAAAAAAAAAAAAAAAGATATAAACCTGGAGGTGGATGCAATGCCTGAGTGAGAGGAGGGGAAAATTCTGATTATAGAGTAGGAGAAAGAATGAAAGTGAATGGAGGATACAATTTTCCTTTTTTTTTTTCCAGCTTTCTTTGTTTGAGCTGGATACATTTCTTCTCCACCGTAAGAACATTTTTTTTCATGCTGACTAAAGCACAGCAGGACTGAGCCAGCTATTAGACAGTGAGGAGAGGAGGTCTTGAAGGATAGAGGGAAAAAAGAGGATAGAGCGTGGGGCAGGAGATAGGCACAGCCTCTAACAAAGATGTCTCTCGTGGTGGAGTGTGGGATCAAAACTTGAGGCTTGCTTTAAGGCAGAAAGGAGGGAGAGGAGAGTGGGCGTAGGGATGAATAAAAAAAACCCTAGTCCCTTATCTAACAATTTGTAGGGTATGCGATCATGAGTTTCTATAATCCTCAACTTTATCCTCGAAGACACACAGACACACATGCAGGATGTCGACTAATCTTGCATTTTCTCCTGGTCCCCGCCTGCGGGATGTGCAAGTGTGAATTGCACTCCTGCTGTTAATGTGCATTATACTGCATATGCAGATGCTTTAAAGTAAACATCTGTCTCAAGTACAAAAATGATTGGGCTAAATCATATGCGCACAATTAAATTTCTTTGAAGCACAAATTCCAAATAACAGAATGAGTAATGCCTTTGAAAACAAAATTATTTTTAGCTGCAGCTGAATTCAAATTGAGGCTTTAGTTCTCATGACTATCTGAGGTCCACAGCAGAGGTTGTGACTAAGCCTTGTGGATTATGAACATTTGTGGATGCGCCTTAAGGTTATAGAAATGTGAAGGTTCCTGGTCAGAAAAGTTGAAGGTGATGAAAGCTGAGTAATCTCGTGAGCTTTCTATTTCTGTATATTTGGCCTTTTACCTATGGAGCTCACGCTAGTAACCTCATTGCCATTAAAATATCAAAATACCAAAGGTGTTTTCTGCCCCAGAAAGCAAAACAGAGGAGGGCTATGGGGCAGATGGGCATTTTACATAACCAAGGTATCTTCTGAGAAACAAGAGGACTGACAGTGCGTGATTTTATAGGTAGACAGAAGTCAAGCAGATGGATTTAAAAGACAGGAAGAGCGACAGATGGATGGAAGAGACAAGAAAGATTTACAGATGGATGAAAGCAGGATGCATCTGTGCACATACATGTAGGACATGTGCGGGACCACTGTCCACATTGATGCCCTCAACAAACCCCATGGCGCATTTGATGCAGTGATTTAATTAGCTGTATGCATCAGTACTCATCCTTGTCCCATATGTATTTTCCACACCTGGTGCCATTCGTTTCAAACTCACTGAGCGCATCTCATCCCTACGTCAATTGCTTGTTTTTCATTGACCTTGTTTGCAGTATTGACTTTACAAATAATGAGCGATACCTGCAAAATGACGTTGCATAAAGGCAGTATTTACTGAAGGTCTCTGTTCTCAGCTGCACACAGATATGGACAGAGGAGACGGCCACACCAAGTACATGTTGGAGGGAGAGGGAGTGGGCTCTGTCTTCGTTATTGACAGCAACACGGGCAATATACATGTCACCAAGGCATTAGACCGTGAAGAAAAGGACCAGTACCGGCTGATTGCAACTGCTACAGATCGCCAGACTGGCCGAGCCCTGGAGCCATCCTCTGAGTTCATCATCAGAGTGCAAGACATCAATGACAATCCACCTGTCTTCCCCAATGAACCTTACATTGCCATGGTTCCAGAGATGGCCAACATAGGTAGGTTTCTAAAGATAAATAGATTAAACAGATACTTTATCCAAAATGTTGACATCTAGTCTGTCACTGCTTTCTTAAAAATGATATTATTTGTTGACTGAAGTAAAACACTTTGGACACAACAGTTTGTGTCACAATGAACATAATGTACTGTTGATATATGTTTATGTTTTCCATCTTTAATCAACAGTGTCATGTTTATGGTACTAAATGCATGACAAGCTAACGCCAAACAACTTTAAATTGAGGGTTAAGTGCCCCAAAAATTATATACAGTACAGAAATGACACCTTTTTTGACAAGGGGTTGAAACAGTTTCTTATCAAAATAACTGATGATATATCTTCTGTGAAATATTCTAAACTTTATTGCCAGTTACAGGATTTCCCTGCCGTTCAGTATCTGATCAGTGAAGCTAAAGCATGGTGCTGACACACTGCCAAAGATTCAAGGGCAAATCCTCACCAGGAAAATAGGTTATTTAGTCATATTTGTCAAACGGATGAATATTATGGAAATACTAGAGATAGGCAGCAGAGAAGTGTATTATCCCTTTAATCCTGCAGCCGTAAGTACTTGGTATTCAATAGACAGATTTTGTGTGGAGTATCACATTAAGCTTATGAACCAGCCAACAGCTTTAACTACTGTACTTAAAAGGGTCATTTGACTTATCACCTTTGTCACCTCCTCTTTTTCACAGGCACATCTATAATCCAAGTCACAGCCCGAGATGCTGATGATCCGACATATGGAAACAGTGCCCGGCTGGTGTATGCCATCACTCAAGGGCAGGACTATTTCTCTGTAGATGCGCAGACAGGTCTGACCAATACCCTGCGTGTGTTACATACCCACTCAGGGCTGCTCACCAGTAAAATTCCTCTATTGCTTGTGGTTCCACTCGAAACATAAATCCTAGTGGTCCAGTTAGAAATCATATGTTGAGTCTTATCTACCATATGTCTAAAGAGGAAAAAAGCACTTTGATATAAGAGGACACATGTGACCTGGGGTTATATGTTTAACAGCATTATTTGTACTAAATGTATGGATCTGGCACACTTGGATACTAATTTCAAGAGACAGTTTGTCACTTTGAAATCTGCTGCTTCTTGTGATTTTTTTTTTTTTTTCTTGCTTGACATTCGGTCCTCCCCTTACCAGGCACCCTGCGCACGGCGGTACCTGACATGGACCGGGAGAGTCGGGATGAATATCTGGTGGTTCTCCAGGCCAAAGACATGGGAGGGCATCTGGGCGGATTATCGGGGACGACGACAGTCACTGTGAAACTGACTGATGTCAACGACAACCCCCCTCACTTCAGAAGGAGTAAGTGCTGCTGTTATCATGTCACTGTTGGCTGTTTTCAATCTCTGCAGATATTGCATGTGAATTAAACGAATGAACAAATGGTAATGACATTTCTGATGGCAGTTTGATATCTGTGGAATGTAGACAGGTGGGACATAAGATATGTATAAGATATAAAGTAGCTTGTCAGTGTATTGTGGCAGTTTTTCTTTAAGGCATTCATCCTAATCACTGTTTTTAACCTTTGCTGGGATGAGTGACACCAACACTGGTAAAAGACTCCCATTACCTGGGACTCAAATGGACTGTGCCTCCGACGCAGAAGAGTGAAAGATCATGTTTGCGTTTTCTTATCCAAGCTTTTCCCTGTTCTGTGCTATTAATATTTCATCTTAAAATTCAGTGCTTTCTGCTTCAATAGAGAGTAAAATCACTGCAGAATGCTTCTAAGACTTTGAGACGTACCCTGCATTTCTCTATATAGGCCTTCTCCCCTGTTCATTCTGCCTTCCTCGCCTCCCTTTTCCGAGTCTCTTACTGCCATTCATCTTAATGTTTAAAGACCTCCTTGTCTGGTTGATATATTGTGCTGCAATGCAAAGCTTTATAGACGCAATTTCATATTTCCAAATGCCAACAGTGTGTTATTTATTTACTGGTATCTGATTTTATCTCTCCATTCTCACCACCTCTCGCTGCCATCATTATTTTGTTTCTGACACATTGAAAGAAAATAAACTGTGAAAGTTATGTCATTAAATGAGGTGTGTAATGCGGGGCACTGAATGATTGATATTTAACAAACTAGCACTGATTTGATTAGGCTTCTGCATTGTGTTGTACAATGTCAGAATTGATAGGAGTAGAAAAGCCTGAACTATTGTTTTGGATTGAAAGATTTTTTTTTTTTAATTTTTTTTTTTTTTTATGCAAATAGTTAAATTATGAACAAGCGTGCATTTTTGCTTCCACAATCTGGTTTGTCCCGAATATTCCCAGGAGAAATTACAAATGACTTAACTGTTTTCCATCACAGCATTATGATTAGTTCATTAGAAAAATAGAGCTGAGGCAACAAACATCTTTTTTGTTCAAATGGAAATGAAGGTGTCCTTGTGCTTCTTTGAAAAGCCTTCAATGAAACAATCACCTAGGATTTCAAATTTTAATAGTGAGGTCTAAGATGCACATGTGCCTCTGAATGGAACCGGTAATGATCCTTGTCTCCCAAGCAACAAGCAAACAACAAATCTAAAAAACATGGTCTGTAACAACAGAAAATTTTGGAATGTAAAAACAGATAAAGATATGGGTGCATGATGAGCAGATAAGGAAAAGGAAGATCTGACTTAGTCCTTTTATTGTGGTAAAAAAAGAAGTAAATGGAAGCGAAAAAAAAAAGAGGGAAGCGCACAATCCTTCCTGATATGAGTATTTTTTTCACATTGCTCAGAATCATTGAAGCTTCTGTAATGTTTCCTTCCCTGCAGGTGCGTGGTCATTTTCTGTATCAGAGCTTGCAGCACCTGGTGTGGAGGTCGGCCGACTCACTGCCTCTGATCCCGATCTGGGAGAAAACGCACTGTTGGAGTTCACAATTATGGACAGCGAGGAGGCTGAAATATTCAACCTTACCAAAAAAGACAAGGAGGCTGTCATTGTCCTGAGCAAGGTGAATAATGAGAGACAGAAACTGTTAACTGTTCCTAATTAGTCATTTGAGGGGGTCTAAAATGCCAGGCAATTCAATCATTTGCCCTTGTTTTGCAACTATATGGTAAATTGGCCTATAAACATGCATTTAGTTGTCAACAGGTTCTAGCTCCCAAGGTTCTGCATGAGCAATTAATGACTGTGAATGTGTAATTATGAGCTGGGCTTTAAAAAAAATTGCTGATTTCAAATGGGAAGGGCTTGTTGAAGGTAGCCAGTGTTAAACCTCTATAGATTCAACTGTAATGAATTAGCATAAAACTAAAGAAATATTAATCATTGTTTTTCTCTCAAATACATACGTTTTATAGAAAATCTTTTTAAATGTCTATGAAGTCCACTTTGGATTTGGTCTATGTGGGAAGAATTGCCAGTTGTATCAGAATTTATGCGTAATCAAACCTGGACATTGAAAATGCTTTATCCTTCATTCCACAGCTGCTGGATTATGAAGCCTGCAATTCATACACTTTTTCTGTGGAAGTGTCCAACCCTATAGTGGATCCCCGCTATCTAAAGAAAGGTCCTTTTAAGGACCAGACAACAGTGAGAGTCATGGTCCTTAATGCTGATGAGCCTCCGCAGTTCTCCCAGGTTCGCTACCATCTGGACGTGTCTGAAAACTGCCCGCCTGTTTGCTCAGTTGGACGTGTCTACGCAGTGGACCCCGACACAGGACAAAGCAGCAACATCAGGTGGCCTTAACACCACTGGTCATCCTTGTCTCTCTTCGTTGCCGTTTGCTTCCTAAATTAAATAGGTTTCGAGCTATGGGTAAAATGCGTCCATAATTATGGAGATCAAGATTGAAAATGTAATGCAAGATATTAATATTAGATTATTTAATTCATACCAAATACAAAACAAACCACAAAAAATCTAAAAATGTTCAGTTTGGGCGCTTTAATAAGAGTACATGAGGACCGTAGTGTCCGGATCCACCCTGAGTACTAAATTACTTTCACATCGGTCACTACCACACATAAAAATAAACCGTTTTCTCGTTGTCTCTAGCTGTCTGGCATCAAGATGCTTTTTTTGTTGGTAATATTGCGGATTCATTTTTCTCTGTATGCTCGTTCCCTTTGGTTTTGTTTTGCTTCTCTAAGGTACTCCATCGATCCTCAGTCAGACCCAGAGGCTCTGTTCCGCATCGCCTCTGACACAGGCTTTATCAGCACGGTGATGGAGTTGGACCGTGAGGTGGAACAGTGGCATAATATCACAGTCATCGCTGCACAGAGGGGTATGTCTGCGCTTGTGCCCTCAGGCACAGACAGCAGCTCAGCTCACTATCATATTTCACTAAGATCCCCTTCAGGGACCGGGAGTACAAAGTAATGGTAGAAAATTAGTGATCGTTTCACCATCATTGTCTGGTTTCTTCTCTTTCAGACAATCCGAATCTTGTGTCAAGGGTCGTGGTTGCCATAGAGACACTAGACCAGAATGACAATGCACCAGAATTGGACAGGCAGTACACAACGTCTGTGTGTGACTCCAGTGCTCCTGGTCAGGTATTTTGTCTCATGTTGTTGTAAATTAATTAAGTACTTCTGGATTGAATACATCATTAACCCAGCAAGGAAAATACAAAATACAATTTCACTGCATAATTGGCAAAAACATTATTACCCCAGATATCATTAGTTGCTATCAACACTTCACAAGTGATTCACCAATATTATTTTCAGACAAATGAGATCCACATAAAAATGCCAGTCACATTCCGGGTTGTGTGTTGCAGGTAGTCCAGGTTCTGCGAGCCATCGATAGAGACCAGGGAGGGCAGGAAAACCAGGTCCACTTCAGCATTCCTCCAGAGTCGAGCTCTGCCCTCAACCTCAGTGTCCGTGAGAGCGGAGGTTACTCTGACTGCCTCTGTTTTTCAGCCCTAAAACATACCAGCCAAGACCGGTGCATGCCTGCTGCGTGGTGAGCCCGTTTGACTTGTGTGTTTGCTTTGTTATCAGGTGTGACAGCCAGCCTGGTGCTCCAGTCAGCCTTGGAGCCCCTCCCTGGCTTCTCTTCATCCTTACTGACCCTCTATGTGCCAGTTGTGCTGCGTGATGGGGCTTCAGGACTAACTAACACAGGCACAGTCACTGTGACCATTTGTCCCTGTCTGCGGGGGGGTATGCAGACAGAGGATAGAGGCAAACAGAAGGACAGGAGATGGGAGAGACACATGGTGTGTCTGCCAGTGCCGTCCCCCTCCACATCCCTCATATTCAGCCTGGTCACCTTGTTGTCCATGCTGGCTTGTGTCACCACTCTGCTGGGTAGGTGTGAACGTTTCTTTCGGGAGCATTTACATTTACGGAGCACCTCCGAGAAAAAAAGGACAGTTCTGACAAATGTAGCCAGTCTACACACACCAGTTGGGGTTTTTTTGTTTGTTTGTTTGCTTTTTACAGCAGTAATAAAAGGCTCAGGGAAATTCTGACTTGTGGCACGCTGCTACCCAAAAAACTGTAGGAAATGGTGTGGTCATGTCTCCTCTTTGCCCTTTAGTGGTGTGTGCACTCTCGCTGTCATTGCGCCATCAGAAGCGAGACTCCCACTCACCCTTTGAGGAGGATGATGTAAGAGAGAACATCATATCCTATGATGATGAGGGGGGAGGGGAAGCGGACACCGCAGCCTTTGACATCACAGCGCTGCAGAGCATGCACCGAATACAGCACATGCACAACAGCAGAAACATGTGAGTTCTCCCAGATATGAATGAGGCTGTCGGGCGTGTCTCCTGGTAGCATGTGCTTGTTTATTTTGGGTTGTGTGCTTCTTTGACATTTATCTTTTGGCACAGATGGTACACCCAGCAGAATCCGCCTAGGGCCAGGACATACAGCTGGAGCCGTAACCTGCGCCCCAGCCTGGACCCTCAGCAGCGACCGGGATCAGCCCCCCTCTATGGTCGCTTCTGCTACGGCATCCACACGCTGCCTGTTCTCAGAGATTACCCAGCTGGGCCTTTGGAGGCAGGTCTGCAGTTAACGCAGCTGACACAGGGAGTGACCAGAGGTCAGCCTGGCGGTTCCCTCGTCATCACCAACCAAAACAACCCTGAACCTCCGCTGAGCGCTCCTCAGATGAGCACCAGGCCGTACATGGAACACATGGTGGTGAAGAACATACTGACCAATAGAAAGGAAGGCAGTGAAGCTGAAAACAAAGATGCTCAAAACCACAGCAAGGTCAGAATACAATGCAAAAAAAGACAATCCCACACTCTAATTCAATCATAGGATCAAATGATGACAATGCCTCTCGTTTTCATAGTATAACCTCAAAAATATAGACTAAATATACAATATGATTCGGAAAGCTGGATATGATTCATCAGAAATTCATGGGTTTGATTTAATTAGATTTGATCTGTTGTCGCTGTGGAAACGCCATCTGTCATGTGATTCTGAGTCAAATGCTGCTGAACCGTGATTGGCTGGACACCAGTTAGCCACGTCAGAGTCTCTGAAAGGGCCTGCAGACCACACACTAATGGCATTGTGTTTGAGACTTTGAAACAAAAAGCTTTCATATGGGAGATGTTTCTGTGGATTGATGTAGGTTTACGTGAAAAATCCATTTACTCAATAAAGTCAACGAATAGATATATAATAGGCACACGTTAGCGTTGCTTTTTTAAACTTTTCTTACTTACACAAGTGGAAAAAAAGCATTTACTTCAGGGCCTGCTAACTTTCAACATTTGGAGTCATTCTTGATTTAATATCATGATTAGCCATTTTTCTGGGCTAAAAAATGGTAAATGTAATCTTTAGAGGCTTTTGTTGCCTCCACACTCTTATCACTGCTGCATCTGTAATATGTTCCTCCATTGTGTGTTTAACAGATAAACCCGGCCACAGAAACGGTGTCGGCAGCAGACAGCGGCGCAGATCTGCCGCACTGTGACCCGAATGAGTCTTCATGCCAGAGTCACAGCAGCTCTGTGTCAAAGCAGCAAGAAGGGCGTCCGGGGTCAGCGCAGACGCAGACCAGCACCACAGCCACCAGCTGCACGTTGGAGGACATCGACACCGATTCCTCTATTCCCTCTGTGTCAGAGCAAAGTTATTCAAAAGGCTGTCAAAGTAAGCGCCCTGTTTACGCAGCAGGAGACACGTACAGCATCGTGGGCTCGCTGAATCCGCACAGCAGAGGGACGGTTGTGAACGGAACAAGCGGCGCAGGGTTGTACGCAGCGGGAGTGCCGCTCCTCAACATGTGCACACTCCAGAGGAAGGATCCGACCTCGCTGTCTCTACCTGGAGGGCCGCTTGGAGACGGCGGCTGGGCGGAGTCGGCACGAACAGACTCCACAAACCTGCAGTCGCTCCGCATGAAAGACCTTTTAAACATCCGCCTAGATCAGGTCACCTTTGACCTGTCGCAGCCGCCTTATGACTCACTGCAGACTTATGAGTTTGAGGGCCGCGATTCCAGGGCGGAGTCTCTGAGTTCACTGGAGAGCGATGGAGAGAAGGACAACGGACGAGTGGTCGGAGGAATGGAGGAGTTAAACCAGAAGTTTCAGAGGCTGGTGGAGATCATCAATGAGAGGGAGAAGGAGAAGGAGGAAGAGAAGGGCGGAGTAGAAGGAGGAGGTGGCGGAGGGGAGTCCCTTGATGAGATTACTGCACAACGAGAGGGCAAAGTGAAGGAACAGCAAAAATGGGATTTCTAAACTGCGCCGCGGAGAAGTTATAAAGAGAAAGTCTAATGACAGTGATGGATTTCAGACACAGCAGGGTGGAAAATAAACCTCCTCTGACAGAAAAATTCCAGGAGCTGCCAGTGACAAAGGAACTGCGTTGGAGTCAGTGCACAGCATCTAGTTTTCACCTCCACATGAAAAGCGTATGGATTCCGACACCTTTCTCACCACTCTTTTAACTGATATTAATAATGCACTTGGGCTTTTAAAGCTAAAGGTAATGAAAAATTAACTTTTTATGTTAAATATTGATTCTGAGCCCTGAAAGCTGCATTGTTAGAAAATAGGCCTCGTTAAAAATTGACAAAAATTGTAATATTTAATATTGATAGTTTATTCGAGGCACACTCCCTCGAAGTACTCGAATCTGAATGACGAATTTGCATCTGAAAGGGAGACTTGCAGCCACAGCAGCGTACAGTAATGCACCACTGTCACCAGCTCACCGGGCCTCTCCATCAGCGCTCGCCTTTCTCGTCTGCAGCTCCAGCAGGTCCTCACACCTACAGTAGCAAACCTGCCCACTATGCAAGCTGCACACCGTTCCCGTAGAAACGATTAGCTCGTCACCATCTAAGATGTCGTGAAAGTCCAGTAAGTCATGTCCATATGTAGATAGTTCGGAAATTTGTGCTTCACTGGTTGATGATCAAGAGTTTACTGTTCTGTTTGATTAGGGATTTTTAATGGAACCCACACAGAAAACAAAGCATCTGATGTTCGGTTATTAAAACGTTCCCAACTTGCAACACAAAAACGATGGTCATAATTTCACCCACGCAATTATTTATAATTGACTATTGTGTTTGTGTCTGCCTGTTTTGCGTTATCTCCAAAGGCCCATTAATCTGCCATGGTTAAAAGAGTCTAATTTAGGCGAAGCGTCCGTCCAACTGGTGACGAGAACAAAACACATAATAATTATTTCAAGACGGCAGATCGTCAGGCAATCATCATGACTCATTTTTATAATTCTAAGTTACGTTGTTGCTCAAAAGGTATCCGGATCAGTTTCCCAGAGAATAAGATCTGGTGTCTTTCACTGCAATTATTTTTGCGCTTTTTGTCCTTTTGCAGTGGGATGTTTGGACCTTAGTCAGCTGCTGCTCTAATTGGATTGGGATGATTTCAAACTGAATTTGATGGAACATCTTTTGTTATCCTGAGAGGATGAAGGAAGGAGGTGTGAAACAGACGGGCGTCCTCGGGCAAGAGAACAGAACTCAGCGGTAGCAGGGTGGGACATTGCCACAGTTCCTGCACGCACACACACACTGGACGACCGCCCCCGAGATAACGTTTCACAAGTGAGCCAGACATAAGATCCAAGACGCACCCTCAACATCAGGGACGGATTTAATTTAACAATGAACTAAATATAGACGGATTTGGCAGAAAGACGTTCTGCATTAACACTTCAAAGATAAAATCGACAAAAATAGAATAACAGTGAATTAAACTGTGTTTGAAATTCAAATGATTTAAAGGCTTTAAAGGCTTTTTGCCAAACTCACACACCTTTAACTGCCAGAAGCGGTGGTGTATGAAGAGGTGGACCTGTGTCTGTGTGTGTGTGTGTGCGTGTGTACATCTAGCTCACAGCACAATGGTTCCATCTAAGGTAAAACTAGTGAATAATAATGTCACAACAACACGGTGGGGTCAGAAATAGCAACATATAATCTGAGACAGTGGGAGAAGAGTGGGTTCAGAGAGGGAAGTGTGTGTTTGTGCCACAGGCTGGAGGAACCGAAACAGTCACTAGTGCGTCACTTTTGAGCAAAGCTCCTCATCCTAATGGAGACTGAATATTTATCCGTCCCCAGAGAGCACTGTGTGTTGTTTTGACTTTGTGTGACATCTTGGTGGAAAACACCAGCACATCAGTGTGAAAAGGTGTCTTTCAAAGTGACACTGACAGCTCTGCTTCCAAAACAAAACAGAGAGCGCGCAAAGGAACAGTGCTGGCCTCATTTGTGAAAGCGCTCAGATCTTTATTATTTCAAAAAAAAAAAAAAAGTTGTATTACAAATAATGCTGTGTCTATATGAAACGATTCACAAGAAGGATCATTTCAGTGAGAAATCCTTGATACATCATGTTGTCTATGAAGAGGTAAAGATGTTATTGAACCTCTTTAAATGCTCACAGAAACTTGGCAGATTGATTTTCTGACTCTGGAATGGTTTTCAGTAGCAAACTTCATGTTTGTTTATACTGGCTGTCTTTCACGCGTTTTATGGGATATGCTATATAGATATGCTGTATTTATGGAAACTGCTTTGAGCTTTTCCTCCTGTTTAAGTGACACATTTTAGTCCCATTTGGATGGTTGTGCATTAGATGTGTTCGATGAATCTAGACATGTCTGTCTAGAGTAATGGACGGCTGGAGAGCAAAACACCTGTTTTATTTTGTTTTTATTCTTTAGTCAAGAAACTGGGTTTGTTCTCTACCCCCTTTACCAGCCAAAAAAAAATTTAAAAAAAAATAAATAAAAATTTTTTGTTCTCTTTTTTTCATTTTTTTTTTTTTTAAATTATAATTCCCTTTTATTTTTATAAATTTAAAATTTTAAAATTTAAAACCCTCCTTTTTTCTTTTTTTTTTTAAAAAAAAAAAAATTTATAATTTTTTTTTTTCTAAAAATAATAAAAAATAAAAAATTTTATTTTATTATATTTAATTTTTTTTTTTAAAAAAAAAAAAAAAAAAAAAAAAAAAAAATTATTTAGTTTTTTAAAAATTTTTTTTCCCCCCCCCCCACACACACGCACACACACACACACACACACACGCACACACAGCAAAAGGTAAATGATGAGCAAATTTCAATTTTTACCATTGTAAATGAAAGTACATTAACCTTAATCACTGAATACAAGCATTCGGAGGAGGTTTAGAGATTTAAGTAAATATGCCCTCAGTCCGTAGAGTAAAGTTGTTGCTTGGCAAAACACACGTGCCAGAATACTCATTTGCATAAAAGAATAATTTTACAATAAATGTCTTTTTCTGTCACCGGGGAGTTTAGGTAATAATTTATTTTATAGATAGCAAAATAAATGCAAACATTTCGTTGTGATACTAAAAGTTACCTGCAGGGGGCAGTGTCGACGTTACCAATAAACATATTTTCAGAAAAAAGGTTTTCATTATAGCTGCAGTTAAAATGCTTCCCTACAGAAACACACGAGGGCTGACAGCGGTGGCACACACGTCAGAAGATTTCATTTCTAAGACCACAACTCCAGTGTTTTGCAGCATTTCTACAACTTTTTCAATGATTTTGCAGATGTCAGAGCCACAGAAGTCCAGCCAAGTGGGTCCAAAATTTCCACATTTTTCTTGTACAGATTTTTAAGGGAAGCCATTTACATCTTTGTCGAGCTTTCATCTTCTAAGAACGACATGTTGCGAATCCCCTCATTTGACTCATAGTCCACAGCCTTTACCTCTATCGGTCCATCACTGGTCTCATCTTCGTCAACGTGTTTGTTCTTTTTGCTAAAAGACAGAAACAGGCAGGATTGAGCTCCACGTGCACGACCGTCCCAGTGAGGACGCCGACGCTGGTGTGTTTCATACCGTCTCTTGTGAATCACAGGGGACAACAGCAGGTAGATGATCCCGACACCTGTTAGGCCAATGACCACCCCAAAGACGATGAGCCACGGAGGGGTGTCATATGTGACCGGTCCTGCCAGGGTGGGCAGGATGTCGATGAACTCCAGGGTCGAATCACTCAGCAGGAAGGCGTTGTTAATGCGGTTCCTGGACTTTCTGTTGCAAGAATTAGAAATTAGGCAAACCTGGAATGTTTTCAGACAAAACGTGTCCATCACGAGCCAGGTTTAGCAGCATGGATGGTTTATTAGAGCAGCTTTGGAGCTTAGCTTCTTTCAAATTAAAACTCTGACAGGCGCCGTGAGACTGCAGCTTGGAGGAATTGAATATCTGTCCGTAACCTCTTCTATTTTCAGTCCCAGAGACTACAGTGACTATAGTGGATCCCGAGGAGTGAAATTAACTAGTATGTGATGACATTTCTTGGTCTGCTCTGCCTGTGATGTATTTGATAGCATGTTTTCCAGATGCCTGCTCCATCATAGCCGATGCAAGCAGACAGAAACACAGAGGAAGAGGATCTTTATTGTCAACATCCACTTGTGCACATAAGAGCATATTTTTATTGTTCCTGATGATCAGTTGAATGTAGCTCTTGTGCTCAGTTGTGTTAAATTTAAAATGCATACACACTGGACCGTCCAGGTCTACCACAAAAACATTTGAAAGTACACGATAAAATTTACCATCGCTAAATCGATACATGCAATACATGAACTCAAATATATTTGCTGGATTACTGTCATTTTTAATTTAAAGCGTACAGATTGTTGCAGATGAGACATTTCACGCTTCAGGTTGAAAAAATGTGATAAATGTGATAAATCCCATCCTTGCCCCTGTTTACTTATCATTTTAAGATCGGACAGTTTTGACACGCGCCAAGTTTTTTTCTCAAAGATTCAGAAGTTCTGCAATAAATACAAGGAAGGTGTAAATTAGGTCGACTACAGTGGTTTGTTTTTTTTTTTCAACCACTTGGCACTAGCACACAGCATTATTCATTAAAACTAACATTAGAACATCAGAGCTAATTTACAAGAGTGACCGGGGGGGCGGTGATGCTGATGCAGCCTCGTTAAAGGAACTCTCATGTCACCCATCAAACTTCGAGGCTGATGAGTTAAACTGAGTAATCAGGTGACTCCAGGATCAATAAACCTGAGAATGGATTCCTGGGGTGCAGCTAACGGATTGTTTCAGCGAAACGATGATGCCAAGTAGACCAAAATGATACGATCACGTTACAGTTCTGAGTGCAACGGCGAGACTACCTGACAGCCTGCTCCACGTCTTCCCTGTTCACCAGAATGGAGTTGTCCAGCGTCGACGTCACCACGAACCAGAAGGACACTCGGGTTGTGTTGTCGCACACGATGATGTTCTGAATCCTGGTTTCCACCAGACAATAAACACAACACAGGCTTGTAAAATATTCTGAAATTATGTCTCGTA
>CAAE01014451.1:2882-13782 GCA_000180735.1 Tetraodon nigroviridis | reverse complement strand
AATAATAATAATAATAATAATAATAATGAACGTAAATCCACTGTGTAATCATGTGCAACTTCATTAGCAGTGTCCTCGTAACGTCGCACCAACAGAACATGACATGCGTCAAGTGAGACGGATGTAACAGAGAGAATCCGGCCACTTTTCAAAATAAAACATCATTAAGACTCGGGGGGGGGGAATCATGGAAATATTTTTTCTTTCTGTGCGGCCCGGTACCAAATGACCCACGGCCCGGTACCGGGGGTTGGGGATCACTGCTCACAAGGATTTTACCACGGTCACCATTTCTGATTAGTAAAAATTTTATCCTCTCCACGATAGCTCATTTTGCCTACCTTTACTCAGGAACTCTGCAACCTGCTAGCATTTAAATTATTAGCTAATAGCTATCTCTCATATAAGCTAGCAGCCGATATGCTAGCGGCTAAAAGCCAACTTACCTTCTTGCAGCTGGCATCTATTCAGCTAGCTTTTGACCAGCTGTTCCTTGGCCTGTTGGCCTCCAGCCTGACTGTAAATCAGCTAACCCCAAGACTCTCACCCTGCGGGAAGTAATTGCTGCAGCGGCGGCAAAATATATGCTAGTCTTCAACCTTTTGTGCTGAGAAGACTGAGGTCTGTTAAAAAAGAAATGGGGTCACAGAAACCATTAGGCCTTTAGATACACATTCTCTTAGTTCTCATCTTCTAGTATTGTTTTTCCCCCATTAGGTAAACGTCAAGGACAATGGCAATGAAACAGTCAGGTACTGCTTGTGGTCATGGAAGATCCTACATTGTGGTGTGAACCCATAATAGACACAACCGGTTACTGCAACATTATCGCGCATGATCTGAGTAAACATCAGTGATATTAGCCATAAACAACATTATTGCATGTTGTATGCTCTGGTGCACACTTTACTTTCAGAAGGCTTTTAAATGTAAAGACAGCACATAAACAGAGATTTACAAGCTCTACACACCCACCCAGTAATATAAACACATTTTCCCTGTAGAGCTAAATGGCAGCTCTTGATTGGTGGTCCAGCAGCTGTTTGTGATCGCATTAAGGCTTATTAGAAATTGTAATGGGGCTAGTATGTTTTGAGCTGATAATATTTTGGAAGATGATTTTACTGCCTACAAAAAAACTGTTAAAAAAACAAATAAAAGGTCTTTTTTCTTTAACCATTCAACCGTTTTGGCATGACTGCTCCCTACAATCTAGCATGGGCCCTCCATCGCTCTGGCCTGTCGCCATGCTTTTTCATTTGCCTTGTTGGTACAGGGGGCTCCACGCTGGCAGATTACAACTCGGCAGCCAGTCATTTTCAATTTATCGGAGGCCTTTTCACACACACACACACACACACACACACACACACACACACACATGCGCGTGCACACCCTTTTCCGGCTGGCCGTTTTCACTACCATCTCTAGTATTAATTCAGAGACAGCAATTCCAAACCACCCTCCGCCCCCACCTGTTCCCTTCCGCCCCTCATATCTTCCCCTTTCTATCAGCAGAGAAAAGTTATCTCAAACGCACCATATATATAAAAAAAACAGAGATATTGTGGCTGTGGAAGCCTTCAAGTCGGAGAGGCAGATAGGGCTGTATTATTACTTAGACCTCTGACATTAGTGATCACCCGGGAGAGTGGAAAATATCGACTGCGTGTCACTCAAGGCATTCAGCAGATTGCATTGACAAAGCTTGTCGTGCCCCTAATAGCAAGGTTAGGAGCCTTGGCAGGGACCCAGGAGCAAACTCTGTCCAATTTCACGGGGGCTTTTAACCATTTCCAATCCAGACAGTGGATAGATAAAAGTACAGTAGTCATTCTATTCCGATAATTACTGCCCTCGAGTTAAAGTTCATGGCTTGTGATGTCTATTAAGACAGCATCAGAAACAACACCACAACATGAGTTGCTTAAGATGTCACGTAACACATAAACACACACAATTAAAATAAAGTGAGTTGGGGGTGGTGAAAAAAGGCATCTAAGTGTGATTTATGAGTTGAAGGAAGTCCATTACTTGCCAGAGGAAGCCCAGACCAAAACACAAACAGATGAGGGCACGGCTTTCAAAGAGGTCATTCATCTGTTCTTTGGTCGTTGCTAAATTGCTAATGGCTGCTGGACGTGCCTCAGAAAAGTGTGCATGAGTTTGATCTTCCTGTAAAATAAGAACACTGAAGCTGAAATGTCTTAAAGTGCTAAAATTTACATGTGTGCATCGCTGTTGTTGGGCTTGTGTCAGGTTGCTGATCTTCCTGTTGTTCAGCTCTGGCACATAATCATATCAAACTTTTATGGAATGTGGTATGGGATATTATTTCACTCTTACAGATGTAATGTTTTTATTTTCCTCCGTGTTGATGTTGTCTATTAAGCGGCCAGTTAATTATAGCAGATCAGATTTATTCTAAAGTTGTCCTCATGATGTCAGCACCGCAGATTGCTGTCACCACAGTAGAAGAATATCAGTGGTTTTATGACTTGATAATAGTGCTTCTGGAGCCTACAAAGGTGGCTAAATGAGCATGTTTACAGCAAGGGATTAGCGATAACGGCCTGTCTCTAGCTTGACACCCCGTGTCGGCTAAATCGGAAATGCATATCCTGTCATCAGGTTTTACTGCCCCAATCTTCTGAATAGCAGCGCAGATGTAGCCAAAAGCATTAGCGTTGCTGTGGGTTTACATAAGCACACAGGGAACTACGTGGTCCATGCTATAAAAGGACTCGCTCATGTCCTTAGGCTGACCAGAGAGTCTCCTGACGACTGCCACTTGGCTGTTAGATAACACCTTCAATTAACAACTACAGTTATGCAAATTATTAATTTTAGGAGATTTTTAGTTCAAGTTTTTGAAACAATAAAGCCATGACTGCTTGCATGTATTACAATTTGCCACCAGTCACTTTCCCAAGCCCCACAATTTATTAGATAATTTGTTGCTCCAATGTAAATAGGTTATTGTGCTTTTTAGTTCATAAAACGTCTGGCAAGCTGGGTTGTTAGTTGCCCTGCCATTGTGGTACAGTGAAGACCGCCCTTGCTTGCATGATATCGCCAGCTACAAAAGTACAACTGAGCATTTACGCAAGAGAGTTGAGAGGAGGTGTTGCTGAATTGAGCCACATTAACACAAAACAACAGTTCTGTGACCATTAGCTTGCTAGGTAGATCAACAACGTTAAGAGATATTGAACCTCAAAATACCCCCCGAAACTATGTCTGTGGTGTATTAATGGTTATTCCAAACTGGTTAATTTAACACCAGTGTATGAAGGTGTGTGAACAGGTGGATGCATGCGTGCGATGTAGAGCATACAGGCAACATTTGGAAAGGTGTCAGAGGTGATGATGAGAAAATGGAAAATTGAATGCTGAATGGCAGTTGTTGCATCAGTAATTAAAGGTTTGTTAGTGCAACACTGACGGTTACAGAAGTGCAATATTGAGTTCCCTCAAGTGTCATCAATAAAGAACAATAAAACCATACTAAAGCTACCTAAACTTATTCTGGATAAGGCAGAGGCCAAGTCATTTTATTGGTCAAAAAATTTTTATAAAGGTAAACGTAATAAACAGTGGCTATATGGGATTCACAGCTGTCCCACACACATTACACATGTTCTGTTCGTTCCAGCAAACACTGCTATTTTTTCTGTAAAATACAAAAAAAAGCTGACTTTTCCTGAACTGGAGACATTTATTTGATTCTATTGCCAGTCTGCACATGAGCCGCACCCAAAGCTTGACCCGGTGTTAAGCGTCTGCACTAAATTTCATTGCCCGCATCCACTGGAAGGCCTGGAAATATACCGGCCATGAATTCCTGGAGGAAAATAAATGGCAGTAAAAGAGAGAAATGACAGCCCCCGCAAGCCGATAGGAGAGTGCTTTTTCTCTGCTCTCTCTCTCTCTTTTTTTTCCATACGACTCTTTATTGAAGCTGCCCAGCTCAGGGAGATGGGATTTGATGCATTGGCTGTGGGCTTAGTTGGATGGGTCCCTGAAAGCCAGTATTGAAGTAATGATTCACTACCACAGATTGAGGAGCTGGGAAATCATGTAATTAAATGCATGCAGATATCTTTGATGGATAGTTGGTGCGGTGTGAGTGCTCAACTGTGCAAACAGAAAGGGCTTTTTTTTTTCCAACAGCGTCTCATCTTACGGTGCGGTTTTTAACGCAAGAATTTAATACTCGTTTTTTTATGGACTTCTTTCAGTTTTTCATGCATGGTGGGTGTAAGAGTAGGAGGGTTATTTTACTGCCACACTGGGCCTACTATAACAAGATGTTCAGATATGATGAAAGAATATGTCTCCCGCTGCCCTTATATTATCTCCCACTCCACCACACACTTTTTCTGCACCTGTTCAGGCCATTATTAAATCTGGGAATTGTCCCCATAACTCAATCCACTAGATTACAGTATTATATGACCATTTGTGAGACGGGTGATTGCGGAGCAGGGCAGAGGATGGATGTTAAAAGCATATTGATTTGTCTGTAATGTCATCATAGATCAGGGATTTATGGCAATATATAAATACAGCCACAAGCTTTACTTGCCTCCAGCCTGTGGTGGAGGAAATGGAATCCTTAGGATGACTGATGAGATCAAGACAGTGCTCTTAACCACGTTTACTCCACCTCCCACCCAGGCCTCCATTTCCCACTCATCCTCTCAGGATGCTCTCACCCTGCGGCTGCTGCGGCTAGTTTTTACTGGCTTTGTGTCTTTTCTTTGGCTTCACATTCCAGCGCGGAGGCTAGGAAACGGGAATAAAAAAAATATATATATATACAACCTCCTCTGTGGACTTGTGTTGGTTACAGTCGTGTCTTTAGTGATGTCTCCGGAAGGAAGATTCCCAAAGGTCACCTTTAAGACTCCCTGGTCAAAAACTGCACCAGTTTGGGGTGTTGTTGCTAACCTGTAGTAGTGAACCATGGTGAACCATGCTTGTTTGTGTTAACATTTAACCAAACTGTAGTGAAGCTTGTTGTAACCAAAGCGATTGCCCTGCTAAGCTAACAATGAACACACTTAAGAGAGTGAAAGACAAGCGCTAATGTTTAGAGTTGGGTTATGGGCAGAAGGGACTCTCAAGCCAATCCAGGTTTAGGCCACCCTGATGGACTTGAACATTCAGCCGCCATCAGTGTTGTTGTCATGGTCATGAAGATGGCAAAGTAAAGGCAGAGGCAGAATTTATGAAACATCCTGTTTTCTGTTTTGATATAAACATTTAGGTTTCGATATAAACACTTTTTGAACTTTGCTCCAACTTTAGCTGGGAAGCTGGCAACTGCCACAATAGTTTTGTTGCAGACAAAACATTGAACCGATGCAGTTTGGTGGTCACATTTCAATTGAAAGACAAAATATAAGAAATTAGCTTTATATATATCTTTAATTTAAATGTTATGCCCATCTTATATTTATAAGATAGAGCTAAACCTTTAAGATATATGTTTGCAATAATATTGTATTGTAACACAAGACTAAAACCTGTTTATCACATTCAAAACATGTAAAAATATACATATTATATATGTGTATAATATATATGTGTATATAAATATGTGTGTGTGTGTGTGTGTGTGTGTGTGTGTGTGTGTGTGTGTATATATAAATTCATTTTAGTTACATTGTTACAAAGCTTCCCAGCCCTCTATATTTCCCAGAAGACAGACCTGTGAGGACACCATTACAGAAATATTCAAAGTTTAGGCAATAGAAACCAAAGAGATTTTATGATGATGCAGGAAATACAGGATTTACTGTCAGATGAGGTAGCTGGATCGTCTATAAAACTTTCATGGTTCTCCCTCAGTGGCAGGCTGCCATAAAACTTCCCAAATGAGGGACTTGTTAATTTACTTGTTAAAGCAAATTAAAAATTCATAAGTGCTCTTAGGTAAATGAGATCCTCTTTCATTGCCGCCCTAGTGGGATTCTTGCTGGGTCCTGAGAGGACACGTTATCTGTGCTCAAAGCTGCAGAGCAACAATAAAAGCCTTTTCATTGTTCCTGGTTTTATTACCGCCAAGCTCTACAGCTGCTGTTGGGCGTAACTAAGGGAAACCAGGAGCTGATGGTTATCCTGTTTAGGCCAGTACAGAAACTGAGCACAGGTCTCTCAGTGACAACCGTTTTTTTTTTTTGTTTGTTTGTTTTGGGGTTTTTTTTGAGAGGATGGGGGGCATTGTTTAAAAGACCTTTGTGTTTATAAATGTTATCAGGTCAATCTTTACATGGTCAGGACATTGCGGTTAAATAAAACATGATGGCATTTTTCTGCACTTTGAACCTGTGTGCCTAGATCAGACATTCACAACACTGTGTTAGACAGTGAGTAGAAGAAAGGGCAATGAAAATGGCTAAAATATATTTAATACATGAATATAGCATAGTATAGTGGCAGACTGACTTGCAACTTGTTTAAACGTTTCATTAAATGCTAATGTTTCAGTGTATCTCGTAAAATTGGCCCCGGGATTATTAAGACCATCTGTTTGTTGCTTCCTGCAGGCTTACGCAGTCTTTTCCAGTATAGCAAAATCATTAAGTAAATGCCTCAACTTGCTCCTTAATTACTATCTAGAAGTTGTTGTTTCAGTTTGGAGCATCTGCCTGACTCTTTTCTTTACCAACAATCGCAGTGAGATGTAACAATGACTGTCAAGCCAAACTCCTTTTAAAAAGACGGTTAAAACATTGCAGTCAGATGTACTGGGCTGATTGACATTTTTATAGAAGAGGTTGGTCACAAAGAATAAGCTCTGCACATACACATGCTTTTCAACAGATTTATCAGACAGCAGGTCATTAAATGCGAACACCAATTTATCACCAGCACCAGGATCTTAAGAAAGGCTCCCATTAATCACACCATTAAAAGAAATGACCTCATCATGTGAACCGGATGAAAGCAAAGCGGGGATTTAAAAGAAAAAAGAAAAAAAAAACCACAATTCTCTGAAGTCATTTAAAGGAGCTCAAGGGGAAATTAAAGGGAACAAGCTAAGAGATATATTTTAAAATAGCTGTGTAATAAGGGCCCAAGCTGTGTAATAGCCCTAAAGATGAGCGGCTGATTTTTGAAATGGCTTTGTCAGATGTGTTTTTCTGACCGAACATGCTATGGTTACATTTGTGCAAGATTCTGATTTCTGTGGTTCCTTCAGTGCGGATAACCCTGATGTTTTCATTATGCGGTTTCATTAAAGTAAAGTTTATAAATGAGACAGATCCTTTTACTCTTTGTCAGCGTTCTTTGTCCAAATGTCATATGCCCTGTTTGCTTCGCTGCAAACATGCAATGCAAACGTAATCCTGGTTTGAGGCAAAAACATAGACTGGTTTACGTGGTTTAAAGCAGAAGCCACGGACCCGAGCGGGCTCTGACCTTTCAAGGACCGTGGTGATTTTGTAGCATTGTCTTTTTTCCTATTAAAATCTGGGAAAACAAATACCGGTACTCCCTTTGGACAACATGTCCTTTAAACAAAGAATTTCCCAGGTGTTTCTGAGAAGAAAATACATGGCATAAAACCAGTGGCGTGCACGTGTGATTTAGCCAAGCTCCACTCCTACACACACCGCATACATCCTTTTATTTCTATCATTGTAAGGACTTTCATAAGCATAATGTATTACCCAGCCTCTTACCTTGACTAATCATTCCATCTAACCGTAACAATTACCCTTAGCCATGGCCCCACTTCCCAAAACTGGCCCCACTTTGCTGGTGAAGGATTGTGTATGCAATATGTAGTAAATGTGAGGAGTATTTGCCCTGTTCAGGCTCTGTTTTCACATTCAGCAAATCCACACAATGATCACGTACGATGCAGTTCTCTCTGGGGGAAAAAAAAGGGCACTCCCCCCCTCCCCTACCACAGCTACAAGGGAATTCTGTTTCAGTTAATTTTGTGTGTATCTCAAGGGTTTATTTTGCCTTGCCCTCTTTGCACAAGTTGGTGTAAAGGAAAAGCACAGTAATGATGCCGTTTTCCTCAAGCAGGAGAGCCAGAGACAGAAGAGGGCTCTCAAGTCCCATGTGGGTGCTGCCACAGTCTGTGCAACAGAGCCAGCTTTCTTTTTTTTTTTTTTTAATATGCTTTAAAAAAAAAACCAAAACCCTGGAGCGTTTGTCAGGTCTGAAAGGTGCAACATGGGAAAATCCGAGGACATCGATGGTGGACAAGGAGTGAGGCCAAACCCTCCTTCACTTTGCTCCCTTACTCCCCAGCGTCATTTATTGTGCTCTAGATTTTGAGGAGCCTCAGATGTTCACATGTTGGCACAACATCCTCATTATTGCTATCATTTGCTGCATTTCAAACAGTGTCTAGAGGATGACACTTGCTAAGCTCCTGCTGCCTCAGCATGTGGCGTCTGGAAAGCGGAGCATTATCTATTTGAAGGTTCTGGAAGGGTCTCTGTCCCTGTTCTTTTATTTTTGTGAGTTTCTTAATGCTGTAGGATCAGATGGTGTCTATCATTGGCAGGCGGAGTGATGGTCGCGCAATTGGCTCAAAGAAAAAAAAAGCTACAGATTTACAAAGACGCTTTCTCTGCCAGTCCTCACATATTTGCAAACCCGTTTCTGCGGAAAGCAGATTCAGTGTCAGTGTTAAAACTCACTTCTTGGTGTTAAGCCATGGTTTTCCCTCTGTTTTGGCAGCTGAAACCAGGCCAGAACAACTGCAAGGACAGCGACAGTCCATGTGGAGAGTCCAAACCTTTTATCAGGGAGCAGCTCCAGAGACAGACTAACAGATGTAAGTACATTAATACTTGAGGAGGGTGGTGGTGTTTAGATGGGGAGGTTTTTTTTATAGAAAGGGGGGAGTTACATCAAGTTTTAAAATTGTAAAGTGCCTTTATAACAACACATGTACAAGGTCAATGCGAGGTGAGATGCATACGATTATCTTCTTTTTATTTACTACTACACATAATTTGTGTTGTGACAGAGGAGCTGCAGTTGTCAACTGACAGAAAAAAAACAAAGAGTGGCAGCTTCCTTTTGCCCCGTGACATAAAATGTACAGACTTGAGGGACCTTGCTGCCAGAGACGAAGCCCGGCCCTTTGATTTGCGTGGAGAATTTACAGTGATGTGATCGGATCTGTAGCGGTAATTAAAGCTGTCAGTTGGAAGGAAAGCCAGTCTTGGAGGAAGACATGGTCGAACAACTGAAGCAAAACTGATTCTCCGTGTAGAGTTATTATGCTTGACTGGGCATGAAATGAAATAAGTAATTTGATGTTGATGGCAAGAATTGAAATGATACTTGCTGATTTCTGTCGAACTGCACTGCAGATCTTATTTCAACAGTGGAAGATTCATTTGTGTTTGTATGACGGCTGATTTTATACTCTGTAATGACAGTACCTCCTTCCATCACAAACTACTAATGCGGCCACTCTACATCATCAAATGTATCTCATTATATAAGTTCTGTGGTATTTCTAAAATTCCAGTCTCAGTTTAGACGCCTCACACATTTACAGGTTGCATCTGTCACTCTCCCAGTGGGGGAAGGATTGACACCCCAGGTTCTCTCACACTCCCCAGGAGACCGAGCATATGTTCAGAAACTCCACAGCATGACTTACAGACTCCCATCACACTTCAGATGGTCAATTTGTGTGAAGTTCCATCTCCAATCCCCACAGGTTCCTAAACAAGTCCCCTCAAGCCATGCTGTTAAAATCTACTCACACACCATCAGAGTGATAGTCACAGCTTCTCTAGTTGTGCTGTATTCCTCCATCTGAAGGAAAAGCCTAAAATAAATAAATAAATACATAAATAAATCTTTAGGTTCCATAGACCTTGATGTTTTTCATTGGTAATTACCCTAAGGATGGTATTTTATGCACAACATGAATTTTGTAAAGATGTAACGACTGATGTTAGAGTGATTTAGTGAAGGTTGTAGTGTCATTAATGCGCTTTGTCTGCTTTTAGCCACTCACAGAGTGGAAACAAAGACAATTCACTTAGAACCAAGGGTTTAGCATGACTCGGCGTGGCCCACATTGACCTAAACTGTTCAATAGACCCATGGGTGTTGCTAGCTATTCTCTGACAGCATGAATGTACACCAGTAGAGTAGATAAACCGCGCCTGTCAACCTGGCAATGGCCTGCACATACAGAGAGAGAAAGAGAGAGAGGGTCTAGGCCAGAGGAGGTCAAGCCTGGCAGCCTTCCTTTTCTCCCAGTCCTGCCAGCCTTAAGCCCTACAAATGGCACATCAGCTCAGCTGTGTTTGCCTCAACCCCAAACCCTCCCCCAAGCTAAATTGGCAGGCTTTATCACACTTACTCTAAAGCACTCGGTTCCTTTTTTTGGGGGGTTTATTTGAAGGTGACATGGTAGTCTCTTAACCCCGCATGCCCCTGCCCCTGACATGCCCCTGTTGACTCAGTCTGGGTGCCAGTCACCAAGCAGAGGGACTCTGCTGGATCAGGAAGGATGGAGGGATTGGAATGACTCACTCCCGTTTAGTCTCTGTGGCAATGGGTGAAATGCTGTCATTACTCAGCTGCCTATCAAATAAATTGGCAATTATGAGCCGGAGATTGCGAGTAAACAGCGTGTTGCTCCTTTTTTTTTCCCCCACCCTGGCTTTTGATGAGAGGTGGCTAAGAAATTCCAGAGTATTGGGTCACAGGCTGTCAGTTAGTTAGCCAGCCTAATGAGAGGCACAGGAGGCAGACCGTAATGAACAGCAATGCTTTTGCGGTGAATGTGATCATTTTTTTATTTTGTCAGCACATCCTCATGTACAATATATTTATCCCAATTAAAGCCTGCGGGTTGGGAAAAAATAACAATCTGTGTTTAGAAAGACAAATACTA
>CAAE01014443.1:138702-155349 GCA_000180735.1 Tetraodon nigroviridis | reverse complement strand
ATTCTATATATAATAAATAATGCTGAGAACTATATGCAGACCTGTTTATTTGGATCTTGTTCATGTATCTACCTAAATTGAACTGTGTCTCCACTTTCTACCAGATTGCTGAGCGTATTGCCCAGCTGCAGGAGGCCTTATTGCATTGTGGAAAATTCCAGGACGCTCTAGAACCTTTGTTAAGCTGGTTACGGGACACGGAGGACCTGGTCGCCAATCAGAAGCCACCATCTGCTGAATATCGTGTCGTCAAAGCCCAGATCCAAGAACAAAAGGTAAAAGGAGGTTGAAACCTTACTCACACATAGCAGTTATCCAAAACACATTTACTCTGTTTTCCAGATTTCCCTTTTCAGATTCCCCACCCCCCCACACACACACTTACACAGACACACAGACACACACACACACACACGTTATCAGCAGTTAATTTTCCTGGCATTCAGCCAGCAGAGTTGATTCTCTGCCAGTCAAAACACATATTCACATAGGCATGGTTCATGGTTCATGCACGCCTGCTGTTCCTCGTTTATCAGCACCTACTTCCTGTGTTTGTGCTGATAAGGGTGCCACAGTTTCAGTCACTGATCAATCACAGGTGTTTGTGAGAGTTGTCAGTGTTTGATAGTGAGCAAGTGTGGAAAATGTGGCGGCGTGTCTGAAATGAGCTGATATTTAAAGCAGAGCAGTTAGTTCTAGATTTTAAAACTGTTGGTTGCTCTGGACTTTTTCCTTCTGCGATAGCATTGACAAAGTCTACAAAAGTTAATCTGATCGGCCATTTTTGGAGAAATAATTTCAGAGACACAATAAGGCAACAATCTTTGTGAATGAAAGAAACATTTCTCATTCACTCTTCACAGCAATATCATCTAAAAACACTTCACAATTAAAATACATTTGTGTTTTTGAGTAAACCAAAAACATGTTTTTGTATCAGTTTATGGTTTTATTTTTATTATTTATTTACAGCTCCTCCAGAGGCTGTTAGATGACCGACGGCCAACTGTAGAGATGATCCATGCAGAAGGAGAAAGAATCGCAGCCACAGCTGACCCTGCGGACAGAGAGAAGATTGAGACCCAGCTTCATAAACTCGCAGAGAGATGGGCTGACTTACTTGACAAAGCTGGGGCAAGGTAATTCTCCATAGCAGCCAGGATACCGTTAAGTGAAAAAAGAAAAATCCTTTTTTTGTTTTTCCAATAAAAGCTACAGGTATGAGACTGAAATTAACATTAAAGTCTTCACTCAGAAGCATTAAAATACAACTAGCAAATGCTCCCCTCTACAGTACTCTCCATCATATCCCTTCCTTTTGTCTCCTAGGCAGAGGCAGTTGGAGGAACTGCAGGTTTTGGCTCTTCAGTTCCATGAATCTGTGGAGCCACTGGGAGAATGGCTGAGCACCACTGAGAGACGGTTGAGCTCAGCTGAGCCTATGGGGACACAGACAGCCAAGATCACACAGCAGATCACCAAGCACAAGGTAGAGTTCAGACGTAACGGTAACAAGATCCTGCCCGAAAATAGATTTTACTGCCAAGTTAGGTATGAAAACAAAACCTGCATTTTCAGGTCACTATCTGAGTTCATTAAAACACTTAGGAATAGGAATTCAAACACAAATAACTACCTAAACTGAAGTAAAACATTCACATCCTAATAATTAAAAAAAAAACCATGATCCTTGAATACTACCTAAAGTGGCATAAAAAACACTCCTGGTTAAAATGTCTATTTACAAGCTATGATGCATTCCAAAAGAAGAATTAGTCACTTTTTTCCCAATGTCACTGTTCTAGGGTTAAATATAAAATTGGCACACTTGCAAATTGATGTGTTCAACTTAATAGAAAATACAGTTTAACCGTAGGTTAGAAAAGATTTTTTGAAAAAACACTGCACAGTTCGTAAACTCCTTAATAACAAATCATCCATATCATGCAGATAGAGTATAGGTTTAGTAGGTTGTGTTCATTACTTTTGTTTGGTTAGTTTTTGCTGTAAACCTCCTTGGTTTTCATCTGTGTTTTTTTTTTTCAAGCCATCTAAATGCGTACATTTATAAAATATTATAGGATTGGGTTTGAATCAACACAACATATAAAAACAAAAATATCATGTCATTATTTACGTACTTAATTCTGTTCTCCTTTGTTATTTTTAAACTAGTCTTCATTCCATTGCTTTTTATTGTTTGGAATTTTCGGTTGATTTTTGAATTGTCATTTGCATGTACTTATCTTATTTTTCCACCTACCTTTTTTTTTTTGTTACTGTCATTATCTCATCTCTCTTCATCATTCCCTCAACACTCATGCACACTCGCACACACACACACACTTACACACACACACACACTTCCCAGGCGCTGGAAAAGGAAGTGTCCTCACGTGAAGCTGAGGTCCGTCACCTGGAGTCCCTCAAGCAGTTGCTCATCCCGCTCAGCTGTGCAGCAGATTGTGATTGGCTGAGTGAGCGGGTGGATGCCGTCAGGTCTGGTCACTCAGACCTTGTTGCTTGGTGTGAGAGGCGCGGTATCCTGCTGGAACAGGCCCTGGCTAATGCTCAACTGTTTGGAGAGGACGAGGTAGAGGTGCTGAACTGGCTGGCAGAGGTGGCTCAGAGGCTGTCTCAGGTCTCTGTCCAGAGCTATCAACCTCAGTCGCTGGCCAAACAGCACCAACACACTCTGGTACGGCCTTGGTTACGATTCTAAGCTTTTCTCATTTATTACTTCATCTATTTAAAAAAAGGGAGGCATACGGTTATTTTGCACTTTCTGTTTTTGTTGGTTTTTGCATCAGATAGTGAACATAAATTAATTTTCTTTTTCTTTCCACATCAGGCTCTGAATGAAGAGATACTTGGCAGGAAGAAGACAGTAGACCAAGCCATAAAGAATGGACAAGCCTTGCTTAAACAGACGACAGGTAAGATATTCTCTTCATTTATGTTGCAGGGTATTAGGTCATTTTCTATCAAAATCAAAAAATGAAGAAACATCTTATAGAACTTAATTTAAGGCTGTCACAATTTTTTTTCTGGAAAATGTCACACATTTTTACTCTAATTCAAAAGAAAATTCTAAAGAGAAAATAGCAATAAAAGAATGGACTTATTATGTCTTACTGGAGGATCTGAAAATAATTAGGACAACTCTGATTTATTTATCTCCTCAGGTGAGGAAGTCCTTCTGATCCAGGAGAAGCTGGACGGCATTAAATCGCGCTATGCTGAGATGACGGCTGGAAGCAGCAAGGCCCTCCGGATCCTGGAGCAGGCCCTACAGCTCGCCACGCGATTTGCCAGTGCTCACGAAGATCTCAGTCAGTGGCTGGACAGTGTGGAGGCAGAACTTAATAGCGTGGAGCCTGATGCCACACCTACATACCAAGAAAGACAAAAGGTGAATGAAGCTGAACAAAATAATGGTTAAAAATAAGCCAAAAAACAAAAATATTTGTACTGTATGGATTTGTATGTAAATCAGGAATTTGGTTTTCGTAATTGAGGTCTCTCATTTTTTGACAAAGGAGCTGAAGAAAGTGTCTGCGGAGAAGCGCCTGGATGTTAGACACAGCGAATGAGGTTAGCAATGCTCTGCTAGATTTGGTGCCCTGGCGAGCCCGCGAGGGAACTGGATCGTCTGGTCGCAGATGTCAACCAACGCTATCGCCAGGCTGACGACACCATCACTCAGCGTGTGCGGATAGTACAAGCTGCCATACAAAGATCACAGCAGGGTGAGCGAACAGTTTGGGCTAGGTGTTGAAAAGAAATGTTTTTTGTCAAAGAAAATCATAAAAACTTAGCCTTGCATGATCTAACATACAAGTTTAATATCTTTCCTTCACTTACAACTTACAAATCTTTATCTACGCTTAAGTATATGATTAAGCTACATGATTTACTAAGAGCCCTTGAACATTGATTTTTTTTTTTTCTAGTATGAGGAAGCTGTGGATGCGGAGCTGGCCTGGGTAGCAGAAACAGAACGTAAACTGACGTCTCTTGGGCCTCTAAGTCTGGAGCCTGATGTGACCGTGGCTCAGTTGCAAGTCCAAAGAGCATTCAACATTGACATTATCAGACACAAAGACACAGTAGATCAGCTTCTAGCCACTAGAGACGATATTCTGGAAACCTGCAGCGATGCCCAAAAAGATGCTCTTCTAGTGAGTGTTTCTGCTAAAAGAAAGCTGACAGTGTTTATTTAGTGGTAACAGTAAATGGTTAGCGACTGAATAGTAAAGAACTTGAGAGAAATTGCTAATTGTTCTATGGGAAATCAATCATTCGGACCTAACATTAACGAAAATTGCTATTGTTTCTTAGATGAAGACTGATTCGCTCAGCACTCGTTATGATGCAGTCAGCCAGAGGCATAGTGAGCGCTTCTCAGCACTGGAGCAGGCCCAGGTCTTGGTGGCTCGGTTCTGGGAAACTTACGAAGAACTGGAGCCATGGTTGGGTGAGACAGAGACTCTCATCACTCAGTTGCCCCCACCAGCTATCGACACCGACGCACTTCGACTGCAACAGGACCAAATGAGGGTGTGTTTTTTTGTTTTTTTTTTAATGAAAAAAAAAAGTTCAGTCTATAATGTCTAGGATTTGTTATGAATATTATGGTATTTCTGGTGTTGTCATTGCCCTGAGTGTTCATATTTAAATATGAATTAAATATTTTTACTATATTATTATTTTAATTACTATTTAGATGTCATAACTGTGACTCGGATGAATGAGAATCTAGACAGGAATGTAGATAACAAAGCTAACCATATTTTGGCATTCAAACAAGCCAAATAATGAAATTTTTTGGCAGGTGTAGCACACAAACTTGGCTTATTTAAATCTTCAAAAATACCAAAATAGTGACAGAATTGATTAATGAATAAAGTAAACTTTCTATTAAAAAAAAAATCTATGATTTAGTACCAATTTGATGAAATACTAACCCTGTCCTTATTGTCTCGTCCATATTTTCATCTGTCTCTTCTTTGGCTTTGTAGCTGCTCAGGGAGTCCATCGCGGAGCACAAGCCCCATATTGACAAAATACTAAAAATCGGGCCCCAGCTAGCGGAGCTCAGTGTCCAGGAGGGAGAAACGGTAACACAGCGCTACACAGAGGCTGAGAAACGTTACTCGGCCATCAAAGAAGGGGTCAAAGCTCGTGCAGCAGCTTTAGATGAGGCAGTATCACAGTCTTCTCAGGTAAAAGGAGGCTTTTCAATATTTATTATTTTAATTCATGTTTTTATTCATATATTTGACATGTGTGCATAACTTCTTGCCAAGAGCTACCAGAAATATGTGACAGTGTTAAATCTAAGTTGCCTTGTGAATATTTTAGTAATTGCTTTTCATCTCATGAGACATCATTAAATCACCGGGGTTTATATTGCCCGTTTGCATGTGTATGATTTAACTTATTGTGTTGTTTTTTCACTCTCCACCCCCTTTATACCAACTCTTGTTTCACTTCACTGTGTCCTCCTCACTTCACCCCAAACCCCTCGACGTCCTATTTCTTTTTCCACACTGTAACTCAACATTTAACCCTCTAAAACCTTTAACCTCCTCATCATGTCCACCCCTCATACCTTTCTGTCATTGTGGTTATGCTGTGTGTGTGTGTGTGTGTGTGTTGCCTCACCTGTGTGTCCCACCCACCATTTTCTCCATGGTCACTGCTCACTTCAAACACCCAGCTGTTAGAGGTAAGACAAATGACTAGTAATAATAAGATGTTTGATACTTGAAAAGTATTCCCTGGTTCCCCGTTCTTTTTCAAGATTTCGATGCAGTTCTAATAATAATTAAAAAAAAAAATCACTGGAACATTTTTACTGCAGATGACTAACCACCCACTCACCATATCAGAATATCTCACTTTCAAAATGTCACCAAACTATCAAAGTACCCACACCCAGCCTCCTCAACACATTCAGCCTTGCTTTTTCTCATAATACTTCATGTGTTCCACCCCCAGTTCCATGATAAGATGGACCCCTTGCTGGAGACCCTGGAGGGGGCAGTCCAGCGGCTGCGGCAGCCTCCCTCTGTGGCAGCAGAGGTGGAAAAAATAAGGGAGCAGCTGGCTGAGCACCGAGCCCAGGGGATGGAGCTGGACAAACTGCTGCCAAGTTTCTCGGCGCTGTGTGCCCGCGGAGAGGAGCTGATCGGACGTGCTGCTTATGATGACCCTGCCGCTCAGGGTGAGAGTCTGACAGTGAATGACACTTCAGACCATTAGAACTGGCTTACAGACAAACATGACACGCTTATAAAAGAGCTTGATATTTTTGCTTTTGTATCAATGGTATTTTACACTCCAGCTAGCCATAATGTGTAGAAACTGAAGGATTTAAGAGGTGCAGTCATAGTGCAGTTTGAGGCAAACTGATTAAAATCAAGGGGCTAAACTCTTAATAGCATTATTTTAAAAAAAAAGAAAATATCTGTATTATTATTAGGAATAAATTAGCATTACTCATGCACTATACATCAGTTTCTGTTTATTTTTCTTTTGTGTCTTCCCTGCAGCTGTTCGTTCTCGCCTCCTACGCTTGCGTTCTCTGTGGGATGAGATCCGGCAACGGGCTGAGGAGAGGGAAGGTAAGCTGAATGATGTCTTGGACCTGGCCGGGAAGTTCTGGGCCGACATGGCAGCCCTGCTGAGTACCCTAAAAGACTCCCAAGATATTTGTAAAAGAGCTGGAGGATCCTGGTGTGGACCCCTCCCTCATCAAACAACAGATTGAAGCTGCTGAGGTATGAGAGATATGTGTGTGAGTTCTCATAACTTGAGTTGGTGGGGGAAAAAAAATCTACTGTCAAAACAAATGTTGCCTCTGTTTCTTTCCTGTTCTTTGTCCGTCTGTCCCGTCTGTCTGTCCGTCTAATCTATCAACTAGGCCATTAAGGCAGAGACCGATGGGCTGAGGGAGGAGTTGGAGTTTGTCAGGACTCTTGGTGCTGACCTTATTTTTGCCTGTGGAGAAACTGAGAAACCTGAAGTAAAAAAGACCATTGATGAGGTATGATATCAGAATCAAATCAAGTCATTGGAGCCACATTCTTTCTTTGGGGGGGATGGGGGTGCTCATACTAGAGAAGGTTGACAAACTCGCTATCTTTTTCCCCGCAGATGAATGGTGCCTGGGAGGGCCTGAATAGGACATGGAGGGAGAGGATGGAGAGGCTAGAGGAGGCCATGACAGCATCTGTACAGTATCAGGATGCACTGCAGGTTTGAGCATCGCTGTTAATGTTTTTAGTTTATAAGGCATTTATCATCCTGTATTGTTGTTCCTCATTGTTTCGGACAATTGCAATAACCTAAAACATTGATATTTTTATCCAATTATGTTTTACTTTTAGACTATGTTTGACTACCTGGATAATGCTGTCATAAAGCTGTGTGAAATGTCAGCTGTGGGAACGGACCTTGGAACTGTCAAACAGCAAATTGAAGAGCTCAAGGTTGGCACAAGACTAATTTTTCATCACTGTGGAAACAGTGATGCATGGTGACAAATGAGATTTTAATTTCTTTGTTTATTTCTGCTCCCTTCTTTACCCGAGCAGCAGTACAAGGTTGAGGTTTATCAGCAACAGATTGATATGGAGAAGCTCTGCCATCAAGGTGAACTCTTGTTGAAGAAGGTGTCAGATCAGACAGACAGGGACATGATCCAGGAGCCACTGACCGAGCTCCGACACCTCTGGGATAATCTGGGGGACAAAATCAACCACAGACAGGTACTGAGGTTTTGTCACTTCTTAAATATCACAGTTTATAATGTTATTGTATGTTCGCACGCAAGGTGTCCTGTAGCTGATATTGTAGTTCTTGTTTTTAAGATGAACTATTCTTGTCTTTCTGTCACTGCAGCATAAGTTGGAGGCTGCCTTGCTGGCCCTGGGTCAGTTCCAGCATGCCCTGTCTGAACTGCAGGCTTGGCTCAACCACACACATACCACTCTAGACACACAACGACCAGTCAGCTCTGACCCCAAGGCCATCGAAATCGAACTTGCCAAACATCACGTATGTTTTCATTTATTACGAAATGAACTTGAATTAGGATTTTATTCTACCCTTTTTTGAAAAATAATTGAAATCCTTTTTTTAAGAAGCCAGACAGTACAGCTTGCTCACTTTTTTGTTCCTTCTTTTTATCTTTTGCACATTCTGTTATCAAATCGAATTCTTTTGGAATGTTCTTTCAGGTATTGCGTAATGATGTGCTCTCCCATCATGCCACGGTGGAGAACGTTAATGGTGCTGGTGCTGAGTTACTGGAGTCCTCTCCCGGTGATGAAGCCAGTCACCTCCGGGACCAGCTGGATCAACTCAACCAGAGCTGGCAGAGTCTTCTGCTGAAGACACAAGAGCGTCAGAAGCAGCTGGAAGCTGCCTTGCAGCAGGTACTATAAAAACATCCACAGCAGTGGGATTAATAGCAGCTAGAATCGTAATGTTAACATCATAACCTAATCTGCAGCTCGACTCTTTAAGATTTACCTTGTGTGTTTCTGTGTAGGCTGAAGGTTTCCATGGTGAGCTGGAGGAGTTCCTTCAGTGGCTGAGGAGGACAGAGAGTCAGCTGTCTGCTGCCAAACCAACAGGCGGTCTGCCTGAAACCGCCAGGGAGCAGCTTCAACAGCACATGGTGGTTTATGTTCTTGTTCATATCACAGACAAACCCCATACCCATTTTTGTCATTTGACAAAACTGTAATTAGGAACTGACAGGAAAAATATTAACTGGATCAGATGTTGGCACTCAGTAAAGTCCAACGTTCTCCTCATGGCCAGTAGTCCCAGTTAATTGAATTTTTTTTTTAAACAAGCTGATAGAAGAAAAATCTCCACATGAAGACCTTTAAAAAATTGTAAAATGTTGTAATTTTTTTTTTTTTAATCTTTGGTTTTAACATTTATATCAACTGCCATAATGCATCATGTCACGTATGTTCCTTATTGCCCTGGGCAAAAAAAAACTCCATTAAACAACACATTACAATCCTTTGTGCCATACATTTTGTATGGCACATACAAAATGTATAGATAACCCAGTATAATCCAGTATAGATAACCCAGTGGCTCATTATTCATGTTTTCTCATGAATGTATCTTCTTTGGAAACTATACAATTTCACATAATATCAGTTGTTCTGATGAAAAAAGGCCATTCTGACTCCAAAATTGCTTCTACTTTATCCTTTTTGTGCCTGCAGGAGCTTCAGGACCAACTGGCTCAGAGAGCAGATCAGTACCATCGCCTGCTAGATCAGGGAGAGTCAATGCTGCTCGCACGCGGAGGAGACGAGTCTGGACCTGGTACCACCCAGACTCAACAAAACTTGAGCATTCTGCAAAACAAATGGGCAAGCCTTAATGCCAAAATGGATGACCGCAGGGTAAGAAACGTGAAACAATATTTATTTCTTTTTTTTTTTAACAGTATATAATTTTGAGATTACAGCAAGAACTGCCTCCAGGGTACTTTTTGGATTCAAGTCATCACTATCACATACACTTCACAGGCAAAGTTGGATGAGGCTGTTGCCTTGGCAACAGGTTTCCAGACCTCTCTCCAGGACACTATTAATTGGTTAACACAGGCTGAGCAGACCCTGAACATGGCCCAACCACCAAGCCTTTTACTGGACACAGTACTCTTTCAAATTGATGAGCACAAGGTACTGAGTCTTCTTAACCCGTGTCTGTAAAGCCTTTACTCTGTTTTTTATTCCATTTTAAATGCAAATTCTTTGAGTAAAGCATAAAAAAGCAAATACTATTATATCTGTCCAGGTGTTTGTAAATGAGGTGAACACGCACAGAGAACAGGTCCTGGCTCTGGAGAAGGCAGGCTCTCAGCTTCGTTTTTCTAGCCTGAAGCAGGATGTGGTTCTCATCAAAAACCTGCTGCTCAGCGTTCAGGCCCGGTGGGACAAGCTGGCTCCAGAGGTCTCTGGATCGTGGCAGACATCTCGATGAGGCCCGCAAACGTGCCAAACAGGTACTAAATTAAAATATAAGTGAGCACTTCTAAAGGCCTACAGGCCCACATATTTTGTTGCCTGTTTAAAGCTCACTAACAAGCAAAATTACATGATAATCAAACCACGCTTTATCGAGATTTTACCGTAAAATCTAAATAATAATAAATGTACAACACATGAGTTATCTTTAAGACCTGACTGTTTAAACATTGCAAATTGTTTTACAGAAACTCATTTCTTCATTTCTTTCCCTTTCTTTCCTTTTAGTTCCATGAGGCCTGGAGGAAACTGACAGACTGGCTAGAAGAAGCTGAGAAAAGACTGGACTCTGAGCTGGAGATCTCCAATGAGCCAGACAAGATTAAAGTCCAGCTGGCCAAACACAAAGTACTGTAGACCGTTGTTGTGTTGTGCTGCTATACAAGTCAGTGTTTCTCTCGTGTCCCCAGCTGATCATATTTTCTCTATTTTTTTACTGCTGGTTCAGGAGTTTCAGAAAGCCTTGGGGTCCAAGCAGCCTGTTTATGACACCACGGTAAGGTCTGGAAAAGCGATGAGGGACAAAGCTCAGCTGCCTGCAGACACTCAGAAACTAGACCACCTGGTTGGTGAAGTTCGAGACAAGTGGGACACTGTCTGTGGCAAGAGCGTGGAAAGGTGAAGACAACTTCTCCAACCGTTTATGATGAGTGGGGAAGATTTAAAGTGAATGGTTCTTTATTTTCTTTTGTTTTCATCCGTGTTCAGACAACACAAACTGGAGGAGGCTCTGCTGTTCTCAGGACAGTTTGCAGAGGCTCTGCAGGCCCTGGTGGACTGGTTGTACCGCGTGGAGCCTCAGCTGGCTGAAGACCAGCCTGTCCATGGAGATCTAGACTTGGTGTCCAATCTTATGGATTTACACAAGGTAAGTACACTAAACATATTGTGTAAGGGTACCAAAATCATAACAATAATGTAGTTGGAACAAATTTTAATTAAAAATACAATTTCACTTACTAAAAAGTTTCAAATCAATATCACAGAGTTGATTTTTGAATGAATGAATCAAATTAAAGTGTACAGTTGTGCATTACTTAACAAGTCACTTCAATTCCATCATTTCTTTAAATTGGTGAGTTTGACTTTGGCCTTTCTTTTACATCTGCAGTCTTTTCAAAAAGAGTTGGGGAAGAGAACCAGCAGTGTTCAGACTCTGAAACGCTCAGCTCGGGAGCTGATGGACACTGGTCGAGATGACACGGCGTGGGTGAAAGTTCAGCTTCAGGAGCTCAGCAACCGCTGGGATACAGTGTGCGCCCTGTCAGTCACGAAACAAACACGCCTGCAGCAGGCCCTCAAACAGGTCTGAAAGAAGGCTGCACTTCCCAAGAAACTTTACCCGAATTTCAAAATGCAGTTTTGTTTGAACACCTCTTCTCCTCTTTTGTCTACACCAGGCAGAGGAGTTTCGCACAGCCGTGCAGGTGCTCCTCGAGTGTCTGTCTGAGGCTGAGCAGACACTCCGTTTCCGTGGTGTTCTCCCTGAAGAGGCTGAGACCTTACAGGCCCTGTTGCACACACATCGCGACTTCATGGGCACTGTAGAGGCCAAGAGAACAGACGTCAACAAAGCTGCTGGTATGGGAGAGGCCATCCTGGCTGTCTGTCACCCTGATTCTATCACCACCATCAAACACTGGATTACCATCATCAGAGCACGCTTTGAGGAGGTGAAGAGGGAATGACTCTTAGAACTGAGCCATTAGAGCCTTGCATGAATGTGTTATGTTTTTAGTCTGAAATGTTATATGTCTATTTTGAGATTATGTTATTTATTGAGCATTTTATCTAGAGAACTAACAATAATTAAGATACTTTGTGTCCACTACAGACCAGTTCTAACAAATAGTATAATGTCTGATAGATATAATTTTAATGTCAGAGTGAATGTTGCTGTTATTTTATGGTTACTGGTGTATACTGTTTGTTTGTTTGTTTGTTTGTTTTTAGACCCCCAAATACCTAGTTAGTCCTATTATATTTATCACAAATTAGTTGAGGTAAAACAAAATTTAGTAAAAAATATCTTCTTTTTCATCAACATTTTTTTTAAAAACTTTAATTACTAAAAGGCTTTTTGTTTGGATATTTTTGTTAGAAATGTACATGAGTCTTAAAATTCAAGCCAAGTTCTTGGAATGGAAAAGGTGCAAAATTTAAAATAATACAACAGTAAAAGGAACATATTTAGTTCATTAAGGTCTAGCGGAGTCAACTGGAAAGTGAAAGAAACTGGAAGATGTTTTTCCTCTGGTCTGTGAGAGTCCCTTCGTTCACACTAGTCTGGTCAGCCCTTTGGCCCCAACTCCCTGCAGACTAAGCAGAACTGAGAAAGCCTCTAGGATAAGAATGAAACATCTTTTAAGTTCTTTTAGTCCAGTTGACTCTCCATTGGACATCGATAAAATACTATGACCTGCATGAATGAGGACCTTCATGGAAGTATACTTTGCTACATTCCATTACTGCTAGACGCATATTTTAAAAAGCGCATTCAGTGAAAACTTGATTTTCTATATCTAACGCTTGCTGTTCAGGTACTAACGTGGGCCAAACAGCACGAGCAAAGGCTGGAAACAGCTCTAACCGAGGTGCTCAACAATGCCAACTTGTTAGAGGAGCTGTTGTCATGGCTACAGTGGGCTGAGACCACATTAATCCAGCGAGACACAGAGCCTCTTCCTCAGGACATCCCAGAATTAAAAACGCTAGTGACGGAACACCAGGTGGGTTTTCTTGTTACTAATAATGGAGAGAACATGATAGAAGCTATTCAGTGTAAATGACTTTGTTGTATTTATTGTGCTTTTTATCGTTCACAGACGTTTATGGAGGAAATGACAAGAAAGCAACCTGATGTCGACAAAGTGACCAAGACCTACAAGAGAAAACCTGCAGAGGCTTCCAGCAGCCTGGCTGAGAGGAGAGGAGCTCGTGAGTCACCCTTCTCTGGCTTTTCCTGAACAAATATGGCTGTCTTACACTCCAGGAAGGGTGTGTGTTACTCATTTGTGAGGGAACTGTATTTATGTCTGCCTTCTGCAGGCAAACACCAACAGCAGCAGCAGCAGCAGCAGCAGCAGGCAGCCATGCAGGTCTCTGGGGGAAACCCTAGACTCAACCAGTTGTGTGGCAGGTGGCAGCAGGTTTGGCTTCTGGCTCTTGACCGTCAACGCAAGCTCAATGATGCTCTGGACAGACTGGAGGAGGTATAACATCATTATCATTCTGTCTTAGACGGTACATTTTTGCAAAGGTGCAGAGTTTAAGTGAAGTAGGAGAAGTAACAGCTAATCCCAGTTGATTGTAGGCCAAGAACATTTAGCAATTCTTTTTTTCCATAGATGGAATTTGGTCTGACAAGTTGTCGCTCTCTTTTCAGCTCAAAGAGTTTGCCAACTTTGATTTTGATGTATGGAGAAAAAAGTACATGCGCTGGATGAATCATAAGAAGTCCCGTGGTAATGGACTTCTTCAGACGCATTGACAAAGATCAAGATGGAAAGATCACGCGGCAGGAGTTTATTGATGGCATTCTGGCGTCGAGTAAGCATTGCTCTAGTGTTTAGTTAGCGATAATATGGATATTACACATTTGATTGAATTTCTGGAACTCCTGGTATTTTTTTTCTGCAGAGTTCCCCACTAGTAAACTGGAAATGACAGCAGTGGCAGATATCTTTGATAGAGACGCAGACGGCTACATCGACTACTATGAGTTTGTTGCTGCACTGCACCCCAACAAAGATGCTTATAGACCCACAACTGATGCCGACAAGATTGAAGATGAGGTGAGACAGCTGATGAAAAGAATCACACCAAAATATCCTGTCATGGAGGAGAATCGGAACGGACGTATGCCTTTGTTGTGCAGGTGACACGGCAGGTGGCCCAGTGTAAATGTGCCAAAAGGTTCCAAGTGGAGCAGATTGGAGAGAACAAATACCGGGTAGGCCCTGCTCAGATTTTAACAAACATAATGATTATAATAATAATAATAATAATAATATTCCCTGTTGATTATTGCTTTTGATTTTTGTTTATTGTGAGTGTTTTTTTTAGTCAGCAAAACATGATAAATAATTGCTTGTGTGTTCACTCTTCCAGCAAGCACAGTTAATGTTGCTTATTTTTACATCATTTGTCTTGTGTCCATCTGGCATCATCTGGATTCATTGTCTGTATTTCATGATAACACTGAAATAACATGATAACATTTCACAGCATTCCCAGACTGCCACCTGAGAATTCTTCACTACTCTTAATTACAGCATGTGAAGATGGCTGCATGAGTGTGCACAGATTGTAAAAATAATAATGGTAGTAGATTAGAAGACATTTATTAGGAATAATTGTCATTTATGACCAATTACAGCAAACTGTCAATAACTGATGATGGTTTGATCATCAGGTGCAGTAAGCTTTCTCAAAAGTGTCAAAATATTAACATAAAGAAGAGAGAAATTTCCAACAAGATTTTAAAAACTAGTCCACTGGAGATCTTTGCATTTGTAGGATTGTTTGGGTTGTTCAGATCAGGCAGAGTTCTGCAGTGATTGTACTGCCGTCTGTGTGCAAACATGCATTATTCTACACTTTGATTGCTGTCTGCTGTCCTCACTACCACTGCTGCAGCACCACATTTCCCGACTGGATAATGGTCACTGGCTGACTTAAAGACACTGGGGATTTGGATAGGCTAGTAATTTAACACTGTTATTTGTCTCTTGTTTTTTGTGTTTTAAAATATGCTTCTTCGCTGTCTTTCCTATCACACTGTTATCATCTGAGTTTGTTGTAGCGCTGCCATTGCATCCACAGGCACTCATATCTACTGCATCATTTTCATGTCTTTACAACTAAATCACTTGAATTAACTCATTTTTTGAGCCAGATTTAGATGTTTTATTGCAAATCACCGTTGTCCGAACATATTACCTTACTCTGTTTCTTTTTTGTGTTCCTGTGCTCCACCTCTGCTGGATTTTTTTGTAGTTCTTCCTTGGAAACCAGGTAAAGTTACTGTGACTATGTTTACTGGACGTGTGAAGTCTGCTTCTGAATTCCCATTGGACAGCTGAATTTTTTGCTTCTACATGTTAAAAATTTTGTTTGTCTATTAATATCGTTTATGGATTGGGAATAAAAAGCTCTGTCTGTGATGGGTTTGCAACTTGGAAGCAGGTTTCATCGTCCAGTCTTGACAACTGCTGTTAATTTTTTGATGCTGAAAGTGAAAAATACTCCTGGATTTGATTGAATGGATTGGAGCTGTGATTGGTGGGTTGATGCAAGGCCTGTTGGGAAGAAAATCAAACTGCTTTTGGAGAAACCTAGAAAGCTATTACCTCTGCTGGGACTTCTGCTTTGCTGAGTCTTTTTAGCTGTGTTATTGCCGGTGCATGAGTTTCTTCTTGTCGCATGAAATAGATCATCTGTTGAAAACGAATATATGGGTTGCAGAACGTCAATCATTATATTGGCTGCTCGTTTTTCTGATTCTGGTTTTTCTCTTTTTTGCTACCAAAATTAATCTGTATCCCTGTGTTTATCCTCTCTGCTCCTTTCTTCTCATCTCTGTCCACCTTCGTTATGCATTTTTTTTAAACTTACCTTTAGTTTGGTGACTCTCAGCAACTGCGCCTTGTGCGGATCCTGCGCAGCACAGTGATGGTGAGAGTTGGAGGAGGTTGGATGGCTCTGGACGAGTTCCTGGTCAAAAACGATCCATGTAGAGGTGAGCTATCTATCTGTCTATCCGTTTGTCTATCTATCTATCTATCTATCTATCTATCTATCTATCCATCTATCTATCTATCTCAGGGAGTCTCAGAGAACATAAATATAATGTTATAATATAAACAAGAATATAAAATTTTCTCTCTTTTCTCTCCTTTTTTACAATCATTTTATAGTGAAAACCTATTTAATTGTAATTTGTTTCTTGTTTAATGCACTCATACATGACACTGCATTTAGCATATTTAAACAACAAATTTAAGGCCCCTAAAACTAACATTTACATCAGGTGAAAGGTAAAAATATCACGTGCTTAAAGAAATGTAAAGGTATTGCAATGCATCTAAACAGCTGTTGTAGTCCCCGTTTGAGCACACACACACTCAGTGACGCTCGCTGTGTGTCACGTTTATGATGGCAGCAGGAGCAGCAGGGCTGTAATTCGTGACAACACGCTGACTCACATTTGTCAAGTTGTTTGTCAGCAGGAGACGCAGTAAAATGCTGCCTCATCGTCTCACTCCGGCGGCCTCCGAAGTTGGTGTTTTTGTTCCTCTTCTTCCAACCTACCTTCCCACAATCCTCTTTCCCACCGAGCTCCTCCTCTGACTTCATCATATGATCCCAGCATTAATTCTGTTCACACACACAACTTGCTTCTGAGTTTTTTTTTTCTCCTCATCTTTATAAATAAAGCAGTAGTATTGCATGTTGCATGATTCTCCCGTTTCCTCGTCTTCTTTTTCTCCCTCCCTCCCACCCACCCTCCCTACCTTTCTCTCTTTTTCTCAGTGCAACATCCAGGACTTAAGATTCTTCGCTCCGATTCCAGTAGCTC
>CAAE01014443.1:125145-137927 GCA_000180735.1 Tetraodon nigroviridis | reverse complement strand
GCTTCTTGTTGTCTGCTGAGGCTGCTGCACTACTTTCAGGCCATGAAACATACGATGTTCATATATGACTAATGCTTTTGTCTGAACTACTTCTGGCATTTGGGAAAATAAAATACGCAATGAAAGTGTGCAAAATAAGGATTTTGGTAAATGGAGGCACATGTCATTGATTTTGTAGACCATTTGAAGTTTTGGGCCTGTGGAGAAGTAGAGATCTCTGTAGACACATTTCTTTCTTCAATTTGGTTTTTGCCGCTCAGTCACAGTGGACATAAAACGTTTTCACGCCAGGTTTTTGTGGTGTGAACAAAATGACAAAAAGAATTTCACAACTTTTTCCATTTTTAATGTGACCTATGAAAATAAAAAACTTAAAATAGTCTGGTTGCATAAATATGCACCCTTAAAGAATGCTTTGTCGCAGCACCTTCAGCTTTTATTACAGCACTCGGTCTTTGTGCGTAGGAGTCGATAGATGTGTGTCAATATTTGCTGATTTTTTTTCGCAAAACTGCTCCAAATCCGACAGATTGCGAGGTCTTGTCCTGTGCACAGCCCTCCTCAGATCACCAGATGTTTGATGGGTTTCAGGTCCGGACCCTGACTGGGACCTTCCAAAACCCCGGTCTTTTTCGAGTGAAGCCATTCTTTTGTTGATTTGGATGTGTGCTTTGGGTCGTTGTCGTGCTGAAAGATGAAATTCCTCTCCAGCTTTGTAACAGAACCCAGAAGGGTTTGTGCTTTGAGCCAACACTGATTGGTATTTGGATCTGTTCATAATTCCCTCCAGCCTGACTAAGGCCCCAGTTCCAGCTGAAGGAAAACAGGCCCGAAGCTTGATGCTGCCGCCACCACGTTCTGTGGGTACGGTGTTGGTGCAGTGTTGTGTTTGCGCCAAATATACCCTTTGGAATTATGGCCACAAAGTTTAACCTTTCATCGTTTGGGAGATTTCGAGTATCTTTTTGCAAAACGAAGCCGGACTTGGATGTTTTCCTTTGTAAGACACGGCTACTGTCTTGCCACCCTACCCCAAAGCCCAGACATATGTTGTTTTCTTCTTGTCTTGTTGCCAAACCGAACATCTGCGGGTGATCAGAAGAGGGCTGTGCACAGGAGATGCCCTCGCAGTCCGTCAGATTTGGAGCAGTGTTGCGAAAGAAAAGTCGGCAAATATCTATTGACTAAATCTATTGACTCCCACACACAAAGACTGAGTGCTGTAATAAAAACCAAAGGTGCTGCAACAACGCATTCTTTAAAGGTGTGCATATTTATGCCGACAGTGTTTTTTAAGTTTATTTTTTTAATTTTCCCATATTAAAGTTTTATTTTGCTTTTTTAATTGCGTCGTACAGGTTATAGGTCACATTAAAGTTAAAAAAAAGGTGAAATATTTCTTGTGGTATCATTTTTTTCATTGCAAAACCCAACATTTGAGCACTGTGTTATTACAGCACCAGTCTTCTTGGGTTCACGATGTTAAAGTGATGAAGATGGCTCCATTAGTGTATTGTAAACTGCACTTAGAGTGGTTTCCCTGATCATCAGCCATCGATTAACCAGCAGTAAACCTAAATGACTGGTTTCAGGGGTCCCCTGACAAAATTCTAGACAAATCTGGTATTTAGTGGCAGTAAATTGAAATTATTCAGAATAATCCACTCATCCACCTTCTACCTTTTCCCTTAACAGGTTAAAATATTATTAATTACACAAATATTTTCACCCATTTCAACTGCACCAACTTTTGCCACCTGTCCTCTGGCTCCTTGAAGGGCTGCGTTACTGGAACCTTTTTTTCATGCAAAAGAGGTGAACTTCCACCCATCCTGGCCTGAACACAGCTGTTTGGAGTGACCATGTGTCTCCATGAAAGGACGTTTTTCTGACTTTTGTTGCGTATGGAAGACCTGATTATTAACTCATTTACAAACGCTGGCAGTTCACAAAAAAAACAAAACACAAACCAACCCTATAAATGTGTACTCGAGTGTCCTCCCGAACAGCTTGCGCACAAATCAAACGTGCACGGACTCCAGTGTCTGCAGCCAAACGACCGCTTCACCTTGCTTGCTGCCTCCGCCACCCCCGCTGAAAGAAAGGCGTGCCCGGGCTCCGACCCCGCGAGAGTAATGCTTTTCTTCCCGCTTTTCAGCTCGCGGTCGCACCAACCTGGAGCTGAGGGAGAAATTCATCCTCCCCGAAGGAGGTCCTCAGGGCCTGACGACGTTCCGCTCCCGGGGTCGGCGCTCCAAACCGGGCTCCCGTAACGCCTCGCCAACCCGCTCCTCCTCCTCCGCCTCCCACAGCGGCGCCTCCCTGCCCTCAGCTCCCTCCGCTCCCACTACGCCAACAGCTTCAGCGTCATCCAGGGTGAGTAGAGGCAGGATTCAGTGTCGAGAACACAGCAACGAGACAATATTAACCGGTTTCTGATTGTCAAACGACTTCACAATATCCCCAGTTTATTAAAAAAATGATTGAATTCCCATAATTGAGCTGAAGTTAAGAGCAAATTTTGAAGGGAGGAAAAATAAATGTGGTTCAAACTTAGGGAAAATCGTAAAACAGCCTTACTTGAGCGCTCGCGCACCTAAACCGTCGCAGACGTGAACATTTCTGCTCCCCTGCTGCACGTTGAGGGCCCTGGAGTGTCGTGGAGACGTCGCTCTGATGGCTGTTGCTGTTGTCTGTGTCCACACCTCCATCATCCTTTACTCCGTTTTGCCGTGTTGTGTTTGCATGTTGAAAATTGTTTTTAGTGGGTTGATGTTGCACACTGTTGCGTGGTTGTCCCCCTGTTGTTGTGAGCATTCCGTTTTTAACTGTGAACATTCATATTTTGCTCTTTGTTTTGTCTCTTGTCTTTTTTGTCTTTCACCCTGACGTCTAAATCCTGCTACCCTGATATTAAATGTCCCTCCCGCTGTGCCGGGTTGTCTCCTGCTCCGCTGTTCCTCCGTTACCTACGTAACACCCTCCCACCTGCATCTGCTCCTCTGTGTTGCTTCCCTCCCTCCTTCCTTCCTTCCTCCCTCATTCAGTCCTCCCACACTCACTCCCGTGACTATGCCAAGCCCTGGCTCTCACACAGTAAAACTCCAACACCCACCAAGTGCCACTGCTGCCCAGATCTCGGCCATACCGAGGTAACCCACTCGCCTCTCCTAGCCTCCACCCAGACCCAGCGCAAGGCGCTAACACGCTAACACGCGACGCACGCCTGAGGAAATTGGGTTCCTTTGAAACATTTATAAAAGTTACCTAATTTTGTGTTACTTTGGGCTCTTCGTCACGCATACGCCGGGAGGTCATCGGGGTCATCGGGGGTCCACCCAAGCTGGGCCCGTCTCGTCTCCTCACACAAGTTGACAGCGGGGAGACGAGACGGGCTCAGCTTGGCTCTGAGTCGGTCTTAACTGCAGCTTCCAACAACAACACACACACACACACACACCATCCACACCGCTACCTGTTTATAGCCCTTTAGCCTTCCTCCCCCAGGACCCGGTCCGTGTGGAACTACCACCCTCTAGTGTTCGCCACGATGTATATGTGAGATATGTTTTTATTGAAATTATTAGGAAAAAAACAGCCTTTTATTAGACCAATCTGATTTAATAATAATCCTCCTGGTGGTTTAGCTGTAGCCCTGTACTGGTGGCGTGGGCGGTGCTGTAGCTGGATTTGGTTTTCCGTACACCGTTGGCCTGTTTTCAGCCACGTCTGTCACGCGTCTCGTGTGTGTGTGTGTGTGTGTGTGTGTTGCGGTCACATGGCTGTTTAACAGCGTTACTGTAATTTGATGCAGTCAGAGTTCTGCGACGGAGCTGAGTGTGTGTGTGTCTCCACAGGGAGCAGCGTCAGGGTCCAAGCTGAAGAGACCACCGCTCCACTCCAGCCGAGGCTCCCTCACGGGGGAGAACGGAGGGACGACACCCACCAGCAAGTCATCACGGACGGGTGAGGGAGCAGAACCAGAACCCCTGCGTCATAGACCCACTTTGTTCGTTTGCCTGTTTATTTTAGCCAGAAATTAAGATGAAAGTGAAAATCACAGCAGCTTGGCTGAGGGTGGTGTGATGTGTATGTGCTTTTTTTTCCTCAATGTTAACAGTTTTTTTTGGACAAATAGAGTATCTTCTTCATTCTGCCAGATCCAAAGCGAGGAGGATCCACGGTCACCAGCCGGGCAGGCAGCCAGGCAGGCAGCAGGGCCAGCAGTCGCCGCGGCAGCGACGCCTCTGATGCTTCCGAGCTCCAGGATTCACGGTCGGTCTGCTCGGACACCTCGGACACCCCGAGGAGACCCGGCAGTGGAGCCAAACCCTCTAAAATTCCAACCATCTCCAAAAAAGCCCCCAGCCCGAAGACCCCGGCAGCTCCGAGGAAGTAACGCTAGCAGGAGCGTGATGGTGGAGGAGGCCTGTAACCGATGTGCACTAGGCTTTTCAGCCCAGACTGGAGGAGTCACCCGCTCACAAACGGACCGAAGGACTCTGTCTGAAGACGTCTGCGGTGGTGGTCCCAGATGCTGGGGGGTCAGACTGACATCTCCCCTTTAAGGAGCGACCGTTTCCAGGTCCTCGAAACGAAACAGCGACTTGACAAGATTCTTGCCTTACTTTGTGTTGCACACAAAGCAACAGAGGAAGTCTGTTTATACCACACAAATACAGATCTTTAAACCAACAAACGGCTCACTGAATATTCAGGAAAAAGATTAAAAAAAAATGAGTTGAGGCTTATTTTCTTTTATTTTTCGGTCAGATGCCTCGAAATGAGTTAAGAAGCAAAATATATGCAATGACTTTCACATCCAATATGAGCAAAACCATCACCTCAACGACAACAACAACAACAACAACAACAACAACAACAACAACAACAACAACAACAACAACAACAACAACAACAACAACAACAACAACAACAACAACAACAACAACAACAACAACAACAACAACTAACTAACAACAACAACAACAACAACAACAACCGCAGCGTGGAGATCATCAGGAGGGGGAAACACTGTCCAACACACACCTGCCCGGCAGAACCCACACCACACAGACCCGTCTGGATGCCGGGAATTGGAAGACTTTGTGCATTTCAACAAAGGCGGCTCAAACTATCGCGAACTTAAAAGTTACAAACTGAGAAGAAGTCGGACTTTTTTTTTTTTTTTTTCTGGCAACGTTAAATTAACAGCACATCACCGACAGGACTGGACTTTTTAACAAGCGTGTTTCCCAAGTTTCCACAACCAGCATGCTCTGTTCTCTGCAGTTTCACCTTCATGTCCACACGGGGTTGCCCTTCGTAACCCAGCACACACTCGCTGTGGTGTACATTATGTGTGCGTGTGTGTGTGCGTGCGTGCGTGTGTGTGTGTACTATTGTTACATGAACTGAGGAGGTCATTAACTTGAGTAACTGTATGCAAGATTTTTGATTTACGAATGTCTTTTTTTTTCTTGTTTTATGGTTAATTTATAATCCAGTTGTATTTTCATCTAGCTTGGGAAAAAAATTATTTATTTTTTTTTTGTTTCACCATTGGCAAAGAGTGATTTAGTATTATGATTTAAAAAAATTGTGATTTTTGTTTTTGTACCGAGGAAAATGTGCTCTTTGACATCAGCTGTGTGCTTTATTTCTCTGTAACACTGATTTGCGTGGCCACTGACTAGTGGCAGCCTTTTTTTGGTTATTTTCTATTGATTACAGTTCCTAGACCTTGACCAAAGGGTTTCGCCCTCCATGTGGAAAAAGAACTAAGAACCTGAATTAAAACAGGAGATTTGGCCCAAGCGGACGGATGAGAGACGCTCGTCCCTTCCCGGTATCTCTTCTTCTAGGCTTCCCCTCCAAATGTCCCATCATTGATGTGGCTGCGTTGTTTCTGCAATATCTCGGTATAAGAGATGAAACTGATAGAAGAACTAATGAAATGACAATAACAATGAAGACATCTTACGGTGATTTTATTTATTTATTGTTTGAGCGAGGGAGTCTTGAATCACAGCGCAGGAAATGACCATCTTTTGATGCTGTGATGTTTGAGTGTGATAATGTCAACATGGAGGTGTGTTACTTGGAGTCAACTGTGTAAACTTATAAGAAAAAATACCAACTAAAATGTTAAACAATTTTTTTCTGTTTTTGTAATAAAATATGCTTGCAATACCTGTGTGTGTGTGTGTGTCTGAGCGAGCGAGCGAGCTCCAGGGGAGGATCGATGCTTCATGTGTGGGTGAACATCTTCAGCAGGTTTGTGTGTGTGTGTGTAAAGTTGTTTGCAGAAATCCAGCTCATCATTAATTGACACTGGTCTCGTCTCAGTGGCGTCACACTAACAGTGAACACGTCATCTATTTCGGAAGTTGGAGTTTTCATCTCTGGAGCACCTGTTCATCTCCAAACCTTTTTTTTTTATTTCAGAAACCTGCTGAAAAAAATCCTCCTCATCACTCTGGCACCATCATTGCAGACTGCCCCCTCCTCCGAACCCCAGATGCACAAAAACAAGAATCCCAAAACGGTTCGAGCGTTAATTCCTGGCATTTGGGACTCGCCCTTTGGCCGGGACCACATGAAGTGTGGTCAGTTTGGTTTGGTCAGCCCTGTTCTTGCTTTTTAAAGTGACCACTAGCAGCAGAACACTTTGAAGAACGGCTGCTCAAACTTGGGCTGCCAAAAGGCTCAACTTTAGGCCTATTTTGAATCCTTTTTAAAGAACTTGAAAATAAAAAAAAATGGTGATTATTTGTTAAACCCGCAGCCAGGCTTTATTTATTTTAACCAAAACACCAGTTATTTATTTGATGTAGGTTTTTTTTTTGTTGTTTTTCTGAAGGTCTTCTTCACAGCGCATCTCCTGGACATCACAATATCTTTAAAAAAAAAACAAAAAAACATTCAATCCCTAAATTAGAAGGGGGAAATACCAGCATCTGGAAGTAAGTCTGTCACTGTAAACTTGCCTGCTTCGTTTTGGGATCATACAGAGAGTTCTTGCAGCTATCCTGTACAATCTTCCTTGAAATGGTGTTTGGTTTTTTTTGTTTTTTCTCAGTAAAAACCATCCTGGGAAAAACCGTCAGCGGTTGCGGAGAAATGATCGCCATCACCACTAGATGTCGCAGTTTCGCGCTTCTCCGCGTGGCTAAGGTAAACGCTCATCTTCACTTTGCAGATGGAAAAGTTATAGTTTAAACTCATTTTAACACCCAGACTAAAAGCACTTTTGCCGTTCATCATTGTCAGCTGTCCACACAGCCAACTAGACTAGACGATTTGTGAAATGAGAAGCTCAGCAGCCGTATGTGGTGTTGGGCTCATTCGTCACTGATACAAATAAAAATTGACTTGACTTCCTGCCAAAGATCATTTTAGCCAGCAGTCATTGGAACCGCACTGGGTGGAGGTAAGAGCAGAGATGAGGTCTCCCAAAGAGACCACTGGGAGGGGACACAGTGTGATGTCAGCAGCAGAAAAAGTCTGAAGCCTTTAAAGAGGTCCAGGGGCGGAGGCTAATGGAAACTCCCTCCTGATCCCGTACAAGTCTTTCATTCTCCGAGCTCCCAAGGCTGGACCAGCTCCTCAGGACCGCACTGCTCTGTTACTCTGACTCTCCAGGTTGAGGTTGCAACAGATTTGCAACCTCTGGACTCCGAACTGGAAACCTTTTTTTCAATTCTCTAAATTGGTTGAGGACAGACATCTGGAAGCTCAGAGATGAGTGGGAGGCCAGCGCCTCATGAACGGATGAATAAGTGCTGAAGAATGACAGGAAACGCTGGAGACCATCTCGCTCGGCTGCACTCGAATTTAATTTATCGGAGTCCTGACACAGGACTGGGAGAGGTTCTCAGATCCGACTCAGCGGCACCTGCTCGTCTCTGAACCGGGGTTGGCATTTGGGACTTCAAAAGCAGTAGTCCGGTATTCCATCAGGGCTTTAGATTGTTTATCTTCAACACACAAGGCAAACTTGTAATTATACCCCCACTCTCATTATCTCTGTTTCTCCTGCAGAAGTGGATCCGAGAGGGGAGGGAGAAGTAAACAGAGCGCTCCTCTAAAGACGAGGCAAAGATCACCGGTGGATAAAACAAGCAGCCGGAGCGCAGAAGAACACTGAAAACACCGGAGCTGAACTTTGAATTTCCATCTGCCCGGGAGAAGAGTTTCATCATGCAATCAGAAGCCTCCTCCTCTGTTTCCTGTCTTTACTGTGTCATGAAGCAGCAAAAAACTAATGTTTCCCAGCGTCAAATGAGATCTTTCAGACGCCGTCTTCGTCTCCTGGAGGCCAGAACGCTGCTCCTGCTGCTCCCGCTGCTCCTGCCCCTCCTCCTGTTGTGGAGCCAGCAGGCCGAGGCCGCGGTTCACTCCAGCTTCCGGAGGCTCAGCATCCGAGAAAAGAAGGAGATGCAAAAAGAGATCCTGTCTATTTTAGGTCTCCCGGGACGACCCCGACCTCACCTGCCCCTGAGGCCTCCTTCCTCGGCGCCTCTCTTCATGCTGGACCTGTACCACGCCATGGCGACGGATGGGGAGGATGAGGGCAACGAGATCGTTGTGAACGGGCCCGGCGCTGGCAGGTTCGGAGCGGGACAGTGGCTGGCTCAGGTCAGCTACGCGGCGCCTCCCACCCTCAGCACACACACGCCGCCGCTGGGCATCATGGTCAGCGAGGCCGACACCGTCATGAGCTTTGTCAATCTGGGTGAGTCTCAGCGAGCCCACAGGGCGAGGGTGTGTCAGGAGGGTGACGCAGGCTACGCTAGCCCATCTGACATGGTGGAAGATCTGGGGAATCCTTGTCAAACGGCAGGTTTGACCTCGAGTTTGATCTAACATTTGTAAGTTAAGAACATTAGGTTGTAATAGGTTCCCACAGTGCAGCAAAGTAATAAATAAATAAAACCACTATAACTAAACCAAACTACTCTCACGAAACAAAATGAAAAACTACCTTAAATACTACAAAATACAGTATAAATATCCAAACCACCCTAACCCAAAGCTGACTGTTGTTTATTTGTCGTTATAAGATGAATAACTGTCTTCCTGCGGCTCTTTGGGGACGGGGACGGGGACGGGGACCCACCCTGAGTTAACTGCCGGAAAACAACAATCAGCTGTCTGCTCAGGGTCCCAATTGGACTTTCTCAAGTTCTGGTTTCTAATGAAGTAGTCGTAGTTTTACCGCTTTCATTTTAATTCTCTAAAGTTATTTTATTTCTACACGACCAAGAGCTGCTAGGAAACATCTCCACTGTGCCCTGTACATTGACAACAAACCCCTCGGATCGTTCAAAAATGGCCTTCAAAACACCAACCGCCCGTTTTAACTGACAAATTTAGGCAAGGAGCTGATTTAATGGAGAGACGTTTGTGTGGCCGTCGTGCTGAACAAGTGTGTGTCCATTGTTTCTACACGTATGTGTGGTGAGCTGCAGCTGGTGAGAATTAAAGGCACCACCAACACCAAAGAAAAGTCCAAAGGCTCTGAAAATGCTGCTGTGGATGAAGCGAATCTAAAAATACCGGACAGGCCTGCAATTAGTGGTGCTGCGCTGAGCCCCAGAAACAGGCAACCGGCTACAGGCAACCAGCTACAAGCCTGAGCAGGAGATGTCTGTAATTATTGTTATCTTTCTGTGTGTGTGTGTATATGTTTCTGTACTTGCTACATACTGGCTGCCACAATATTAATTTTTACTAGCAAAGTGAGGACATTTTTGGAACATGTGTATGTTTGAGCTGATCTTCACAACTTCAAAGGACTGTTTGTGGGTTAAGACTTGGTTAGAAGTGGGTTTAGTTTAGGCTTAAGGTTAGGCTTAAGGTTAGGGTTAGAGCCAGGCGATTGGTTGGGATGGTTACGGTTGGGGTTGGAAGTGTGCATGTGTGTGTATGTGTGTGTGCGTTCACACCACAGCACCAAGAGTTTCCGAGGGGTTCCGCTCACACAGGATTAGGACTTCCCCACACACGTCACTACTTACATTTTAATATTCATGTGGGGACGTCGTGAGCTCAGGGGCTCCACTTTGTTTCTTTGCGTGTTAGTAGAACAAAAAAAAAAGGTGTGTGTGAAAACGTACAAGTCCACATTCCACCTGCGCCTGATTTTCTGTTCTACTGATCCAGAGGAATCAGTGATGTATAATTCATTTATAAAATAAAAATGGTTGCAGGTGTTAAAGAATTAGCCCAAGAAGCCCATCGTTGTAGAAATACTCAACAAAGAGGCTTCAAAAGTCCCACCGAGTCCCATAAATATACAAATATGCAGTATTTGTCAGTATTTGAAGCTGAGCTACGTTCTGCTCCTCTGACGTTTTTCCTCCTTGCAGTGGAGCAGGAGCGCGACCTCCTGCAGCCTCGTCCGTACTGGAAGGAGTTTCGATTTGACCTCACGCCTCTCCCACAAGGTGAGACGGTGACGGCGGCAGAGTTCCGGATCTATAAGACCCTGACCATGGGCCAGAAGGCCAATCGGACGCTTCACATTTCCGTTTATCAGATCCAAAAGGAGAACAGACACAGGTGACACGCTTTTCTATTTATACCTCTGCATAGAGAAGGAGACAAACAAGCTTCCTAAAACTTTAAAAACCACACGAACCAGAGAAATCTGGAGACAATCGTCTGGGTAGATTCTCAGTCACCCAGGGGTAGATCTCTGTGGTCAGCTGGACTTGTGCAGGGTTGGATTCACGGGTTTATGTTCGTTTACTCTCCTTCTCCTCCTCTCCTCTCCTCTCCTCTCCTCAAGGTTTGGCTTGTTAGGATTCTCCTCCTCTGGCTCCTTCATACTTCAGCTGTAACAAGTAGTTATTTGACTCGGGGCCCTCTCGTCAGCTCAGAGCCGTGTGGCCGTTCTCCTCTGACCTTTGGCACCAGAGAGGCTTTTCCACCCAAAAAAAACTGCTGCTCGCTGGAGATTTCCACCATTCTTTGTCAGGCCTGGATATGGTTGGTCGTGTGGGAAAATATCAGTAGATCCGCACTAAAACCAAGCCAGGAGGTGAAAAGAACCTGGATTAGGTCATAGATCTGGAGAACTGATACCTGGAGCGATCAGGACCCAGAACCAAACTGAGCAATCTGAGCCACTGGGTCTTGGAACAGATGAGCCTGAAGATCAGCTCCAGAGCATCGTCCTCTTCCCCTCAGCCCACCTGAGTTTGGCGGAAGATGCCCCAGCTCGGGGCGTCAACCCGGAAAATGTAGCTGCTTCCTGGGTTCTGAGCATAGTGTGTGAACACTAATACCTTACTTACACCACAAAAAAAGAAAAAAAAAGAGTTTTTCCAGTGGTGTTTTGGGCTTTTGCGTATAGACTGGTGGAAACTTATTATCTTAGCATAAACCCACGTAACATAAAATGGGAAAAAAGCAATAATTACTAATAATTTCCCTTTTTCCAGGGAGCCTGACCTGGTACTTCTGGATGTGCAGTCGGTGCCTGCGGGTCAGGAGGGTTGGCTGGCCTTTGATGTCACCACAGCGTCCAACCACTGGCTCCTCAACCCCCGCAGCAACCTGGGCATACGCCTCTACGTGGAAACCGAGGAGGGTGGGGGCCCACCTGCGTGCCACACCACGGGAACCACCGTATTAGCGGTTCCTGTCATCTCCGCTCTGCTTTCTGTTCATCGTCTGCAGATCGCTCCCTCTCTGCTGGATGGATTGGGTTGGTGGGTCGCAGGGGTCCTCGCTCCAAACAGCCTTTCATGGTGACCTTCTTCAGGGAGAACCAGGTCCCGTGTCGACCGCCGCGAGCGGCTAAGCCTCATCCTCGGAAGAAGAAGCCTAAATACGACCTCCCAGTCCCCAGCATTCAAAGTTAGCCTCCATCTTCTGTTTCACCGTGCTGATATTCCCATCAAGACTGTCCAAAATCAGAATATGGGAAGAAAATTCCACACGGTTAAAACAAGGATAACAACTTTTTATGAGCTCAAATGTTTGTCAAGTCGACAGAGATCTTCTATGATCAACCAGTTCCCTCCAATGAGCCGCACCGTTAGGGTGACTCTACTCTTTAGGGAGTCATAAAATGCATAAAACCTGACAGCCAGAGGTCTAGAAATCAGGTTTCTAGACCTCTGGCTGTCAGAGGTCTAGAAATCAGGTTTTTTTTCTAAATCAAAGTTCTTGATTCCATTTTCAGACAAGAGCCCCATCAACAGTGGTGGTCAGCCGTGTAAAAAACACGAGCTCTACGTCAGCTTCAGCGATCTGGGATGGAAGGTCAGGCCACTCCTTCAACTTTCAACCCGTTTTTATTTTTTGCTCTCAGATGTTTGCTGGCAGATTCTCAGGCCGCTGCCTCCGCGGGTCTTCAAAGGAATGGAATCAAAGAAAGAATCCTCCTTTTGTTGCTTTTATACACAAAATCACATTTATATATCAGTAAAACTTGGTGATTAGTGGGACCTTATTCTTGCTTCAAAGACACTGTGTGTGTGTGTGTGTGTGTGTGTGTGTGTGTGTGTTTAATGACATGCAATCTCTTGCTGCTGCTGTGGGTTTCACCCCGTTCTGTCCCTTCTGGTTCTGATCAGGACTGGGTTCTGGCTCCCCCCGGATACTCGGCGTATTACTGCGACGGCGAGTGTTTCTATCCCCTCGGTTCCTGCATGAATGCCACCAACCATGCGCTCATCCAACAAGTGGTCAGTCCCCTCCGTCGCAGCGTCGTGGCATCCGTCCACCTCTTGTCACATGTCGAAGAACAATAGGAGATATTTCTATTC
>CAAE01014443.1:103109-124506 GCA_000180735.1 Tetraodon nigroviridis | reverse complement strand
GGGTCACATTGACAGAAGAAGCTGCAATCGGTGCTCATGCAGATTCGCAACAACAGATTATGAACGCAGCTCACATCCCAAAACTCAATTTACAGCAGTTGTGAAGCAACGAGCGTAAGTGTATCTGTTAATAGGAGTACACGTGTACACATACGCCGTCACCGAAGAACCAAAACAAACCACACAGGGCGGTACACGTGTCACTTTACCCCCCCACAACCACAGTATCTCTCTTTTTTTTTCGTGCGACCGCTATTTATCGAATACTCAATGCGGCCCAGCCTCACTCAGACTTTATCTCATGTGGCCCCCGGGTCATTTGAGTTTGAATCCCCTGGACTAGAACATGTTAGCATGCTAGGTGAAGAATTGGTTGAACTTCTTTCTAAGCAGTCCAACTGACAAGTTTCTTAATTTGGCTTGTGAAAACTTGTTGTAATGACTCTGCGGGCTGGATTAAACAGCTCATCGGGCCACATGTGGCCCCCGGGCCTTAGTTTGCCCACCTCTGTTCTAGAGGGTCCGTCATCAATGACGGCTCCTCCACAGAACAGGTGAACAGGTGAACAAATAAATAGATGAATGGGTAAGGAAACAACCATCAAGAAAAAAAGCATTAAAATATTTTAATATTTATTTACAAAAAACAGATTTTTACAAGTTTGCCAACAGGCATGTGTCGGTAAATGCTAACATATTTTATCGCGTTTGCGCTGACATTTGAAGGTCCTGCGCATCTAATTTTAGGAAATGTGTTGAAGATCATTTTCCTGGGCAGACAAGTCTTTAGTCGCAGTTTTGTAGTAAATAAGAGTGTGGAATGGATAATCCTGACAGTCCAACAGGTTGGTGAAATCATTTCCCCTCCATGTTACTGTTAACAGTTTTAGGAAGTGTGGAGTGGATTTCATTAAAGAAGTAAAAAGACTGATCACATTAAATACTATTCAATTTATTGAAAGGGATAAAAAAAGAAAAAAAAAAAAACAGTAAATGCAGTAAATGCAGCTAGTCAATATATAGAGGCAAACTTTAATTCTATAGTAGTTTCCAAAAACCTCCTAAATGCAGTCGTGTAAATGATCTTTGAGCAATGAATAATCAGACTGACCACAGCTCAATGTAAACGCGATTATTCTAACTCGTAAAATAAAAAAAAACCGTCCAATTTGCTAAGTAATGTTAATAGAAATATGTCCAAGACAATATTGAGATTGTTAGAGGGTGGGGGCCTGTGTGTGTGTATATATATATATATATAAACATATATATATAAACATTCAGTGAGGTCTTAGCAGTGAGGTACGCTCTTGAAAAGTTACTGCGGGTACACCTGTGGCAACACAATTTTGAAACCAATTTCTACAAAATAATCTTCTACAAATAACAACTGACATCTCCGATCAATTTCATTCACAATAATCTCATTTAGTCTAGTTAGATTTCCTAATGGAATATGGAAAAAAGGAATTTACAGCGCCAACTGGGCTGGAGTGAATGCGCCATAGCCACAAGAGGTACGTTTAAATCAATTTTTGAATTGACGTTTCCAGGTGTCGTCCCCTAGTTCCAACACAGTTTTATTCAGTGTTAATTAGCGCTATTGCAGGTCGCCTCCTGTGTAGAATAGCAAGGTAGTTACATGTAATAAATATAAAACTGGGTGCTGGTGTTCTTTTAGCCCCGTCATCTTTTTTTTTGTTTGTTTTACACACTTGAACATACACAACACAGTCGCACATTCTGCCTTCCCACGATCTTGAATGTTGACGGGTCCCAGTGTTCATCGCTCAGATGACTCAGCATTTTGTCCGTGGTCGCCTTGAATCTGCAAGGGTAAAGTGTTGGTAAACATTGAAGTCAAAAAGTAATAAAAGCACATCATTACCGGCGTGCATGTGAGATTTATAAAATTGAGCCTTAATTAAAAGAAAATTCCAGGTCCAAGCATGCAGATGGTCACAAGGAGATGTAAACTTTGGAGACAACAGTCACAGAAGATAAAGAAGCAGGACTTTACACATCAGTTTTCCACGAGCTTCTATAATGTGTGACAACTATTAGTTTTGGGACCTGAATCTTTAGGGAAACAGCGACACCTGGTGGCAAACGGAGACAGGAACAACTAAACTACAGAGGCCAAACTTTCCTTTCTAAAAGTGTCTGCAAAGAAAGCCTGTGTGAAGGGGAACAATGAGGCTCGTTAGTGATTTTTAAATCTTATGCACGCTCACAAGTTAGTCTTACCCAAGTTAATGTTCTGTCCAGTCAGCAGTTCTTCATGCTTGAACGTCTGCCAGCTCAGGAGGCATCGGAGATTTAGGATGTTTGCTCTCAAAATGTTGTTTAAAAGTCTTTGGGTCAGGCATTTGTGTCTGGGGGAGGAAAGATTACGTTTTACTCAAATCACTACAATTTTGATATCTACACATTTAACAAGAATATCAATTAAAAAAAAGTAGCCTCTCACCACTGCAGTGGTACATCTTAAATCTTCTGCAGAGGCCAGAGTCTTTACAATAAACTGTTAGGCATTATTATATTTCATACCAAAAGCCGGGCACTCTAATCTTCTAAAAGGGAAAGTAATGGAACCACCAAGATCCCATTTTGCAGTTGCCAATTCTAATGGATGCTCTTCTTATTCTTGTTCTTATTGCAAAGGTCCCTCCTGTTTATTTGGAATTTAAAACTAAGCCATTTACAGAGTATATACAAATCTAATAAAGCTTTGGGGTTTTTTATGAGTATTTTTGAAGCAACTCTGAAAGTACCATACTTTGTTACCCATGCCTGACAGCTATGTCACCATATTTCCTTTCAGAAATAAAACAAAACTCCGTCAACAGTCATGCATGGAGAGAACCTTGCTGCGGTGCAGTACCAACCCGGCAGACGGGGCAGGTGTGCACCAGCGCACTTTTTGCGGCGCTCTTCTGGTCGGCGCCCTGAGATTTCTTCTTCTCTGCTGCCTTCTTAGCATTTTTCTGCTGAGACTGAATCTTCTGCTGCCCACGAGCCATGGCCCTCACCACAACCTGGAAAACCACAGACGGCAAATGACAACATTTTTGTTTTTATACCAGTTTTACTTTCACCGTGCAACTGATGCCAAATTAACTGTTGATATGAAGGCGGTTATTACTTTAAGTAGGTAAGTCAGCTAATATATTTTTAAAAGACATGGGATAATGTATGTATATTTATTGATTACCAGTTTCAAGAGTAGAACAGAACTGGCATTTCGAGATATGCAATAAATCTAATGGACAAAAAGACTCTTGAAAACTTGAACGTGTCAGATGTGAATTTATAGTTAGCTGTGTCGCCCAAGTGTAGTACAAAATCAACAGTAGTTTGTTTTAAAGTCAACCTAGACTTAGTACTCAGTTAGATACATAGAAATCTATATATAAAAGTATACAAACCCAAGTTGACGTTTGTGTACATGAAGGGCCACAGCAATTCAACAAGGCTAATATCAGTGCTCCAACAGAGTGAACAGACTTAGCACAAATTTCACCACACCAATCGTTTCGAGGACCAGTTGGCCGGTTACACACCAACAACAACAACAACTAAACGATCGATTTAAAACTGTCTAAAGTAAAAATGAAAATGTCAGGAAAGGCCTTGCCCAAATCACAAACACTGCTAGCTAAGCTAACATTACATGTGACTAAAAGTTACTGCGAACTACTTGACAGTGGTAGTTCAAACCACAAATTTTCTAACCGACATGAATTCCACATTGTATTACAATAATATGCAGCGACAAACCAATTCCACATTGTTTGATTTCCAAACTGATTCACCTTTGGGTTTCGACTGTTGCTTCGATCCTTTGACGGTCTTGTTTTTTGAATGCCACAGGAAGCAGCCGAGGTTGGTCTCACGGTGAAACCGGGGAAAGTCCGAGTGTGCGCCCCCTGTCGGCTTGGAGCTTTATAAAAATGACCCCGAAACTTACACCAAGTGGCGTCAACACTAATGTTGTTACACGAGTAATTATTTTGGATCCAAGAGCCTTCGGTCCAGCTTTTAAACTAAAATTATATTGGAACTAGCTTTTATCAAAACTGGCCAGTGTAAACTGGCGTGTTACTTAGACTTTTAATTACATAGGTTTCTCGAGACAGCGCGATTATTATCGACGCCAACAGCGCCCCCGTGTGGACAACAAGTAAACAAGTTCAGTTTTTAGTCCTTTTATCAATATTTACATGTTTGGTGATTGGTTTTTTTTTTGTTATATCAGTGTTTTTTTTTCTCTCGGTTTGATAAACCTCTAAGGTTGTACATTAAATTGCCTCAGGAACCAAAATGGCTAATGTGATCTTTATTCACAGGCATTTCTGAGCACACAGCATAAATCATTTTTCCTAATTTGTTTTAAGGTTGATAGTGAATTTTAAAAAGGTCACACCCATTTTAAATGACTTTATTTTCCACGAACTAAACATTATTAGAGCATTATGGAATAAATGTGAAGAAAAACATTCAGAGGAACAAAATACAAGACAGTCGTGTTACTTTGTTGTGAAATTTACATTCTCACTGAACAAGACAGAGAAACACGTCATTACCCAACAGATGAGTTGATGCAATGTTTATCATTTGCAATCTATACATTTGAGTTGTGAAAAAATATATTTACAAAAATGCACAAAATAAGAGTGCTTGTTTTGTATGAACAAAGGGGGAAAAAAAGATTAACAGCTCAGTATTAAAAAAAATCTGTGATACTCACAGGGCAAGAATGAGGAAATCAGCTTCTGTCAAAGAAACAAATTCTCACAGATGCATGTCAGTTTAATTCTTGATAGCGCCAGGAAGTCTGAAAGCTCAAATCCCCCTCTCTCCTCCACCAAGAAACCAGCAGGAGTGTGAGTGCGGGTTTCAAATCACAACGTTTCGGACTTCAAAAATGGCTGAAGGCATGATGCAACTCTAATAAATACACTACAGTACAAACGAGTGGTCTGCATTGATTACTGAAAATCTACTAAATAAAGGATCTAAAGGCTAAAACACTGGTTATTCAGACGACAGATTAGTCTCTGCTCAGATCCACGGACACACCTTTTTAAAACATGACTTAAACACGAACCAACCAAACATTGGTCCTCCTAAAGGCGGAAATTTAGGAACCTACATTTTGTACACTTTCGTTCTACTTTCATCAAAAGGAAACATTACAGATGAGCCAGCGCTGATGACCTCTTCTGATCAAGCCAGTTCATTTAAAAAAAAATCATGAGTGAATGTCAAGATGCAGAGAATGAGAAAAGGGAAGTCCTCACATAAATATATTGAACACAGCATTATACTTCAAAAACAAATGATCTCCAAACAATTCCAACAACCTGTAGTGCATTTCTAAAACAGCAGGACTTTAATCCGATCTGAAGTTTTAGGAGGAAATTCTTTTTTTTTTTACATTTCTGCATTAATTGTGTCATCCTGTATTATCACATGCACCACCTGTTATCCACTAACAGAGATGTGCAGAACGATACAACTCATTATATCCTCCTTAACCGCTTGAAAACGATTAGCTAGGTAATTGCACTGTCTTTTTGAATAGTTGCGTGACTACAATTCTTAACACCGGCCTATTTTTAAAAAGAGAAGTGCTTTAATTGTCAGTGAAAGGTTTCCATAGGAATATTTCTATCCACTTACTGAACATGACAACCCTACACACCTCAACACGGAAATTACATCTACAGCATAAATATACAGCATTAGTGATCCAAGCTCAGAATGAAAGTAAAACCTGACATCCAAACAAACCAACTAGGACTTCAAATGTTTTGAGGTTTAGTCCACGAGGAGAACTGAATTTATTCTAAGGTAGTGAAATTATTAAAAAAATGAAAGATAAAAACAACCACTAAATGAGGAGGAAAAATAGGAGAGAACAAAATGTGTGGATAATGCATTAAATTAGTAAAAATAAATAAAAATATAAAATACTTTTTAAAAAAGGTTATTTACAGAGGACCAGCCCCCACTACAGAAGCTTCACACAAGTTTTAACAATCTCCTGCTGTAGTTTCACCCCTGACAACTAAACTATTGTCAAAAGCACGTATTTAAGTGTGTGCGCGTGAGTGAGTGTGTGTGCATGTAAGTGTGTGTGTATGTGTGAGAGAGAAAGTGTGTGTGTGTGTGTGTGTGTCTGAGGCTAGCATGAGGCAAGTGGCTTTCTCAGATGTTGTTAAGAGATCCTGGTAGTGAACTGTGTTGAGATGAATCAGGTCCGGTACCATCTAAAAGATAAAAATAAAAAAGAGGTAAAGCATCCCAACTTTTTTTCGTTTAATGGAAATGTGCGCACACTCGGCTCAGCTGAAGTTTGTCACTAACAACACTGCACGATATGGCATTAGACTGTGTGCGTCAAAAACATAAAAACGTGTTTTGGTTTGTGATTTTCATCGAGTAGGCATCCACACAGGTTGTTGTCATTGTTGTCACAGACTAACAATCTAAAATGTCCTGTTAAGAGTTGTGTCTCACCATGGGAGGAAGCAGTTGTGTAAGTGCGAGCATGAGGAGGGATGAGGATGGAATTCAGCTGGGGCTGGATTGACAGCTCTGTAACACAAAAGCAGATTATTACGTGACGTGAGCTCAATGACAGCAGCGAGCGAGCGTTTTGTCTCATTTCAGCCCTTCTGGAGTCACGGAGCTGCTGGATAACAAACATCTCTGAACCTGTGTGGCTGAAGTTGAAGAGTTGAGGCAGTTCTCGGCCATTGGGTAGTCGTGTGTTTGGTTGGCGCAATTCATCGAAAAAGGCGTGGGAGCAGGCTTCGAATGGGGAGAATCGAGAGGCTGGCGTGTACTCCAGCAAGCGGGAGCACAGAGTGATGGCCTCTGGGGGGGTGCGGGGTTTGAACACCTGGAAGAAAACAAACAAGCACACGTGTTCTAAACAGCTTCATAGGAATAGCTCCTGGGAGTGACAAAGGGCAGAAAACTGTGCGCGCTGCCATTTTCACGCAAGGATGAGCATTTATCACCTGGGGGGCGTGCATACGATCCGCTAAAACAGAGGTGAGCAAGCTAAGGCCCGGGGGCCACATGTGGCCCGATGAGCTGTTTAATCCAGCCCGCAGAGCCTTTACAACTTTTTTTTTTTTTTTATTTAGATCGTCAGCTTGATTGGTTAGAAAGAAGTTCAACCCCCCTCTTCACTTAGCATGCCTACATGTTCTCTTAAGAAGGTGGGGCCAAACATCATCTGGAGCTTCATCATCCATCTCTAGTTGGACCAATTTACAGGCTCTTTAAAATCTTTTCTCAGTTAATAGTTTATCAAGCACGATTTTAGGTTAACCTCCAATCCTTATTCGGGGGCCGGCCCCTTCATCAAGATTTAGAACCCAATGTGGCCCTTCGAGCAAAATAATTGCCCACCCCTGGGGTCTGACGTCCTGTACGCAAGTTAGCGTTAGTGTGGGTTTGTGGTGCAGCACAGCAAAATGTTGAAAATATCTAAAAATAATGAATAAACAATCGTCAAACAGCTCTTTAGGTGCAGACAGCCAGATATTCTGTACCGATTAAAAATGAGCAAATATCATTGGAAAAAAAAAGTATTGTTTTCACCCAAAAAATAGCAACGATTTTCCTGAAAAATTCATGTTTAGTTTGCTCTTTGGTGTCATTATTTCTGTTTTTCTGACTTAATTTCTTGTTTGGTTTTTTTAAGTAAACTTGTCCTTTTTCGAAGTAAATGTCTCATTTTTTATGGTCGTTGAGGGAATATCTAAGAACTGGCGAACCTGCCACTGATCAGCAGCGCCGCTCTAACGCACAGGGGCGCCTGCTTGACCGGATTCGTACACTGGGATTAGTTATTTCTCCTCTTGCACCCAGATCTGTTGTGTAGAGGTTTCTACGCAATAAATAACAAATGAGGGCCAATGTGTTTTACTGCGGACTGTGCTCCCAGGTATTGTTGCTTACCTTAGTCCATGGATGAGCTTTGATCTGGGGGAATTTGAATTCTGTGTAGTTTGGGTTCATCTCTCGGATTTGTTCTCTCGTTGGGGTTCCCAGCACCTAAAGAGATAAAAGGCCTTGTTTACTATGACTTAACAAATGCGAAAATCCCAAATGTACTTGATAAAATATTATAAAAATAAAATAAGGGCAAATATTTATACAGTTTTGATAAAAGCAAAAAATAACAAGGAAGTGCAGTAGATAGAATTCACCTTGATTATTTCGACTAGCTGGTCTACCCCACTGTCCCCAGGGAAAATAGGCTGTCCAAGCAGAAGCTCAGCCAGTACGCAGCCTGCTGACCAGATGTCAATGTTTACTGTGTAGTCTGTGGCACCAAAAATGAGCTCGGGAGCACGATAATACCGTGAGCAGATATATGACACATTAGGTTCACCGCGGACCAGCTGCTTGGCACTGGAAAAAAATACAAATAAAAAGAAAGACAAAATAATCAGGTAATATCTAAGTTCAAAAGGCTAATCTCGGCATCAGACTGTAAACTGAGGTCTTCTGGTAAAAACTTAGAAAAGTGACAAATAGGCACAATTCATTTAGAAAAAAAAAAAAATGTTGTAATTTCTTCCCAGATCACCGTATTTGTTCCCCCAGCTCACCTGCCAAAGTCACACAGCTTTAGGATGGCACTTTCAGGATCAACAAGCAGGTTTTGAGGCTTGATGTCTCTATGACACACGCCTTGGGAATGGATATAAGCAAGGCTACGGAACAACTGGTACATGTAAACCTAAAGAGGAAGACCACCAGATAAAGTTTCACCTTGGTAGAGTTTGCAAGAGTGTTGCGGCGGTAAAAACGGTAAACTTACCTTCACGTATATAATGGGGATGATGCTCTTGGCTTTGTTGAAGTGCCGCGCGACCCTGTACACAGTCTCAGGGACGAAGTCCAGCACCAGGTTGAGGTAAACCTCATCTTTCTGTGAGAACAGCCAGCAAATAACGACACTTTAGTCACAACATCAGCCTCTCCCAAAACAGTGAAAGTACAATCATCTTTTAAATAAGGCAATCTTTTAGGCCATATTATTATATATACAATTGTATGATTATGAAATAAACTTTTACACTATAATCACATTCTGGAGGTAGACAGGGTAAAAAAAAATGTAATCATTTGATATCAGCTGGGAAAATATTGTCGTTCTTAAGGAAAAACTGTGTTAAAAATAATAAAAATAAGAAATACCGGTAATAAGGAAGGTAGAAAGGAAATTGAAACAAGCCAACATTAGTTGTTTTGTGAGAAAATGCACCGAGTCATATTTATTTGATGATGATTGTGGGAGACAGCATGTGGAAAACAAAGAGAAAGATGGGCTGTACCTTCTCACCACTGGAGTAGAAGAAATAACGTAGTCTGACAATGTTGCAGTGATCCAGTTTTCTCATGATCTGCAGTTCTCGATTCTGTCAGACAAGACAACACAACGGCAGTCAAAGATCAAAGATCCTCAACGCGTATATCAATAACTAATCCAAAGCTTCAAAAATAAAATAAAAAAACATAAAAAGACAGTAAACAGGAATATTAGCATATTATAGCCAGACCTTGAACCTCTTATCTTGTAGGACCTTCTTAATAGCCACCATCTCTTGGCTGTCAATGAGGCGAGCTTGATAAACCACACCAAACGAGCCATTACCAATCACCTGCACGGGGTTCAAACAAAAATTAGAATTATGATTCCACCGATTGTTAAAAAGAACATTTGTTGTAGCTTTTCAGGTATTATAATAGAAAGCTATAAAAGAGATACATTAAATAAACTTCGTTCTGTTAAACCTATGCTGTTATTCAAAGCCTTTTTGAAAGGAAAGAGGGTTGCCCCTGCTCAGGCAGAGCTTCGGATCTTTATCACCATCGGTGAACACGGCATGAGAATATTCTGGATTGCAGTGGCTGTACAGACGACATGGCCAGACGATGGTCAATGTGCTTCACGCAGCGGATGAGGGGCAGCACAGGCTCGAACAACGTTCAAGTAAGAGGGAGCGGACTCAGTTAGCACCCAGGAGGTCAACATAAATGACTTGAACTTATTGTAGGCAGTGGGGTGACATGAGCCCGCTTCGGCTGGTTGAAGGCCCGACGCGCCGCCGCATTCTGGTCCGTCAGAAGTAACCTTACCTCACACAAGGGCGTGCCAACAAAAATGGCAATTTTTTTTAAATTCCTATGACATTTGTTGCAAATGCCTTTTAATTTCTAAGGCACAGAAAGATATTAGTATATGAAGTGATACAATTCCTCTGGGACAATGTCAGAGAAATGTCTTACTTACCTTGATGTCGGTATAAGAAACTTCTTGTGGGCGGTCTGGTCCCTGACCCGGGGTGGCCACAACTGTTGTCACCTTCCCACTGTCTCCTAAAAATACAAGCAAATACAATTTAGTATGTAAATAATCTCTGGTTAGATGGTAAAATGAGTTTTTGTGTGTAAAAATACAACAAACAACGCATCATTTTTTTCTCTCCACACAGTGAGAACTTTTTGACAACCTACACCCACCTAATCTTTTTACTGTATGTTTATGAGCCTGTTTCCACGTTCATGCTCACATCTGAGTTAAAGTCCACCAGAAAATCACAAGTCTTTCTCACAAAGGCAGGAAAGATGGCCAACGGTGCTCTAAAGGTCTTGGTAGTGATGCACTCCTGGGAGGAGGGTCGAATATTAAAATAGAGGGAACCTCACCAAAACCAATTCTATCTTTTATATCCAATAAATGCTAAATAAATAAATGTCATTTTGAAACAGTCTTCGTCGTCCATGCAGGCGGTCAAACCCTTGCGGTGAATCCGCCTGGGTGGCGGCCACCTGCTGCTAAATCTTTGCGTGACGGGTGACCTTGGTGAAAATACACCATTTCACCAGGAGAGTCTCCAAAGTGAGAGAACAAATAAACAAAAAACAAAATCACGGAGAATTAAAAACTCCAGTGTATGTATGAGTCAAAAGGACAAGAAAAAAAAACCAGTCCGTTTTACTGCTAACACAAAATGAAATCAAACCAAGCCTACTACGGACGTTAATATGAATTTAAAGGTTAGTTCACTTTTTAAAATGTCCCGTTACATTGGGCTAAACTAAAGATAAACTAGTAATCTGTAAAGGAAATAGGGATTAAAAGGAAAGACCTTGGTCATTCACAACCAATGGCTAACATTAGCATACGAACTAAAATTTGTAGCGAGATAGAATACTGGTTATCAGCCCCGGTAAGCAACAATTTCCACTGGTTTATTCAGCAACGCTGTTGTTTGTAAAAGAATTGTAAACAAGAAAATATCACAGAAATAAACAGAGCTTACTAGCAAGTTTCACGTTAGAACATCCCGACGAGCTGCCACCGGAGGCCTGTTGGACCCCGGACTTTCCTGCGCTGCCAACCAGGACAGCGGCCGATCCGGCTGGCGCAGCAGCGGCTCCTGGCACACCTGGCGGCTCAGCAAACGAGCTGGTCCTGGGCCGCCCGATGCCGCTCATATCTCTTTGAAGATGTCAGCTTTTACTTTTTTTTCCACTGGGAGCGACTATTAATAACTATAACCGATTACACGCAGGAAGAACAAAGATTTGCGGCAACTATTGCCGCCGGGTTTACTCGGTTGATAGCAGTTGCTAACTAGACACCAACAGCCAGTTCGCAATACTACCTGGGAAATGAAGTCCGTTAATACCCCCACTCCTTGAAGGAGCAAAACATTTAATTTTCGCAAAAAAAAAAAGGTTGCATACTAGAACATATATTCAGATTTATTATTTAAAAATACTTAGCACTTTCTAAATATGCATACATAGTCAGTTTAGGCTAGCCCAGAGGTCATCAATGAAAGTAACCCTAACCCAAGCAAAGGTTTATTATTACTATGTGCAAATTACTTTCTAAGATACAAATTTCTGTTTTGTAAAGATTTTACTTTTATGCACCACTTGCAGATGAATAATCATGCAAAGTTTGCATGAAATCAGTGCAACTTTAGTTTAAAACGAACCTAAATTCATAAGTATTTTTACTACTAAAGTGCTGGAAGATGTCAGTTTATATTTTTAGGGTTTTCAGGTCCTTTAGTCCACAGACAAGATGGTTCCAATGAGGATTATTTTTGGTTTATGTCCAAGGGTGAGTCGCAATGATTGGCGATGAAGGTGGGACAACATGGAGTATGATTCCGATTAAAGAATCAAGACAATCTGAATAATTGAGTTGTCTTCCTTTACTGGTGGTTGAACTTAAAAATAACTGTACAAGTTAATCAGTACCAGAGAGCAGAAGTTTAAATATGGTCAAAGCTTCTTGGTATGACAAGGGTCAAAGTCTTTCAGATTCTTTGATAATCATATTTGTCTCTTAGAGTCTTTGATAATCACATTTGCTCTTTTAGATCTGCATGAGGAACTGTGCCCTGACTTGTTCTGTCGGTGGTTAAATGAGTTCTCTTTGCACCAGTAGGTGGTGCCGTTGGACCTTAACCTTTTAGGGTTTGGCACACAGCTGCCCCCAGATGTGTGTTGGGGACAGAGGAAGGCCATCAGGTGGCGTTATCACAGATTAAACCAGGGCTGGGCAATTATTTGGCCTGAAGGGCCACATTAGGTTCTAGATATTGATGAAGGGGCCGGCCCCCAAATGAGGATGGGAGGGTAACTTAAAATCATGCTTGATGGACCATTAGCTGAGAGAATAGTTTGAAGAGCCTGTAAATTGGTCCAACTAGAGGTGGAGAATTAAGCTCCAGATGATGTTTGGCCCTATCTTATTGAGAAGACATGCTAGCATGCTAGGTGAAGAGGGGGTTGAACTTCTTTTCTAACCAGTCAAAGCTGACAACCTTCCTAATTTGGCTGTTATATAAAAAACTGTTATATAAAGGACCACATTAGGTTGTAGATATTATGGAGGGGCCGACCCCCAAATGAGTATGGCAGCGTAACTTGCCATCATGCTTGAGACGCCATTACATGAGAGCATAGTTTTCAGAGCCTGTAGATTGGTCCAACTATAGGTGCAGCATTAAGCTCCAGATGATGTTTGGCCCTATCTTATTGAGAAGACATGCTAGCATGCTAGGTGAAGAGGGGGTTGAACTTCTTTCTAACCAGTCAAGCTGACAACCTTCGTAATTTGGTTTTGGAAAAAACTGTTATAAAGGCTGTGCGGGCCGAATTCAACAGCTCATCGGGCCACATGTGGCCCCCGGGCCTTAGTTTGCCCACCTCTGGATTAAACCATTCACAGGCCCCACTGAAAGGTTGAGCACCTGAGGGGTTTAAACTGGAAAGAGATCAGCACAGGTGACATGTCGCTCAAGGCCTCCTGTAGCTGAACGGGTTCGTCAGTAGTGTAGCGTCTAAAAGACATAGTAAGACAAGAGTACATCATAAATAAGTTGCTTTATGATCAAAGTTCCTTGCAAGATCAAGAGTCGAAGTCCCTGAGACGATCTGAACGATCCATCTGCTGTTTGATCGTATTTCTGAGACCTGGCAAATCAACATGTTCACGCAGCTTTTTCAATTGCATTTTGTTTTTTAGCACCAGTACATTTCGCTGTTGGACCTTAACCTGAAGAATATTGGGGAATTGTGAAATAAATTGAGGGACATACAACGTTGTGTTAGAACTTTAATATTTTCAATATTTAGTTTGTTTCTTGTTTAGAAATATTGCACATGGTCAACATGCCTGCTTATAAGATAACACTCACTTTGCTCTTTCTAAAATTCTTTCTCCAAAGTAAAGACAATTTATTTTTAAGCACAATCATACAGTTTTCACGCATACGTGTGTATGCACAGGTATCTGTGTGGGTGTGTGCATGAGATTGCCCAGGCATGCAGATGTACATGGTACAGCCTTAACTCCAAAGAGTTGTGATTGACAGTTTTCTATTACCTGTGTATTTATCCTGAATATATATTTCCTGTACTGTATATCCTGAATTCACTGATGTTAACAGTCAAGATGGCGGACAATAGTCACGGTGACTATAAAAATACTGCCTCTAGAATAGAATGTAAATTACATGAAAATACACTATTGATAATGTTGATGTGAGAAGAAAAAAAACAGAGGCTGGTTGTGTTGGGACAGCACCTGCATGTGCCAGAACATACACACACCCAAACACAGATTTAAATGCACATATATGGAAATACCAGTATATATTTTTCAGACATCCAACTTTATACAGAAAGACAAAAAGGATACCCATTACAATAATTACCCCACTCTTCATTCAGTTAGCAAAGAGCCAAAAAGTGCTATTCAAAAATTGTCTTTTGACTTTTTGTATTTTATACCCTTTGTTTCTTAACAATGACAATGGCATAACTATTATTTTTATACCATAGTTGAAGATATTATCGCAACAGCTGATTTGTGTCACTGACTGGCTGCACTTATATACCGTAATACCTATGGCACAGAGCCTTTCCAATAAAACAAAATAACCTTGCCCATTGCCCATATATATAGTTTTCTATTGCACCATTTGACAAGAAAGGATAAAGTGTCAAGAGAGCAAAGAGAGGGCTCCAGAGACTGCCCTCCAGGGCTGGTCTAGGATCTACTTTCCCTGAACTAACCTTAACCAGATCCATCTAGAGCTACATAGCACTTGACCCCGGACCAGTGCTTAAGGGCACTTTCTAACAATGCTTGCAATTGGGGAGGGGTCAGTGGGTGAGGTAAAAGTGAGAGAAATTAGTTGAAAAGAAGCAGAAAAGGCAAAGAAAAGTAGAAATGGATTTGGTAACGTAGACAACGGGGTTTTTTTTTTTTTCTCCCCCTAAACCTCTAAAACAACACGTTCCTGATTATACTTCTGGCAATCCAAAGTAAGTAGGGACTGCGCAAAATTGTGCAAACACCTGATTTCCGTGTGTTTCTGAGAATCGTCTCCATGTGTGGTTCAAAGAGGGGGGGGGTTGGACTGATTCTAGCCCTTCCAATTTTATTCTTTTTTTTCCCCCCTCATATTTTTTGTTTCGATATTGTGATTGTTTTATGGAGAGAAACAACAACAGAGCCACAGGAGAGACAGAGAGAGAGAGAGAAAGAGAGGAGAAAAAAAAAAAACAGGCCACAGTATAACTGGTTATTTCCACTGCAACAACTACAAGAGAAGAGAAAGCAAGATTATAACCACTGGGAGATTTAGAGAAGTTTTGTTAAAGCCGATCTACTGGTTTGTTTTTTTAAATCTCTGTTGATAAGGATGTCATGATGGTCGATGTCCTTATCCGCTTAATACGGTGGGTTTATGATTCTTCAACCCCCAAAAATCCCCGGGTTCCTCTTCTGCTGCTCTCTGAGGTTCGGGAGACGCTTGATGTCATGTGTAAAGCCTCCCAACCAAAAAGTCTATTCGCAATTTCTTTATGGTGCCTGTTCGTACAGACATACAGACATATATAACAAGTGCCTCACCAACAGGGACTGTGCCGTTCAAACTAAAGGTGCAAAGATTGGTCACATTACAACCCAACTCCTTCCAAACAGGCTACAGCCATTCAATTTCTCACTACAATCACAATAATGTGTGCAGGCCAATGGCTTGGTCAGATCACACTACACATGTCTATGCTGTATGTGTGTGTGCGCACGTGCGTGTGTGTGTGTGTGTGTGTGTGTGCCTGTGAATGGTGTGTGCTGTCTTTCTTGCAGCATCAAGGGGCTGTAAAATATTACTTGAGGTCAGCTGGGTTGTGTTTGTGTCCTGACCGCTGTGCTGAGGAACGGAAGGGCGACAAGGAGGTCAAGTCAATGGCGTCTGAGGGCTGGCTGGCAACAGCAAACTGCATCTGCACAATAAGTGACAAAGTGCCTTTGTGTGTGTCATGGTCCTTGGTGGCAGTTCCAGTGGACTCCCAACCAAGAGTAACAGTCTAATTTGGTAAAAGTGTGTTTGTGTTTGTGTGTGTGTGTGTGTGTGTGCTTGTATGTGTGTGTACCACAGAGTCTGTGTGTAAAATTACAAACTAGTGTACAAATGTGCCGAAAGCAGACCTGGGCAAAGTAATGGCAGGGAAATATTCAAGAGTGAAAAGCACTTGGCTGAACAAGAATTGTGTTGTGATTTGTCTACATTTGAGGCCCCTGGTTTGTCTTATAAGACAAATGAGGTGTGCCTTGAGTAATTATACTCTGAATTTATGCCCAGGTCTAGAGGAGATTAGTGGTAGAAGAATGGCTCCTACTCTGGTGCTTCCATACAGAGACTTTCTGCAGGGTCCGCTCCTTCTTGCCTTCCCCGCCCTCCGCCCACTTTATCTTAGGATCCTTCGCTTTTTGGCTCCTCTGGGTTCAGGCTTTTGTCTCCTTCCTGCTCTGCCCCTCCATCCTTGTGGGGTGACTGACTGCTTGAAGAGCTCTGGGATGGGACGGAGCTGGAATCTGCCGCTGTTCCGAAGTCATGTGACCCAGGCGTGGCTGTTTGCATGATCTTCTGGCGAACTTCGCGAATCTTCAGCTGCAGACACACTTTGGTGGGGAAGGTGTCCAAATGGCGAGCCTGGAAGGCAGCGGTGGCTTGACCTGAAGAGGGTAACAGGGACACAACAATAAGCTCAGGGCAAAAAAATGACTTAATAGGAAAAAAAATCACTGTGGCGATAAAAAAATGGAATCTCATTAAAGCGTAAAAGCAGATTACAGACTTAGAAGTTCAATAATTAAATTATCTTTAATACGGGTGCTAAGAATATGCATTGCGTCATTTGAAAACACCAAAGAAAAATGTAATTATTTGAAAACAAAGCGTATGGCATATGATGAGCCACTGACTCAACTGCAGAATAAAAATGGACTATTTTTAAAGCACTTTTCTAGTCATCTTTGACAGCTCAATCATTACATAACTGAATTCGCACATTCTCTTTTATATATTGGTGGCAAAGACTAATTCAAACACCTTTTAACATTCTAAAATCACATTTTACACTACTTCCACCAATAATTACTAATAATAATGTGCTACAGGTTTACTTGAGGGAAAGAAGCCATGTTCTTGAAACAACTGCATGACTAGTGCCCGGCGCTGGTCCAGAGTTCGGCGCAGAGATGAGCAGGGGACCCGGTCCAAATCTCCCAGAAGATCCTCACCTTCTGTGTCGAGTTAAAGAAAAAGCATGCTACTTTACCAGCTCCGAGCAACAGCTTTTGGAATGGTCCTGCAGCTGCTGGACCTGTCGTACCTGTCCTTTCGAAGGTGAAGATGTCTCCGTCGCACCTGGCAGCGCTCTTCGGGGTGTTGGGCTCCGAGCTGCAGCTGGAGAGGCGACGGGTCTTCCTCCTCGGAGAACTGGGGTCTTCTGCAGACGTTTCCAGGTCTGGATAAAGAACAGATGAAGGAAAAAAAAAAAAAGTGAGTGAGTGCATTAGGAAATGGTGGACAAGGGAGAAAAATACAAATGACATTAAAAGCTTTGTCTTTGACAAATGTGTGTGAATAACGCTCTACCTCAATCGGTAAAGTACAACCAAGAGCTCACCAATGCCACCAGAATATGAAGGGGAGTGTAAATAGTTAGAAGTATAGGGTGAAAAATCGTAATATAAATTCCATGAAGGACAGTCGAGTCTTTCTGCGTCTCACCAGTGGAGTTGCGTCTCTTTCCTGCGGTAGCTTCCCAAGATGGCTCTTGGTGAGGTGGCCAGACTCTGCAGCGTTGGGGAAGGTAGAACTTCCTCTGGGTTAAACTCTGGAAGTCCGCAAAACGCTCCTCAAAATTCGTTTCCACGCCGATACCGCTGTGCTTCCTGCGCAGAAGAAAGAAACACGGTGGCGCGATAGTGTCAGTAAAATACCGAAGAGCAGATGTTGTCATCATACTGGAATTTGTTTAATTTTTCTTTTTTTAATTTAATCTTAATAACCTCTTGGGAATCCAAGTAAATAGTTGTGGGATGTTCTTAAATCTTTAAAATGTAAATAAATTTTGATTTTACTATTTTTATAGTGATTCAAATGTTAAAAAAATTATTTAATCAACTCAATCTTAATATTTTCTGGTTTATCTCGTTTATCTGACAGTTTCTTGATTCCCTTTGAGTTGTACAAAAAAACAAGACTTTAAAATTGTTCACACTTTCACAGTCACAGATCAGATACCAATAATCATATTACCACTTGACCATCTCTCTTTAACCAAAAAGCAAACATCATTCACGACGGGCAGTAATGGTTTTATCTTAGTCCATAAAAAAACCTGTATTGTATCACTTTTTACAGTAACTTACTGTCACAATGTTAATATTTACAAATGTGAAAAGAAAAAACGCTAGAATATTACAGCGCCTAATCTTTATAAACAGTTTGTAAACTCAACATAAAGTCCCTGGATGCTGGAAGCTGAATTGTGACCAGCTCAGTACAGCCTTCCTTTTCTAACACAGCCCGATTGTGTTCATAGTGTAATAAAAAAACCAAAACAGTGTCATACTTGTCGAGCGGAGGAGGTCGGAACTTCTTCTTTGTGGACGTCAGCGGGTCTCTTTCTGCAGCGGGAGGGGGAAGTGGGTCCAAACTTGTGGCTGCTGGTGGAGGAAAGTGACTATCAGTCTGCAAAGAGAAACAAGATTATGTGTCACCCTGCAGTGGAGTGGAATAAATACACAAATACACACCCAAATGTCCCTGATTCAGAATGAGCAGTGATCTACACTAATGCGTGGTTGTATTAAATGAAGGGATTAGTTTCGTTTTAAGCTGTATTCTTGGACATATCCGGGAATGTTTTGTGTGACGATGACGATGCTCAGCCAGATGTTGCCAGAGTTACCATCTATCTCTTTTCTGCAGGTAGTGTGTCATTTTTTTTTTAGCAAGGAAGTAACATTTTGGCTGTTAATCCCTAAAGCCACAGCTCATTTTTGTTGTGAATTAAATTTTGTTTTGGGTTTAACTTTGTCAGTACCCAGCCTTGTCCCCACTCAACCATTTCCGCTTCTCATATTTCGTAAAAAATGCATGTTTTATTATGTCGTAAGCTTGGTTTTACCACTTCTGGGTTTTTTTTTTTTTGGTTTTTTTTTTTTGGGGGGGTGTCGTTCTTATACACTGATTCAGGAAAGCTGAACCATCAAATAAAGTGCGTCAGGAACCACAATGTTGGTCAGACGGAAATATGGATCACGAGACTCGTCTTAATACATCTCACACCCTCTCCTATTCCGCTGCAATTTAAAGTTTATTAAAAAAAAAACCCTACACGGTCCTAGAGTCGTGCAGTTTGAGTTGGGTACTATCGATGTTTTTGTCAAAATGCATTTTTTACTACCTTTAGAACATGGGACAACAGAGGACATCGGCTCACTGAAACAACCCACCAGTGAAAGATTTTCTTTCACAGTTATATCTTGGCATGTTCTTCTTACCTCTCTGTTGCAGTTATCCGCATCATGCTGGTCATCTCTCTCTGTATCTGTTCCTTCCTTCTTTTCCACTGTTTTTTTCATCTCACTTTGGGGCTCCCTGCTCAGATTTTCTTCTTTCACAGTCAGACCAATGTCCTCCTCCTTTTTAACTAGAACAAATGATCAGATTTATCAATATTAGATGTTGGATTAACCTGCTGTATTCGTATACCCTATTTAAAAAAAACAACAACAACAAAAACTATGGTTTATTAGAAAGCTTAGGAATACAGTTTTCATACCCCTGTAAGAATAATAGTTTTTTTGATGTAAAAAATTAGAACAAGAAAAACCTTCTTTTTATCCTTTAATGTGACCTGTAATATAAGCAACTAAATTTAAAAATAAGGAAATCTTTTAAGGGGAACTAAAAAAAAGTTATATAATATAATAGACACATCTTTAATCTAATACTTTGTTAAAGAACTGTTTTATTTTCTGTTTTATCATAGCACCTAGTCCCTGTGAGTAAAAATCGATTTGCACATCTTCCTTGGTAATATTTGTCCACTCCTCTTTGCAAAAGCTCTCAAAATCTGTCAGATTGGATCAACGTCTTCTATGTGTAGCACCCTTCAGCTAAGCCCGGACATACTAAACTGGATTTCGGTTCTTTTTTACCCTTCTCCTGACCGATACAAATCAAAAACGAGATCCCTCTAATGCTGTCCCTGGCTTTTGCTCTATGATGCATCTAGGTTAATGCCCGAAAAAGAAAAGAACTAAAATGTATTTGTGAATAATCCACCAAGGTGCCCTCAAACAAGATACTGAGTCTCCAAATACTCAAGGTGTCTGTGCAGGGCAGCTTAATCTCTCTCATCTCTCTTTTAAAGCTTGGATAGATATGCATTCTGCGTTTTTATACTGTATTCATATTTCAAAACCTTATTGAAGGGCAATTCATATGCAATAACCTTGGAGCATTTCATTACCGCATCAAAAACACTTCTTCGCTGTGTGAGTCTCAACAGTTCAGGTAAAACATGTAAGAGCTCAAACACAGTAGAGTGACAATAAAACAAACATGTTCCAAATACCCTACTTGAGGAACTACTTGAGTGTGTAAAATGGTAATGAATTACCCCTTTAGGGGTTAATAAAATATGCTTTTTCTTCTTTTTAATGACAGGCGTGTAAGGAGTATTATTAATCACGTTTTGTGGTGGCAAGAACAAACTATGAGGAAAAACACTAGTGAACTCTTGCAGTAGGGCCTTTCTGCTGTCACACATGCTTTTCACCTGTAAATTGACTTTCCACACCCCCATGTGCACAGCATTCGGGCTGCTTGATCCAAAAATGTTTTACCTGCCTGTGTGTCTCTAGATACTTCACACATACGTTTTTACATATTTTTCGTTCCACCTTGGTGGTGAAAATAAAGGAAATCACGCCATTATCATCACGCTAGCAGAAAAGATATTTCTGCTCTTCTGCATTTACCACATTCACTCTAGATTACTGACCAATCACACAACAATCCTGTCCAGATGATGATGTTGAAATTGAACCTTATTCTATTTTTGCACTGAGAGCAAGTATCTCAGTTCTTGCGGATATGAAAAAGGCTTTATGCAATCGCAGTATTTTAATTTCTTCTTCCCTTCAAGATTGTTCATGTAATAGGCTGCATTAAAGGTCAGAAAAATTGTGTTCTGCCATGATTTCTAAATCAATTTTTTAAAATCAGAAAACCTGGTAGTTTAACAAGGGCGTGTAGCTCTCTGCTCACAAAAGAAGGTATCAAGAGGTATCAATTACCTGCTGTGGTATTAGCTGTGCATGTCACTGATGAGGACCTGGCAGCAAGATTGGACATCCCATATCCTTCGTCCTCGGCCTGGCTGTCTGGGATGTTCTTCTTTTCTTCACCTCCAAAGCCACGTTAGGCTGAGGAGTTGCCACTCTCGAGCCGTCCAGAGAGGACCT
>CAAE01014443.1:72747-94552 GCA_000180735.1 Tetraodon nigroviridis | reverse complement strand
ACGAGTCATCAGAAAAAGGTCACCCAGTGAAGCCCAGCAGTCATCACTATTTCCACCCACAGTTGTGGTGTAACAACGCTTGCTGTTTTGCTTATGCTCCAGCTCAGCTTCAGTCAAATACCACGGTTTCATAATTACGAATAAAGCTAAATCAAACCTATGTGGGTGATCAAATTAGATTGCAATGGTTCCTTAAGATCTATTGCCAATCATTTTGAGAAACACAAATACACAACTAATCACAGAAGTGTATTGTCTTTTGCTAGCCTGATATTACTATTGTGCACCTTTATCATAGCAAAACAGTATAATTATTGGCAAATCAGCAGCTCCCCGGCTGTATTACTACAATGACATTGTCAGATAACAAAAAGAGTGTCCTGGAAAGGGGTTAGCTAACTGACAAATAGGCTCTAAGGTCGAGTTACACAAAGATCAGAATCTCAATCTGTTTCAGTAGACCAGAAATTGTTTACAGCGTTGGGCCAGCAAAAATAAGAATAAAATAATATAATAATAATAACAATGATAATAATAAATCATTGCAGATATAGTTAAGAAATTAGTTTATATATTCTCCTTTAGGTTAATCAAACAATCTATCTATCTATTTATCTATCTATCTATCTATCTCTATGTGTGTATGTGTGTGTGTGTGTGTGTGTGTGTGTCACTGAGTGACAGTGCGTCGCTGTCACCGAGATGACAAGCCTTTAAAAATGTATTGCGAAATGAAACATTTATGCTACGCATGCAAGCAGAAAACTGGTAGCACTAGTGGGAAGAAAGTGAGCAGGAAATGCTTTAATTCTTTGGGTGAAAAGTGTCACCATGACAACACGCTGACTATACAACGACTTAGGTGATGAAGCACAGTTACCTTACACCGTACCTGTCCTTGCAGTACTGTCTGTGCTTGTTGATTGTCTGGAGCAGTCTATACTGCGATTATTGGCGTCTCCATATATGTTTGTTTGTGTGGGTGTGTGTAACAGATGACAAGTTAATATCTTTTTAAAGTCTCTATAAACACCCCGTACTATTCTCTCTAATACAAAAGATTTAAAGGGAAAATGGATGAAACGTCTGCCCATTTATAAAGTTACAGATCCCCCCCACCTGCTACATAGTCTTCCTGGTTTAGCATCTTTTGCATAGCAATTTAGCTGATCTTTAGACATCATAAATGGAATACTTCTTACTTTTTACCACATTTGCAGCGTCAATAGCCTGAAAATATTTAATACTTTGTCACAATTTGATGAAAATTGGTACAAACCTATAATTTGCCAATATTTCTGCATATGCTCTTTTCTATTTTTAGATTCAGAAAATTTTGGGTTGAAATGAGACAAGGGAAATGATTCATACTCTGAGCCTAATATCGGAACGTTGGCATGGAAACAAGCATACAGTAAACGATGAAACTAAACATCACCTTATCTTATTTTCCTATCGTCCAACTATCTTACAGTGTATCCAACAGTCTACACACAAAACTAAGAAAATATCTTCACCACAGATGCCAAAGTACATAAAAAGAAATGAGCAAAAAAAAAAAGAAATATGTAGCAAACTTAGCTTTTGTATCTGGTGCTGACGGTACAGCATACACGTACAGGTGAGTTTAATGTACGTGCATGCAGCTTTTTTTTTAAGGCTAAACTTACAGAAAATACTGAGAAAGATTTTATGCCAGTTGTGTTGGTTTAAATAAAAAAACAAGTATTTTGTGTCACTGAGATAATCCTAATTAACTGCTTAATAAAATAATCAATAAAACCAACTAGAAAAAAACTATTCAAAACTGTACCTAAATAGCAAATATATAGGGAAATAGGTTTTGAAAACAATCCCTTCATTTAGAGGCAAACGGCAGTAAAGTCCTCTTACCAGTCCCTGGTCGCCCCATGATGATTTGCTTGCGTGGAGCAGGATGAGGTGACTCTGCTGGTAGTATGAGAGGAAGGAGGGACGTTGGTGTTGGATGACAGGCTACTGGCTGTGGTAGCATTCCATCAGGGGGATCGCGGTGTCCCTCAAGTTTCCTCTCCCTCTCCCTGCCCCCAGAACCAGAGGACGACGGGACTAAGCCTGATGAATTGGGGACTGAGCCAGGGATGGAGGAGGTAGACAGGGTAGCATGGCTTACTGCAGATGAACTCAGGGACTGAAAGGAGAGCAAAACGTTGTTTTAAAACATGTACTTCAACTGATTTTTGACAGAAAAACACAGAAACATTTTCCACCAATTTCAAAATCTGATACGACTACTTTCCTACCAGATGTTTTTAACTAATTGGTTTAACATTAAAATTCTAAGTCGATAACAATGTACACAAAATAGGTAAAATAAAAATCGAAATGCAGTTGACACATACAAATATTTTTTTTTACCTTACCGTAGCATATAGTTAAAGCATATTACTATTCAAGATAATGTGAAAAAAATGATCAACACAGCATTTTTTAAACACACAGCTCCATACAATTCCCTTACCGAGCTAGAAGTGACCAAGACAAGTGTTGATGCAGGGTTGCGCAGAAGAACTGCGCCGTTGGTGGCTGCCCCATTGATAGGGACGGGAACCTGCAGACCAGGTGGGACCGTATGTTGGGCTTGACTGTGTTCTCTAGACCTACTTCTCTCTCTTCTTCCTAATGGGCCATCAGAGAACTTGGCCAGAGGAACATCTGGGTTACGGACAATAACCGGTGAATCACGCAGGGGCACAATGCGACGTGGTGAAGGTTCCTGGGGTAGTGGCGAGGGAGGAGTAGGAGAGACCAGCATGGGTGGAGGCGTTGAGGCAGCAGAAGAAGGTGGCCTGCTAGTGGCACTGCGGGGGCGGGGGAATGAAAGTGAGGAGGGGGTTGTGGGCTGACTTTGAGGGGAAAGGACTCTAAAGGCTGCTGGGCTGTGAGCCAGGATTGGTTCCCCCAAGACAAGTTGCTGTTGCTCAGGTTTGGACTGGCAGTCCGGGACTGTAGGCAATGGAGGGGGTGGATGGATGTCAAGTTTCCTCTTGCTTGGGCTCATAGGAACTGTGAAAGTGAGGTTAGTCTGAAAAGTGGGCACAATCCCTGACAGGTGGCGCTCTCGCTCAGCACCTGGTGTACCAATTTTAGTGCCACTTAGCTGACGATGACGGCGGGGCGTAAGTGATGTGGGAACACTGATAGGGCTGAAATTTGCAGGACGAAAGCCAAAAAGTGGAGAGGGAGACGGTGATGGTGTAGGGGAGAATGGTGACTGGTTGGAGATGGGGGAGAAGGACGGTGTACCTGAGCGGGAACCCCCCAGGGAAACCAGCATGGTCGCTGCCTCACACTCATCGCAATCAAAACGAGAAGGGAGGACCAATCTTGGGCGTGAATCTCCACCCCGGCTGCTGGCCTCACTGCTGTCCCGTGATGTGTCATCCCAGTCAAAGTCTGAACTGGCTCTCCCCCCGCCCAGTCGTGGGTCGGATGGCGTCAGTGTGCCAGTGCTGCTGGTTCCACCTCGCTCTCGACTACCTCCACTGGCTTCCATCTCCTTGGTCCTCATTGAAAGATGTCTGGAGCAGTATCCCCGGCGCTGTGACTCTTTTGAGCAGCCCTCCCTAGAGCACAGCCTCCTCCACTGCTTTCCGTTAAATTTCTTGCGGATTCCAGTCGGTGTGCACACCACGTCTCCCTTCTTGTACTTCTGCTGGGCTGCTGTTAGTGGAGTGCGGGAACGTGACGATGAGGAAGAAGCTGAACCTGAGCCGGATCCACTTCCGGCAACTGCTGCAGAGCTAGATGACCCTCCACCTGAAGCCTTTTCTGCTCTGGAGGAGGAGGATGTGGTGGAAGAGGAAATGGGAGGCAGAGGAGGGAGCTGAGGCACAGTGATGACGGCTGCTGCAGAAGCCGGGTCCACGCCAAGCAGCACAGATGACGGAGGAGGGTGAGAGTTTAAAGTGAGGTGTGCAGGGGAGATTCCAATGCTCCGCACCACAGACAGCTGGGGATTGACATATCCAGGCGGAGGCTTAGAGACAATATGCCGATGTTGAGAAATTGTCATTGGCTTGACACTAGGTATGACTGTCCCCACTGGAATCCTGTTAAAATGGGACACCTCCATGTCTTCTTCAGCAGTAAGTGGCATGTATGGGAGGTGCTGCTGCTGTTTTGCACTGTTTTCCCTGTCTCTTTCTCTTTCCCATTCTCTTTCTTGGTCTCTCTGGAACTCTCTCTCTCTCTTTAAGTCCTTTTCATATTCCCACTCTCGACCAGAAACCAGACCGAAGACTGAGGCAGAGGTTACTGAGGACGCAATGCTGTGCCCTGATGTGGATGAAACTGGAACCATACCTGGGAAAGCGATACTTCTCCCTAATACTGAAACCACACCAGGAGTCATGCCCCGGCTCAAACGGCACACCTCCTGCTCGACATCAATCTCCTCGAATTCTTCCCTTTCCCTTTCTTTGTGTCTGAGGTCCTCCTCTCCATCTTGTCCACCTCCAAATGGCAAATCAAGGTCCCATGGAGGCACAAGAGAGTTCCGGCAGATGTTTGTCTAGACACCCACACAGCCTGGGTATGCGACCGGTTGTCCCTTGGCCATCCTCCTCTTTATTGACTAGGTGGGGTTTTTCTTCAGAAAGCAGAACTCTGTAGCGATTAGCCACTGCAGGATGTGTATCTATCTGTGTCACAACACCTTCTCTATACCACTGCCACTGGCCTTCATTGCCCTCCTCGTTGCCAAATGGTACACAGACATGAGTGCCAATTGGTATTTGATGAACACCAGGCGGTGGAGCATCCAGAATAATGTCTACTACCCCTGGAGGGGTGTTATGTCGATAAGGGTAACGGCACAGTAGTTTTTCCCCATTTATTTGCACTTCTAAGCATCCAAATTCACCACTGACCTTACGAACTACCCCGGCCCTGAAGACTAAGTGTGACTTCTCCCCTTCCTCGTTACTTTCACCCTCTACCCCCTCATCAATATTCCTCCTGAGCTGTCGGGCAAGAACGCGCTGATTCTTAAGCCCTTTGGCCAGGGCATCAGACAATGCATCGGGGAGACTGTGTGTGTGTGTGGACATCTGTGTTTGGGTGGGTGTGTCATTGACTAATTCCAAGTCAGCTGAATGTTCGCTGGCAGTGTCTGTTGAGGAGCACCGAAGCCGAGGGCTGAGCGGCACGTGCTCTGCATCTCTCACTCCTTCAGCTCTTCCAGGCCTTTCTCTATCCCCTCCAAGTGACATGGCAGGGGGTCCTGCGAAGCAATCCTGTATAACCTCTCGAGTTGCGGGCCTGCCTTGGAGGTTTTCCAACAGAATCCTACTCTGAGTGTTGCCATTCGAGTGCGTGACACAGATATCACCTCCTGAAGCTGTTGACCCATTGTTTATGACTCCAGTGTTCAGAGAAAGAGAAGGGGGTGGGGGATTGCCATGGTTAACTGTAGTGGAGCAGTGTTCCGAAGTGTACTTTTTCTTTGGAACACGGGCCTTGAAGGTGGCAGTTTTCCGACTGGAGGCGGGATTCGGGCTATTGTTGGCGCTTGGTGTACTACTGTTACTACAACTGCTACCACCGCTATCATTCTGGCTGCTGCCACTCACGGTTGACCTTCCACATTTATCGTCGGTCTGCAGTTTCACTTGATCCATCACCAGTGAAGTTGTCATCTCTGACAGCTCTTCCTTCTGCCGGCCCTCCACCTCTGAAATGTCCTGTATTCTGCTCGAATCCACGAATAAGGTCTCTGTATGCGAGTTACAAGAAAAAGAAGAGATTGGTGTCCTGTTTTGCGGGGATCTGCTTCTGTCTCTGTTTTCGTCTGAGTCTCTTTTCTCCCCTCCGTCAGGGGCGTCCCCTATTCCACGCCGCTTGCCCCCCTTGGCCCGTGTGGAAGGAGGTGAGCGTCGACCTTGCTTTTTTATTGGTTTCATTGTTTCATGCAGCTTTTCTCCAGAGAAATTGTTTCAGTTGTTTATCCCAGAGATTGTCTTTGGTGTTCCTCTTTTGCTCTGCCTTGTTTTTATTCATATGTCACTATTCTATTCTCTTGCATTTCGCCCTGTCCTCTTTTGTTGACTTCAGCATTTGCCCACTTCTTCCAGAAACTCTGAAAGAAAAGAAATAGGGAGCGTGGGTTACTCATGTGTCAAATTCTTTAAGACACACAGTGCTTGTTCACTTTAGGTCACTACCAACTGCATATTTTGCAAGAACAGTTTTTTTAAATGTAATGTTTAATGGTGTACATGCAAGATTAGTGAAAGACTTAGCTATAAATGATTTATACAATTTTTAATTACACAACAGGTGAATTACAAATTGCTTAAAGTCTAAAACAACATGAAGTACCTTTTCCCAAGACTGGGCGAGAATGTTGTCATTAAAAACAATTTCCATTTACAATAAAAATGAAAAACAGCACTCAGCAATATGTCCAGACAAGCCTTTCCACAAGCACTCTAAGCACTCCAGCACTCCAATAAGAATTACACACACACACTACACACACACACACACACACACACACACAAACAAACGGACACACACTACTTGTTTGCTGGGGCAGAAGAGGCGGGGGAATTCCTTCTTCACTTGAACACTGAAACCCCTTCCCTTTTCTGTATGCATCTCTCTCTCTCTCTCTTTCTCTCTCTTTGATGACCTTTATCAGTATATTTCAAAGCAAACCAATCCACCCCTACAAACACCATTTCCTGTGGAAGACCATTACCTAACTTCCCATTACTTTATTCCTCACTTTGTCTATGCAGCTTTAACAGTTTAAGGCCTATCGTGTGCCAGGTTTCTTCTCTGGTATTGATTTCTCTCTCACATTTTACGCTAATAACATCCATTTAAGACTATTTCATTTTTTTTCTTTAAATGAAAGATTTTCCACACTAATTTGACTCATTCACAGATTGATTTTGCTGACTTGGTAAAGGAGAGAGTGTTGTCGTTTAACTTTGTTGGCTGTATGGTTAATACATGTGGGACTCGCCTCAGGTCCTAGCTGCTCTGCACTTGGCCTCATTTCTTCCNNNNGCCTCATTTCTTCCAATAAAAAAAAGTCCCCACGCAGTGTTAAAAGTCCCCACGCAACGCTGAGAATGAGTGAATAACAGGGAAAATCAAAACACACCGTATACACCCAGATGTGGTTTCACTGTCAATACCTTCGGAGTTGGTGTCTGTCAGGCCCAGACAACCAGTGACTCTTTGACTGTCTGATACACTAAACGTCTGCCAGTCTGTCCTTGTCTCTCCATCTTTCTATACACCACGTCTATGTCTTTTCCATTTTTGCTGCCTTTGTCTGAGTCTACAAAGGCTTCAATTTACAGAAAGTGACGAGAAGCGTTTTAAATCTCTTCTTTTCAAAAAAAAAAACAAAAAAAAAAAAGTTTTCATAAATAAGCGGCAGCCATCTGAAGGCCAGACACACAAATGTCGAAGAGACGGTGCTGCTAGGAGCAAGCTATGGAGCTCTCAGCCATCACTACGTGCTTTGCATAGATCCCTACTCAGGACAGAAAGCCTTAGAGCAGCGCCAATAAAATAATTTTGCAGTCCACCTTACTTGGTCATAAGATACGGCTACATATGTTTACTCTGTAGTGTGCTGTTTACAACATCTGGTGTCACAGCCGTGTTAAACCCTTATCATCATCTCGATAAGAGTTTTAACAACCAGTGCCATAGAAATGCCCCGCTGTGGAATATGAAACAAAAAAGCCTGGATGGGATCTATTCACTATCTACACGAGGCCGGCATGTTCAGTCAAAAGTATTTATGAAAAGAGTTTTATTTCAGGCTGACATTACAGCACGGTAAACGTGGCATATTGCAGTATTGAGCTGAAACAAGTGTGAGGGAAATTAAATCTTTTTAAAAATATGGTCTATTTGTGTGTAGATATATATATATATATATATATATATATACATATATATATACCCATATATGTGAGTGTGTGAATAATATAGGAACATCAGGAACTCCACTTTATGAACTGAACTCTTTGAAAACTTTGAATTCTCTTTAGACAGCACTGCATATATATAGCTATTACAGTGTTTTCTTAACTATATAGCCATTGTGTATAAATATAATATAGTGGCATCATCATCATCAGATAACTGTATCTATTTAAAGGCTCGCAGCACCAAATGCAAACTGCAATAGATGTCGTCAGCTCAGCTTTAGCCGGAATGTACAGTGTGTGTGTGTGTGTGTGTGTGTGTGTGTGTGTGTGTGTGTGTGTGTGTGTGTCAAGCCCTCGTAGTACCGCAATTACTACCAGTTTTGACTTCACAACACCAGCAGGCCGTGACGTGCAGCGACCAGGCCTCGATTACACACCAGGCCGCTTAAAATCCCTCTGCTCGCTGTCACCGCCAGGTAACGGGTGTAGCCGGCATGTTTGCGCCTAATACTGTGTAATACAGTAACACAGTAACCGTCGCAGGGAAATGAAGGCGACACAAAACAGCCGACAAAATGTGTTATTCGGCCCGTCCCCAAAGTGACAGTCGTCCTAACACGTACCTAAAACAGCCGGGCTAACTTCATGACGCTCCTCAACGACGTGTGCTGTAACACGACGGTGATAAAAGAGGGGGAAAGTGACGAGATGTGACCGCGGAGGAGTTCAGCAAGAAGGCCCAGAGCCCCCGAGAGGCATGAATTCACCGAGCCACGTTGGATTAGGAAAAGGGGGGGGGGGAAGAAAAATCATTCGGTGTACGACGGGTGAGCTGGAAGAGTGTCGTACAAGGCAGGAAAACATAGTTGTTATTCTAGTAAGTCCGGGAGCAGTTATGGCGTTCAATTTATTTCGAGTGGAAAAGTTTCGAGCTCACTGTGTCAAACCACACCGCTCCCTTTTTTTTTTTTCTAAAGATACCTAACCCGCCCTCTACTCCTCTCCCTACGACACCACATACTGTATGTATATGTGTTTTTTAAAAAAGCAATTATTTCAACTGTGAATACTTTTAATAGCTACAGTAAACACGAATAACGTTAGGTGACTGGAAAAAGCACAACAAGCCCGACCGCAGTGCTGCGGGAGGAAGATTTGTAGGTAGCTCATATACTCACTAGACATCATATATCGTCCCCGGAGTGGTTCTCTTTGGAGTCCGTCAGACTAAATAAGGTTGGGTGGCCGATCGTCCGCAGCTGTCAATTACCGGGCCTTCATATTTCTACGGCAAAGCAACTTAGAGGAAGGAAAACTACTGCCCTGTACATTCTACACTACAGTCGCAAAATGGTGAATGAAGCCCCGAAGCCTTGACAACCAGACCGAGTGGCCAATCGTGGATCCGCGACGGGTACAGTCGCAAATAGGATTGCGCGAAAGGTGCAGGGGGCGGGGCCGCCTGTCACAATCAAAGTGATGGGCGGCGAGCTGCAGCCAATCACAGTGTGGGAAAACACAGAACAGCTGTTGGAAGAATGAGGCCTCGGCAGCCAATAGGGCTCCGCTGTGGGCATGTCTTCGGCTTGTTCAGGAACGCTGCACAAGAGTAAAATCTCTTTATTTTTCATAATGATACTCCTTATCCCTTGTTTTTTTTTGTGTACAAATATAAGAATATACACGAACGCGTTTGTGCTTCTTGATTACTTGGACCGGAAGTACTAATTAGCCTATTAGTACTAGATTATTTTACACATAACTGCTATAAGGCATTTATGACGTTCATGTTTAATCATTTATTTTCCTGCTCCTGGTGTGCCCCAGGGCAGTCGTAGTTTCAGGTAGAACCTCAAAAAATACAACTCCCAACTTTCTACATTTTCTTTTACACACCCTCTACCCCAAGTCCCTATCTGCCGCCCAGCTAATCAGAGACGGTCGAAGCGGAGCAGCTTCCTTATCCACGTCTCCCTGACCAATCAGAAAAGCTGGAGGAGGGCGTAAATCAGCAAACTATTGTGTGATTGGCTGAGAGGCTTAACGGCCGCCGGCCAATGACTGAATGCTGTGATGAGGTCATTATGCTTGTTGCCATCAGCTTGGCCAAGCAGAAAGAGTGAAACCCCTTTGAGTAAGTCGTCCAAACGTTCCAACACACGCGCGCACACGCGCGCACGCACACACATGCACAGAGGAGGCAGAACAAGGATAGGTATTATATAAGCTGTACGTATTTGAGGGCGCGCGCGCGAACACACACACACACACAGAGAGAGAGAGAGAGAGAGAGAAAGAGAGAGAGAGTAAACCTACTCACGGAAGAAAACACATACATGTTAATGTCTCTTTGTTTGTCTCAGCATACACATGCGGATATAACGTTGTTTCTGATTTGATAAGTCAACACACCAAACGCGCATTGTCCTTACATTAGGTTATGGTGTTAAAAAAAAAAATGACCAAAACAATTCTCCAAAACTCACACAGACAGGCACACATTCGCACAAATAAATGGCGTAAACATCTCCCCCTAGTGATGCACTGCGGTCCCTGTCTCGTCCTGGTGCACGTTCAGAAAATGTAGGGCAAGAACCTCAAGCACGCAATTTTGAAGGGTGGGTGGTTACACAAGCAGCCACCGAGAACCATGAGGGTGCAGAAAGGACCAGTGATTTACAGCCAGTCTTCCAGGAAGGACCCAGGGAGAGCGAGCAGAGATGAAAGGTGACTTTTGTGAGCGTTTAGAAACGTGTACAGAGAACTTGAACAGGAAGGGCAACGAGTAGCTGCTGTTAAACTTCCTAAGAATGGGTCGGAGAGCAGCTTAGTCTCCCTTGACGCCAAACGCTTGATGGCCACTTAGTCTGCTGAACAACCAGACCCTGTCCCCTACCTGACCTAAACACTCAGACTTTTTCAAAAAAGTCAAAAAAATAAAATAAAAATTCAAGAGTGAGAGATGAGCCGGATGAGTCCAGCTCATTTAACCTGCTGTGAATCACTCTCAGGTAAGAGTCCGGTCACTTCACAGCCTGCGGAACCTGTGGAAAAAAAACCTGGCCCGCAGTTGTGAAGGGAACATTAAAGGTGCACGCCAGTGAATGGGAACTAGGGTGAATTCGCGTTGGACTCCTGTTTCCAACATTGAAATGAAAAGGGAGAAAAAGAAAAAAAAACTTGACCAGATTACCAAGATTTCACCCCAGCTGAAAGTTGAAATCCAACCATCTTTCTGATTTTGGGATACATTGGGTTGGTTTTTTTTTCCCCCACCAAAAGCAGGTAGAGTCTGGTCCTGCCTTCTTCACTGTAACTTACTGGCATCTTGACCTTCGGGACAGCGGCGCTTTGTCCCGGCTTGTTTTGTTCTTTTAGTACAGAGCACCCTTTGTCGAAACACGCCAACTGTCATCTGATCCAGACATTTTGTGAGAGGGCCTTAAGGAAGGTTTAAAACCCCTTAATTCCTGTTTGTGTTTGTTTTAGAAGAATATTGAACTTCTTGGCTTGCTGCCTGTTATTGAGTGGCTGCAGAAGTCAGGCCGCTTGTTCACCGTGTTGCTCCCTAACCCCCGGCTAAGGCTGTGAACTCACAACCATCATTTGCATTGCTCGTCTACGCTGCCTTGGTACATCTGTCATAATGCAACAAACAAGCAATTATTTTTACCTATTGAAACCTTTCCCAGATAGGTAGAACAATGTATATATTTAAGACAAAACCATCTCTAAGACGCATGTAGAAGTTTTTAATCGTTTGTAATTTTTAATTGGTAATTAATTGGTAATTTGGAGTCAATCATTTATTTCCAAGTCAACTGTCAGCGTGATCTTTATGTGAGGTGATAGTGGGGTGGCAGCACAGCTAGCGGGTGCTTCCTTCCTGTGGCAGGAACAGTTAATGAATCCTTCTTACAGGGGTGGGTGCTCTTTGAGCTGCAAGGACAATCTGCCTCTAGAAATACACTCAAGGCGCAGGCACTCAAATGCACTTGCATAATCCTAATCACAGTGAGTAACCTGCTAGACGCTGGAGTGTGTGGTGTGGGATAAAAACGGAGTCAATTAGATCAAATGTTATACACCAACGAAGTCTCATTTGTCATATTTTTGTGGATCTGTATTCAGGCTTGGACCCTCTGGACTGTGACCTTTGACCATACTGTTGGAAAACAAAACTGAGATCTGTGATTTAGGATTATTTAATGGATCATTAAAAAAAAAAAAAAAACCCTGCAGGGCAGAAAGGTCGTGGCCAAAACAAAGACATTGAACAATACCAAAGACGGGCATTGCATATGAATCAATAAAACGTTTCAACGGTATTTATAGGGAGGGAAACAGACAGGAAATTCATCTTTAACTTTATTTTTTAAAAAATCACTTTCAGGAAAAACGAAAACATGGGAGGAATGGCCAACAGAGGGCAGCAGCTCGTAATTTATTAACTGAATTCTTCTCAATTCCAACTTATTTTCATTTCAGCCTTTTCGCAACTTTACCGTTTAGATCAGGGGTGGGCAATTATTCCGCCCCAAGGGCCACGTTGGGTTTTAGATCCTGATGAAGGGGCTGGCCCCCAAATGAGGGTCGGAGGTTAACTTAAAAACATGCTTGATGGACTATTAACTGAGAAAATAGTTTGAAGAGCCTGTAAATTGGTAAAAACTAGAGGGGGATGATGAAGCTCCAGATGATGTTTGGCCCCACATTCTTAAGAGAAAATGTTAGCATGCTAGGTGAAGAGGGAGTTGAACTTCATTCTAACCAATCAAGCTGGCAACCTTCTTGATTTGACTTTTGGAAAAACTGTTGTAAAGGCTCCGCAGGCCGGATTAAACAGCTCACCGGGCCACATGTGGCCCCTGGGCCTTAGTTTGCCCACCTCTGGTTTAGATGATAAATTATAGACACAGAAAAAGACAAGTGGACTAAATTCCTTTTTTTTTTTAAAACCTTTTTAATGAACCCTGATTATTGTTTCATTACAAATAGATGAACAGAAGAAAAACAGAAAAACAGACAGTTTTTCTATGATGGAGATGGAGAGGAGAGACAGATCAGAGCAGAGACAGGGTGTCCATTCCAAAGAATACAATGGCAAAACAATACAACGTTACTTTTTCTTACAGAATCCTCCATAATGGGGAAAAAAAAGAGAAATATTTACACAACTGTGCGACCATCCTTTTGTCCATGCTAACGGTTATAAAAATTAGAGCATAAAAAACATAAAGACAGCACTAAAGCAATTAGCTCATAGGCAAATAAGAGTGCAAACTGGAACAAAAACCCCCAGAAAAGGAGGAATTTATTCAGAAGAGACCATGACAAGAAAGGTACAAAAAGAAAAGAATAAAAAATAGTCATGTTAATAATATTATTACAACAAGAGTAACAGTAATATGTCAAAATAATGCAAGAGAATAATAATAGTAATGCAATTGAGGGGCATCGACCCAATGTGGAAATGGCAAATTTAGGTTTCTGGTTGTATTTCTGAAGTGGTAACAGGTAAGGCAGCACAGATGCAACACAACTGGCTCTTTCTGTCCCAGGCACTTGTAAACACGCTACATCTGTCCTTTAGAGTTCCCTTCTGCTTTCCCGTTAGCGACCCTCAGCACGGACCCCTGATGATTCCAACTCCCTAATCCTTAAAAAAAAAAAAAAGCCCAATTGACCAATTATGCAATTAAGCCAATCTGAAGGATAAATATAGATTTGTTTTGTTTTTTTTTTTGTGCCTGGTAAAGAAAAACAGAATTTACGCTGACGGAATGGTGCCGCTTCTACAAAACGTGGACCAGGGCGTTATTTTCTGTGATCGAGAGGTTGGTTTAGATGGTTGAACCATGAGAGCCGCACGCATGTATAAATAGTGAGCAGCAGGAGTGAGTCAGATGGTGGGAAGCACCTCTCCCTCCGCTCTGACGCGGTCCTTTCATTTACTCCGTGTTTTTACCGTCCCTTCCGCAGAGACCGCACGGGTGTCGGGTCACGTGACACCACCGTTCTTTATTTTAAACACATTAAAGTCCCACTGAACTAACACGGCGTGCGTGTGTGTGTGGGTAGCACACAACCAGACCAAATACAACCCACCAACACTGATTTTAATCTTTCATTTATTTATAGTATCAATGCTTCCAACCATTACTTCCTTAAACAAACTGATCTGAATTGGACTAGTCCTGTTGGCGGGAACCCAAGCAATCCCAAAATGTCTCGTAAAGCTCCCAAGTTGCCCTTTGATTGTCATCCAATCTGAATCACTCGTTTTATGACCCGCCTTTCTTCCCAGATCGGGGATAAAGAGTTTTATCATCTACTTCGGGGCGAGTCCAGCCCCCCGGCCCTGGCTACCACTCTGGGAGCGCGACAGGACCCTAGCGAAGAAAATCGAACCCGCTCGCTCCTTTCTTCGACTCGGAAATATATCCTTTCCACAACGCAAATATCAAATCTGATACCGTCCACCCCCCGCTCCCGTCACAGCAGCTCAACAGACAGAAGAAGGCATGGGTGAGAAGGCTTTAGAGACTGAATATAGAGACAATATGTCCATTAACATAGAAATATTTCTTTATCTCTAAAAAAGTAGCATTTCCAGATTTGTATCAAATAACTGTACTGAAATATAACATTGTGTTTTCTTATTCTATATATTTTATAAAAGCAAAAGGCATATCGAGGGGTTGAAGTTATCTTTTTTTTTTAGAAGGCACGCTGTTCTTTTGTTTATCAAAATGGGAACATGTCTTAGATTAAAAAAACCCTCTTTCGTTAGTGTGTAGGTGACGGCCGGCCTGAGTTTTACTGTGATATTCTACATTCTTTAGTTGTTCTGCGTTCCGTGAAAAACAGCTGGCGTTGCTGCAAACTTTTTTTCCAATCAGGGAACGTTTGTGTGTGGGAAAACCTCCCCCATTTGCTTTAAATGCCCTCGAAGATTCATCCTGCATCCTCGCGAGCATCCTGACAGCAAAAAGAGTCAACGCGTGGACACAGAAACTCCTGGAATGCAAAAAAAAAAAAAGAATAAAAAAAAAGCATTCATCTGGATATCTGAGGGACAAAACATTTGGAATGCTGAAAAAAAAACTCCAAACAATCCGCAGACGGCGCTGTTGACAAACAGCTGAAACCCTCTGTCTTCTTGAGGCTTTACGGTTGGTTTTATATCCCCCCCCACCCCCCCGACTTACATCCGTCTAATGTGTCTACAGTCATAGCGGCCTCAAGGAGGGGTGGAAACGTGGAGAAAAAGCATTCCTGCTAGACTCAACTGCAGTCAAATTACATCCTTAAAATCATTTTCATTAACTGCGAGTTCTTCATAATGGCGGATTTGGGAAGAGAGCTATCAAAGGTGTTTGTTTTTTTTTTTTTACCCTCTGCTGACCGGCCTCCGTCTTGTATACTGTAATCTCTCATTTCAGCTATTGCGTGCTAACGTTAGCTGCTGCACAATTGCCAACTTGAAACTTAGAAAGGCGGAGGAGGGGGCGCGCCACCTTTAAGTGGGAGGACGTGGGTGGGGGGATAAAAAAAAAAAAAGAAAAGAAAAAGAAGTCATTATTTCGTTCCAGTCTACCGCGGCTCACTCCAGGGCGTCTCATGTGACTCATGGTGATGCGGAACCTTCAAGTCGGAATGTGGCCGCAGGCGAGGTGTACGGCGATGGAGGAGGCGTTGATAAGGCAACATGCAATTCCTATAATAAAGACGGATGGCAAAAATAAGACTGACGATGGCGTCCCAGCGTTACGGTAAGGCACACGCAGAAGCACAAGTGTGTTGCCTCACAGCACATCAGAGGCTACATGAGTGTGTCCGTAATGAGTGGACAGTCCATAATACCCAACGGCTGTTTAAATGTCCTCGCCACCAACGGAAACGTTAAAACACCAGTAACGTGAACATACCGTTATCTTTGAATCTACTCTGAACACTAGACTTTTGTTTTGGGTTTTTTTTTTTTTTTTTAAATCAATTGTTATACTGGTTTATACCTAAAACTGGATTCTGAGTTTAATCAATTCATATTTCGACTGTATTTTATTCTTGTTTCTGTTGTTGCGTCTAAAAATCGGAATTGCTAAACATCATCGCTAAAGCACAAAGTTTAAAAATAACTGTTGGCACAAAAACGTCGCACATAAGCTGGTGCACTTGTATCTCAAGAATCTGGGAAATTTCCGCAAATGAAAACAAACGATGGCTATAAAGGTGACGTGCAATTATTTTAGAGACTCTTCTTCAGTTTGGGTTTTCTCGTGGTGTGTTAAAAAGAAAAAAAAATAAAAGGAATTCTAAAATAAACTCCAGCAATCTAATAAGCCAAAGGAAATGCGATTTCCTAATGCATGACTACTTAACACGAGTACAGTTCACATGTACAGTGATGGTCTCTATCCTAACCTGCACCGTCGCCGCTGCCCACAGTGGGCGACAAGGCAATATGGCCCGTGGTCAAATGTGACATTTGTTCATTAAAATCTGAGGTGCGCGTCTCTTCTTCAAACCCTAGAATGTCACCGTTACTAACGACCATCACCCTACATAGTGTTCTAGGGTTACGAAGGATCCCTGTCAGTGTGTGTCTGTGTGTGTGTCACTTAGAAGCCGGCGTTCTCTAGAGAGAGCTGTGCCGTTGCTCTCTGTAGCTCTGAGCTCGCTCTGCGCCGGGTTGGAGCTGGTGGCAACATTAACCCCAAAATAACGCCCCCGCGTAAGTTTCCTTCTTTACTCCCTACTTCGGCTTCAGCTTTACCCTCCATTTCCTCCTCCGCCCATCCGTTGGCCCTCACTTTCTTATCTTCTGCCTCCTCCCTCTCGCCGTCTGCTTCCATCTTCTGGTCCTCGCTCCAGCGGCGTTTAAAACGGAGCTTTAGCGGGATGCAGCGGGTGCCCCCGGGGCTGGTGGGGGCTGCTTGGCCTGGATCGCTCTTCAGACCTGCTGGAGGGAAGGCCGGACCACCATCGCCGCCAGAGGGAGGCGTGGCAGGAGTCTTAAAGACCTCCTCATCATCATCGGGATCTTCATCTGGGTGATTGTCAATGGTTTTGCCATTAGCTTGATGGTGGTTGTGGTGCTCATGGTGGTGATGAGTGGTTGGGGTGAAGATGTCGCTGCTGTTATCCTCATCATTGTGACTGGGCTCATCTTCCTCGCTGATATCGGTTACCTCCACTTCTTCTTCAGACTCGATGTCAGATATCGGTTCCACCCTGGAAAGAAGAAATATGAAATACAATACAGCCCTTCAATAAGCTTTCTTTAAGACGTTAAATATTAGCTCAGTCCTGGAGAATACACATTCTACAAGGGTTATTTACCTATTATTACTTACTATTTATTTATCAACCTTTGTAGAATGTGTATGCCTTTAGGCTGATCTCAATAAAATACATTTAAAATTGCTACTAAAAGCAATATAAAAAGCTATTTTAATAAGAAAGATAGATATGCAGCAGTTGCTGAAAAAAATGCAACAAATATAAAAAAAAAAATCGTTAACTTAATGTTTATTGAAAATTCCGAAAAGAAAAAACTGAACTCTTAACAAATATCAACAGACTGGCTGAACCTACTGACAGGATACCCATTCTAATAGGTCCTGATGCAGCATCCATAAGTATGGGACGAAACCTGATAACATATTGGTGATTTAGAAACTTGTGACTGTGTTCATATTACCTTGATCTTAGGAGGCGCTGCATTGGTATTCTGAGCAGATCCTGGAAATGCAAGCTGGCTGGAAGAGGAGGAGGAGGCGGCCAGTGAGCTCCCTGTGTCCCTGCTGCTTGCGCCCAAGAGGCGGCGGCTGCAGCTTAAACTTAAATGGCGACGAGTGCTGGTGTAGCTGCGGGTCCTCCGCGCTCCCTGGCTGCTGGCTGAGTGGATGAGAAAGTGCCAGGGATGGGCCATGGATGTGATGGGGGGTGGGCTTCTCCAGGCTGGGGCGGTGGGGATGAGGGATGACAATGTTTGGGTAGTGGAGGAAGGCTCTGGGGCTGAGGTGGTAGTTGTAGACAGATTGGGTGTGTGCCTGTAGGTAGTGCTTCATGTCCTCTGGGTTGAAGGAGAAATGAGAACCCATCATGGGAGATGACAGGGAGGGAAGAAGGGGGTGAAGGGCAAGTGGGGGGTGGGGGTCATAGACAGTGCAGGGGATAAAGTCGGAGCCATTAGACCCCCTGGACCAGGTAAAGGTGACACGGGGAATGGGGACAGAGGCTCAGGGTGGACCCTGGGGGCAGGTCTGCTGAGCCCTGCAGGGTTTGGTCCTCCGCTGTAGACCCTGAAGAGAGATTCGTGAGGCAGGCGTGGAGGGAGCAGGCCTCTGAAAGCCCTCTCTGGTCCAAGGCCACGATCGTCTGCCCCGAGGGCTTCCTCTATCTCGGAGTTGGTGGAAGTACCGTCGCTGCAGTCGCTCACAGAGCCGCGCGCCATCCGACGGGCTACGCTGTTGAACATGCTCGGGCTGCGCAGCTCTTCGCTGGATGAGAGGACCTCCGTCGGTGTGGAGGGGGGGAAACGGAAGTGGGTGCCACCTGTCGGCACAGGGGGGGCACTCTGAGGGATGCCTCGACCTGAAAGGTAAGGAAGAGTTAGTATTCAGAGTTATTCAGTATTTTATCACGAATGTGATTTGACAGAGGTGGATGTTTCGAGCTCACTACATTTACTCATAGCGCCACCTACAGCACAGCTGCAATAAAAACTCTTGAAATGTTATTTTTTCCAGCCCTGAAATCCAGGCCGCCTTCGCATTTGCAAAAATCTTGCTTCCTGCCTCGCTCCAACATGCACAAACCAACGACTGTGACTGTGTGTTAGCACTGGGCTTAAGCAAAACAAATGCGCGTTATTTGTAATGTTTGCTTTATTAGTCCTTGCTTTCACACTCGAACATTTTAAGTATACCAACGTGCATCGAAAGGCGCGTGTGTATAGCGCCATCGTGCAGAGCCTCCGGGTTACACAAAGACTCAAATTCACTCTTGTTTCAACCCTCCCCACTCTCCCTCCCGCCTTGGAGAATGTGACATTGCAATAAATTCTTAGCATTTGTACACATGCCAGATTTAAAGGCTGGAAAAGCTGTTTTTGTGCCATCATAAACACAGGCTGGGTGCTGCTGCTGCTGCTGCTGCTGCTGCTGATTTTTTCTCTTTTACTTTTACTAAGAGTGTTGGGTTCTTTCTAGTAAAGCCCATAATCATTGTGTGTATGCATAAATGTGTGTGCATGCATGCATGTCAAACATTGTACAAAACATGGGCCGCATGGGCCACATCACACGTCGTCTATAATTGTAGCTTCGTGCTTCACTTGTGTCATCCGGGATCCAACGCTCCATATGGGCTCCTGTTTCTATTCCAATACTTTACTTCAGAAGACGGGACAACTTAGATAGGTTTCCAGTAATGTGCCCTAAACCGTTTTTAGGACCGGCCCATAAGAACAGGAAGTTGCAATATTACAAACCTGAGCATTGATGCATAACTGAACAGTTATCTAGTTTACTAAGTGTTTAATACATATAACAAAAGGAAATAGTGAACAGTCTAAAAGGTGATCAATTAACTTGTGACACCAAGGTCTGGTTTTACCAGTTCACCGTACAGGAGTGTGTGGGTTATGCAAAATTACTTTCCACGCAGGACAACATACCAGAAGAGCTGCAGAAACAACATTCCACATAAATTACCGTGGCACCGGTGCCGCATGTTTAAAGTGTTAAATACCAAATTTACAGTTGTGGAGCCAATATTTTTTATAATGGCTGGACAGCAAATAGTGTGCTGAAACTGTTAGGAGGCGCGGCCAAAGAATAATTTTCATTGGGTTTCGTTGTGATGTGGTCATACATTTAAAAAGCAAAGTTAGGGATTCCAAAAAACCAGTCCCTGAATACACACCAGAGCCCATGTCGATGAAGGGGTAGTTGACCAGCACTAGTTTGTTGAAGTTGAACTTGTAGGTGAATCTTTTCCCTTTGGTCTTGTGGAGAATCCTCTTGTTGTAGTAATATCTGTAAAGCAAAGAGGACACACTCTTAAGGACCACATATTTGTAACCATGTGCAGCATACAGACAGACAGACAGAGACAGAAAGGCAGAGCATTATTGCAATGAATAAGCTATTCTGATTTCACCTCAACCAGGCGTTAGTCATCGGCAATACAAATAGGGCGATGCTGGCGAGCGAATAGAGACCCATTGACAACTCATCGAGGAGATAAAATGATTCCCTGTGACTCACCAAAGCCTCGGGACAAAACCACATTCAAGCTTCTCGCATAAACACCTTTTTTCAATTCAGTTCAATTGAAAGCAGCAGCTTCATTCTTGGAAATGCAATATGTTACTCATTGCTTTGAGCACAACCAGGCAGAGAAACTATAGCTCAATGAAAAAAACTGAACACAAAAATATCAAGTCATTAATTAAGAGGCCTCTTGTTGATCTGTTTTAACTCTAAGAATAAATGTACAATTTAAATCTATTTTTACTGTGGGTAAATTATGACAAAACACATATATTATTGTGTCTCTCTCTCCATACACCCGGCTTTCACTCGGAGGCTGCCATTGTTGTTGCATTCTATGTAATGTTGTCAGTGAGTTGACAAGGCCTCAGCTATATTCAGGGTTTAAGAACAAAATGTCCTTTGTTCAGCCATCTTGATTTGAACCCAAACACATCGACAACGGCAAAGTGTGATAAAGAAATTCATGGTAAAGTTTGTGGCAGAATAACTGTTAAAGTGAACAATTAAGCAAGGGAAGGTATAAAGTAAAACACACACAAAAAAAACTGATAACAACATATTAGGGACAACTATATCAGCTGTGATTAAATTGATCTGTTACGGTGCATTATGATTAACTCTGACAGTCCTATAAATATGCTTGAAATGTTCCAACTACTTAACCTTTTATTAAGGCATTTCCTGCATAGTGCATTTTACCCTTCATTTACACTTCCCACAATAAACCTATTATTGCAGGACTATCGTAAACATTTTTGATTATTAAGGACCATCTTTTGATTAACAAATGTTAAAATAACCCCGTGTGAATTTACAAGCGGCTGTGTTTATTAATACAGTCAAAAAAGGTTTAAGTGTAAATTTAAGCAAAAAACTTTTACAAATAGGCTGGAGGAGAACCTATTTATAAAACACACACAGCACAGATATATTTTTGAAATTGAATTAAACACAAATTGTCTATTTCACACAAACTGGGGGAAAATGATGCGCAAGAGCAGTCAGTAACTTGTGGCTCCTCTTTTTGCAGAAATTATTAAAATAAAATCCCCTTGCACCTGATTTTGTAAATTTTGGGTCTTATAGTAGACAGAAGAAGCTGGAATATCTTGGATTCCAGCCCTTCTCAAACTGATGGGCAGTCACCAGCCTCTTCCTCGTCTTCTTGGAAATCTCTCTTCCGCACGGCATCGTAAATCTGTATAGAACTGCCGTGGTTTGGTCGGTTTCCTCCCAGTTAATTAGTAGTGGACAAAGCATTTCCTACGAATGTTTGATATCATTAGTCTGCTTGTACAGCAAAATCAGAACTCAAATGTGTTGTAGGATGATCTAAAATGAGAACCAGTGGTAAAGTTCACACACTTTCAGGTAGCTGTATATCCATACTTGGCCCCTATAGGTAAAACAATACACACACAGACAGACACACAGACACACACACTTACCTTAGAGCTCTACTGAGCTTGTCATAGTTCATCTGTGGTTTACACTTCCTTGCCCCCCACAAGCGTGCCACCTCATCCGGATCCTTGATGACAAACTCTCCGTAATCTCCCTGCCAAGCGATGACTTCATGAT
>CAAE01014443.1:54800-65932 GCA_000180735.1 Tetraodon nigroviridis | reverse complement strand
CAGGTGACAGGAAACAACCGCACTCAAATAGGTCTCAAACGGATTTAAGACGCTAGTTAAAAGAATCTTATTGTAGTTGATTTATAAGTGTTAAAAACATGCGAAGCCGGGGAAAATAAAAGTAGTTTGGAGTGAAGCAGCGTCTTCAAAAGCGTTTCAGTACAGCCGACGACGGCTTTTCAAAGTGAGTTTCAGTGGGATTGGCCCATGACAGATGTGTTCGTCAGCCCGTCCTTATTGGCGGAACCGCAGCAGCCCTAATTTTTCAGTCTGCTGCATGAAAAACTGGATCCTGCAGCCTGTAGACTGTGTGGCTCGCTTGCTTTATAAAAAAAAAAATTAAAGACAGGCAAGATGGCGTCACCACAACAGTGCGGCAGGCTCAAATGAGCGTGTTTGTCTAGTCTTAATGCAAGACAGACGTCACACCATTTTGGCAGCATGTAGAGGGCTTTGAGCAGTCAGAATAAAGATCTGGGGCTAGGGGGTAGGTTTCTAATTAAAAAGATCAGCTAGATTTGTCAGAGTCATTGACAGTGTGACTTCAAAGGATCACATGGATTTTAATCAAACTGATGATAAATTAAAACTATCTACAGCGCACATTTCACGCATCGCACAAGTGAAATCTGGTAAGCAAATGTAGAAACTTGAAAGCTGTTACTAAATCAGTTCTGCGTAAGTGCAAAAGGCAAATTCTCCTACAAACTCCATTCATCTTCCGCTTAACCACACAACTACAAAGTAATACACATAAATTTGACTGTTTCTGGACGGAAGAACCAGAATGCACTACAGCTGCTATCAGAACGTACAACAGACTTCAAATTCCATACAGTTATTATTTATAGAACCTATATATTTTAGGCATAAAGCCTCTTTTCCACACACAGAATTACATTAAAAATGAGATTAACAAACCCGTCACCACCACTGATGCTGCCATTTTGCTGTCATAAAAGTGAATTTTTTAACAGACTTTGAATGTGTTTATGTGAAATTAAGTTTTTTACACACTCTGTCAGTAATAATTGAAAATAATTTACAATAATTAGCATGAATGCGCTTGAAAGAGGAGGGCCAGAGAGGCATGTGGGGTAGATCCCTTTGTTATGTCTGTTAGAACTGACTGCCTGGGTATATATGAACATTAAAAATTGACATTCCAACGCAAGAATTACCTTATAAAACACAAAAACTAGGTAAAAAGCAACACATTTTACAGTCTGTTCTCAATTAAACTCAGATTTACTTCACATCTGCAGGATATTGATCTAACTCAAACAAGGTGCTGATTGCAGAAATCTGCATTTTATGGGATTTTAGGCACTTTTAATTTCTTAAAGGTGCACAATTTAAAAACAAGCAGTGTGGGATAAAAGGCAGGTGGAGTGCCACAAGGCACTCCAAGGAAAAGTCTTGGCTGACTCCACCCAGACAAAACAACCACACAACCCAAACACTTTCCCTCTGACTGGCACTGGACGTGACTGGCAGGTTTTCAAATTTAACGGCCAAGCGGCTGAAATTCCGGTGGATTTATTGCGCTTAAATATGTCAATTTATAATTATCTTAAAAACCAGGCCATATCAAATAAAATGTGGGCCGCATATCAATATATTTTACACAAACCTGCACTTGGTTATTGTGAACAAAGAAAAAATACATCTGGACGGGGTGACACCATTTTAATAACGCAGCACGCTACCAACTTAAAATCAAATAATGCCTATTTGCGAAGCTATTGACAGAGAAACCCAACTTTTCACTCTGTAACTGAGTTACCGTGGCCTGAAAGGCTAACTTTTTTGATACTTTTTTTTTTTTTGTTGCTATTATTTAAACTTTTGTGTGGGACTGTAACACCAAACCTACAACACCACACAGTTGGTTTTTATCTGTTGAGTGAAGAATAGCTGCAAACCTAAGCTGAAACTGACAGTAAACGCACCATCTTCACAGATGATAGACATAACTCGTGACTCGTGACTCGCGTTTTCCCACACCTCCTCGCACCTAAGGTGGCTTAGGCCAAAACAGCCACATAAAATGCACGACTGACACCTTGATATCTTTGGTTTCTGAAGACCTTGATTCTATTTTTTTTTAAGGAAAAAAAAAAAAACAAACTTGAAAAGTGCTTCAAGGACAAATACTGTACTGTCTGCACAAGATTCTAGGTTGTTTTTTTTTTTTATGTCATTCCGGGGTGTGACTCAAAAGACCAATGAAAGAGAAACCAACGTGTCCTCTGGTGTTTCAAAGTGATTAGTTGTGGTTAGTGCTTTGCGGACAAAGATTTGCTGCTCGACACCATTTTGTGTTTTCGCGTAAGGAAACATAAATTATTCACATAAGTTTTGCTGTATAAAAATATTGCTGCTTTCTCAATGAATTTGAACACAATCAAAAGTTGTGTGGTAAAGAATGCAAAGTCAAAATATATGAGAATTTATCCAAAATAAATCAGAGTTTTTTCACACACACAAATGCGTTAGCATTTGAGTGCTTTCTGGCAACACATGGTCATGTAGAAAGAATAAAGCTCTCATGGCAAAATAAATCAAAACTTTATTTGTCACTTCTACATGCAATTTGTGGTTATTTATTTCTATCACATTAGATAACCAGTAGATTTCTGAATCATACTAAACCACTGCACTGCCAGACTGTAAAGCAGCTTATAACTGCATAAACAGTATATGGCCGCTTTCATTTTACGTAGTGAATGTGACAAAGTGTGTTGGCTCTCCCCTTTACAGACTGTCTGCAGCTGTGACGTCTAACATGCCTGATAGGAAGACTGTAGGGTGTCCCACATGCCCAAAAACTTGTCCACAAAGCTTCAGCAGTGGGAGGAATACAGAAGCCACAAACAAAACTAAAAATGAGAAACACGATGCCTCCTGACTGGAACCATACAACATTTAAATGGGCTGTCCAAGTCAAATGCCCCAAGTTCTACTTTTACCTTGTAGCCCAAATCAAGTAGTTAGACAGATAAAAAGATCTAATGATTTTTTTTAGGCTATTGGTATTACTTTTCAGGAAACATTGCCAAGTTTTGCTATGAACAGATGAAGAAGCAATCTTCTAATGCAAAAATGAACACATACAGTAGTGTCCTACTAAGAGACATCAAGAGATGTCTAGTGACAAATATAATCAAAATCTCTAGGTCTAGTTTTTGTAAAGACTAAAACAAAATGAACTACTATCTAGATGCTTAACACTGCCAAAAAACGTTGATGAAAAGCAAAAAATACACAATTTTTTTGACACGGTTGGTTAATTAATATGCCACTTCATAAAAACAGCGCAAAATCAGCGAAACCAGAAACTCAGTCACCAACACACACAGTTTTCGACTCACAAAACTGAGCTACACAAAAAATGTCACCTAAAAACTCACATTATTGTGCTGTATTGTTACAGTTGACCTTTAGGGATCCGTTATAGCTACAGGGTCATCATTTTTCCTATCAGCAATGGCTTAAACCGGATTTTAAAAACAATGCACGATGTAGGAGAAATCAGACGTTCCGCGTTGCAGAAGTATGATTTTACAATGGAATGGTTGAAATCTGAACGAGTAATTTAAAAACTGATGTGAACCCATAACACAAAACAGATTTGGAAAACTTGATATTATTATTAAATCAAAATTCTGCAAGTTTGTTCTATTGTTGAAATGAGTCTTCAACGAGACACGTGAAAATAGAAAAACACTGTAAAGAATAGTGGTAAACCACACTCCTTGATTTAGTTTAGCAATATTCCAGGTCTGTCACCAGGCAGAATTTAACTATTTCATTAGGCTGCGTATGTGAGATCCCAAACATTTCTAAATTGGTAAGTTATAGTTCATTTGTGAAATATACAGTAGTGCGTAAACAAGTATTTTCCTTTGTTCTCCAGATTTGGGGAAACACTGTGGTCTCACTCTGCAGCACATCATATTTTCCACCACTCATAACCTGTTATGCTGGTTACCAAAACCCACCAAAATGTAGTCCATTACTAATATTGTCTTCGTTACAAAGATGAAAGTTTCTAATAGTGATGGTTTGTAGACTTTTGTCCTGGCCCTGACTTTCAACCACCGTTACCTTAATTTAGGGAGGAAAAAAGGTCACTGGCCTCACTGTAAATTGCTCAATTTGATAGATTCACTTCAGTGATAACTTTAAAAGCTAAGGAATTTAAAATGAGTATTGTGTTACCCCCTTGTCAAAGAAAAACGTATTCGCAAGTGTCTTAATTTTGCAGGTTCACCGAAACATTAACAAGAAGCTCAGATGGATCCACCCTTCGTACAACTTTGTCACTTTCCCTGGAGCAGTTTGTGAGAATGCTAACCAGTTAGCCGCCAAAAGCTAGACACACTTCTCTTCGTAAGAACTAAAGCCGTTTTCTAAAGAGTTTAGTTATATACAGAAGAAGTAAAAAATAAAAATAAAAATTCAACTTACCCGATTCACCTGGGGTTTTCATCTTTTTCTATTGCTCGGCAAGCTTTGTTCACTTTCTCCGTCGTAACACCACTCTAGGGGTTGGTTAGCACTTAGCCCAATTAGCAAGCGAAGTTAGCAGTGACAACACACTCCTTCCTTCGGTGTTGTTCTCACGAGTAGTTCACCATTGAGTCCTAACCAGGTTGAAAGATGGACTTTGTTTTTTTTTTTTTTTTTTTTAAAAGTACTCCACTACTTCACATATAAGTCTTTGATTTATCTTGACACATCAGGGTCTCTTCAAAAACTTTTGCGCCGCACAGTGTGTTCATAGGATCGGGTCTTGTGATGTGAAAAGTTACCCCCGGACTCTGGGGGAGAAATCCAGTTGCTCAAGCCTGAATGGCGCAGGTCGAAGTTTAGCTGAGCCTTGTTGCGTGGTCCGTGGCTGAGCAAAGGAATGCGGGCAGTTTTAAATTATACCCCGTCTTTTGCCGCGATATCGCACAGTCGATTCCTGCCCCACATTCTGCTCCTCGCCGACAGTCGCAACAGAACCACTTCTGAAAGAATCAAATAAACCTTCTTCTTGGGTTTTTTTTTTTCGCTCCTCGCTCTCCTGGACGCACTTTTCTTTTTCCACTCACTCACTTCGTGTTCTATCACCCCCTTCCTTTGCCGGGGTGTCGTGTTTCGCTCTCCTCCTGCCACACGGGGCCGCCCACGCTGACCCACGAAGGGAGGGGGGAACTGAACGCCTACTGTTTACCAAAGATCGTTTATGGGTGCAGACAATTTTTAGGTCTTCAAAAACACCCTGCATATGGATACATATGTTTCCACGAGGACCGACAATTACACCAACACACAATTTCCACGCAAAAATGCTAGCGGTAAATCTCTGATCATTCGTAAACTACCGTCCTACTTTCCGCGGATATTTTGAACACTCAAAGCTAAAACGTTTATAAAATAGAGATCGAACGTTAAATTTGAGTAAAGGGAAAACAACAGGGTTTTTTAAATCGTAAAATACTAAACAACTTCTTAACTTCCAATTTGCAAATAGCAGAAAATAATTATCATCAACGTGTGCCTTTTATGTTGTTTACAGCCCTATACCACTCACGGTGAAGAAATGGCTTAAATTAGATGTTTACGCCCTTGTGGAGATTTAATTCATGCATTGTTTTGAGAATATTCTCATACCTATATTATTCTAACCCTAATTATTTGTAATATTACTGCATGTGCTAAATTTGAGTTCGAGTACACGATTTCTTTTTTGCCCATTTAAAGTCGATGATCTTAAAAAGGTGTTTTGGGGACAACATAAACTATATTTACAGCTATATATTAATATTTATCATGGAGATGTTTCTTAATGTATGGAAACATAGATTTTATTTCTTGTACAGAGTGCAGAATTGTTTTTATTAAAGAATAAAAAAATATATAAATAGTAGAATAAACAAAATACAAACAGTCGTTTTTTAAGAAAAGACAAAAAAGTGGACACTGTTTATAAGATGTATTTTGGTTGAGATTTTTTCCAAGCGTTTCAATCCTAATAGACGATCTCCGATTAAAAACAGTTGTGCGCCGCTGCCTCCACTTTTGTCGCGCTGCTCGCGCCCGACTGGCGCGTCACCGCGTTGCCGTGGAGACCGGTCATCGCCGCGGGTGTCGATAGGCGCCGTGTTTACCTGAGCAGGACAGGCGCCACAACACCGCCAGGAAGGAAGGCGAAAGGAAAGGTTGATCAACAAGTGCCGAGTCCCTCGGAAATGGACCGCGGCCAAAACTAAAATGTACATTAAACGCCCTTAAACACACGCAGAAAGAGAGAGAGAGGCAAAGAGAAAGGAAAAGAGAGAACACCATACAACCTTTTTCCCCCCTCTCCGATTACTTAGAATATTGCCTCCACTCTTCACCCTCATTACCCAAATTACTTACTTAATATTCAACATAAAACGATGTCAAATAGATGTGGAGCCATTTGCTCATTCTGCCATCTGCTCTTAGTGTGGTCTGCATTTTCTGTATTCTTAATTAGTTGCATCTTATCTCTCCATCTGCTCATAACTATTTTTGTTTATTTTAAACGACATCCACCCTAAATTGTTATTGCAAAAGGACCATGGGCTCTCAGGCTGAGTATACCAGGGCGCTCGGAGTGTTGTGCTTTTTGTTTTAAGTACCAGAACCCTGTAATTAAAAACTGCAAAAGTTATAAAACATGCTAACTAAGCTTAGTAGACTAAAAACACTAAAAACAGACTAAAAACAGATGCAAGCTCTTTCTATTTTTAAAAAACTCAAAATGGAAAAAAAAACAAACAAGCAATTTGGCTTAAAATACTGAATGCAAAATCCTCATAATTACTGCATCTGCCACTGACAGTGAAAAGTGAATTTAGTGACGCGTGGATAGCCGTGGGTCTGGTCAGGTGTTATGGGTGGGTGGGTGGCAGGCCAGTGGGTCAGAAACACTGGCTGCATGTGAAAAGCAACCGCGACAAAAGCTCAGGGGGTGATCTGACGCTTGCATATGGGTGAACTGGTCGGGGCGATTGGGGATAACTGATTATCTGAGCGCCTATCAGTTCATTACTGAGGTGCTAATGATCCTAATCAGTAATTAGAACCAATTGATCAAAAAGAGAAATGGTTTTAGCCCACAGTTACAAGATGAGATTTATACATCTACAGTGATCGCTGATCATATGCTAAAGGATGGTTTTGTAAATTCCAAACAGAATGAGAAAGACTTTTTTGTTAATTGTTAGTAGTGCATATGTTATTACTAAAACTGATACTTCTACAAGCACAAGGGGTAAGATAAATAAACCCCAAAGACAACTGTGATGTAATCACACACAGTGACACAACTGATTTCCAGTCATATCTTTTAACTTTCTATATCAATTGTTTGTCTTTATGTTACAATCATTAAAAAAAAAATTCCATTATATGTGTGTTTGTGTGCATGTGCGTGTGCGTTATTACACTTGCCACGTAGTGTGTTCCAAATACTCAATCTACACACAAATCAAGGACATTTATGAGATGCGAGGACATTCTGGCTGGCCCTCGCAACGTCAAAGGCCCATTTGAGGGTTAAAACTTGGTTTTAAAGTTGGATTTGAATTAGATTCAGATTGGGTTTAGGGGGCTGGCTGTGATGTGTTAGTCATTGGGAAGGAGATCCAGTAATGCCGCATGTCTATAAAAGTCCTCACAAAGATAGATGCACAAGAATGTGCACCCATAATCTATATTTACTTTATATATACTTTTACATTGTGAGGTGGGTGATGATTAATGTTTTTCCTGCCTGCTGCCTGCTTGTCTCAGATGGAGCTCAGTTCATGCCTGTTTTTTACGGAGGAAGTCTGCTGTGTTTTGAAAATGGAAAATAGGCCTGAGGGGGCAAATGGTAATGGAGCCACACCCAGAGAGAAAGAGCAGCACACAGTCAGAACAGAAGGGTAATGGGAGAGGATGGCCTTTTCACACCAGCTACACTCGCATGCATAAGAAAACACTCGCACAAATGCTCGCTTGTTGGAAATGAGGCAGCTAGCATGTGCGTGACAGAAGATTTTAACTGGGGAGGGGGCTTTGTGCTGAAGTCCCTGATCAAGTTCTGTGGAGTGATGAGGAAATTTTCCATGTCGTGTTCTTGTCCCTCGTGAAATAAAGAAGTCCTTGTGCACCGGCCTGCCTGCTTGGCCGTCCATCCCTCTGTCCCCTGGCTCATCAAGTCGTGACTTGTTGTTCTTCTTCTTTCAGAAGCAGACGTTTGGAGGATAGATGGTAAAATCTAAAAAAAAGAGCAGACTGTGATAAAGATGGCCGAGGAGAAACGACCAAAAGAAGTGGAGGGGGAGTTTGGTGGTGGTGGTGGGGGGGGTCAGAAAGAAAGAGTGAGCCTGAGGGTGAGAGAGTGAATGGGCCCTTTGTGATCAAAAGGCTTGTTTATTTTCTTGGCGCTTAAATTCCTCAGGAGCCACACTCGGGCCTGTCTGCCCTGTTTGATGTGCACCACTCAAATGGATCTGCAGACCATTACAATCCAGTTTACGAGGGCTCTTGCTTTCTCCTCGCACGCTCTCATTTTCGTTATCTTGATTCTATTGTCTTTCGGGTCACCAAGGAGCGATTCTTATACACCTTTTATAGTGTTTTCGTTCATGTTCACCAAATCTGTCAGGAAGTTTCTGTATGTTGGGCTGATATGACCGTCAGATGCACGTTGCTGATGCAGCTGTCACCATCCAGGCCCAGACAAAAACCAGACTAGGGCTCCAATGTGGCTGCTGTGCTGAAACGATCTGTTCTGTGTAGTGAGAGACAGCTTTCTGTTCTATCTATGACACCAGAATTTTTCTTTTTTTAAAAATTAGTTTTCTTTAAAATTAGGGTCAATTATAAACAGTCAATCTATAATACACATAATATACCATATAACAAGGGATATGTCTATTCGTGCGTACGATATAATTTCATATTTGTTGGTTTTTGATGTGTAAACGTGAACATCTATCTATCTATCTATCTATCTATCTATCTATCTATCTATCTATCTATCTATCTATCTATCTATCTATCTATCTATCTATCTATCTATCTAAAATTCTTTAGCTGGTTGGTTACAGCGTGTGTGAAGTTTTATTTGGTCAGTCAGGGAAGATTATATCTAAAAAGCATTTATGACGGTAGATTTGAACAATCTTTATGGACCTGGAAAAATAGACTGATAAAATATATCTAAAGGGTACTGCATTTCTTTCTCTCCCTCACTGGTGAATATGGACTTGTATTTTTTCCTTTTTCCACAGTTATTTGCTCTGGAAAATGGAATGAAATAGGAAGACATATGAAGTTGTACCCGTGTGTATGCAAAATTAGTTATAAAATGTTATCAAAGTGAACTCATAAAATGATTTAAAATGCCTGTTTTTTAATAAAAGTGTTCATTCGAGGATTTTCAGAACAGTCAGAGTGACGCAAAACAGTCTGTAGGCGCTAAGATGTGGCAGAGTCAAATTTAAACTGTGGTTTGGATGGGCTGATATGCTGCTACGCGCCAGATATTGAAAACATTCCTCTTTAGAAGGCGTTTTGGAGTGTCACAGCTCTCCTCTTGTGTCAGTAGCTGTTCCTTTAGACTTCAGCTCACCTTTTTTTTTTGGCTCTATCCCCTTTTTGTCCTGTTCTGTGTCACTGTTTTCTTTTCTCCCTAGTGATCCATTCTTTGGCTTCTGAGAAAGCACCTCTGAAATTAAGCAGTTCTTTACCTTTACTCCTCTTCCTGTTTGTCTTTATTCGCTGAACATACCATATATATTCACGCTGACATGTATAGTCTACAGGCCGATATTATACAGCCCCGTCAGCGCTTGTCTGTACCTGCGTCTCAGACAAATTATAGTTCCTGCACAGAGGGATTAACTCTTGTTTTTTTCTGTCTATATTGTAAATTAAACATGCAATTTCCATTGTCAGGATCAAAACATTTTCTCTTTTATTGCTTCGAATGTAACGTGAAGGTTTTATTCTCAAGTCAAAGACAAAAACGGTCCATCATATTTGAGCAAATGCTGTTTTTCGTGACGCTATTATGCTTTGATATATTTGTGGTTTGGGCTCTAACACAAGCAAGACTGTGGTTTGTGGTTTATTTTTCCTGAAATATGAAAGAAAGGGGGAAAAAAAACACCCTGACAGCAGACTGACAGACAAAATTAGCTGCTGATGCACTCAAGTCTTTGACCTTTTAACTACGAGACGCTCCCTCTGCCCACAGAGCCGTCCTGCCACCTACAATTTCTTCCACCGTCTGCAGTCAAAAGTCCCTCAGGAGGGGAACATTAGCTAAACACCGTGCAGGGTATTAAATTTCGACTGTTGGGTTTGGGCTGGGTGGAGTGTGGTGTGGTGGCTTCAACTGCACACGGTTACGCTTGGATAGGTTTGGATTGAGACTGAGCTTGTCTGGGTTCGGTTGAGATTGGCTGCTGACGTGTTTGTGTAGGTTTTGGGACGGGGGGCCGGTTCAGAAAAAGCCTAAAGGCTCAGCGGTGGTGCAACAGGCCTCCCTTTGGCTGAAATGAGTGTGAAAAGAGTGTGATGGCAACAGACATTACACTATGGCTGTGGTGATTAGCCAGGCCCACAACACAGAAGCTCAGCCAGCACCCCAGACATCCAGCCAGCAAATCACAGGCGCAGCCCCCTTTCCCGACCACCATCACCATCACTGTTGTGTTTCTATAGCTACAAAATAGCAATATGCATCAGAGTGGTTTTAACTGCGTTTAGCTGTCTTGTCTGCCTGAGAGAATGCTGGCAGACAGTAAAATGTCAGAAGCCGATGTGGTGTCGCGTTGATTCCTGCACTTCAACTTCAGGCACAGAACCTCCTTCTGCGCAGACGGGCGGAGTAATGTATCGTGACAGTCATTAGGAAAGTCCCTGGCCCGGGTCGAGGAGGGAAACAGCTTATTTAGACGCTCATGTGCATTTCTGTTCTGTGAAATGTACTCCAGGCCGCAATAACTTTATGGCTTATACAAGTGTGGCCGATACAGTATTAGCTGTGCACAGTCAGGATTATGCACAGTGTGTGATGGGTATTGTAGGCAGACAATCACAGAACCAGTACCGAC
>CAAE01014443.1:29192-53580 GCA_000180735.1 Tetraodon nigroviridis | reverse complement strand
AAGTAGATTCTGCCTATGAATATCAAGCATATCAAGTATCAGGCAGTTCGCGGTACTATGGGTACAGTCAAGCCACCTTCAGGGTTTACGTCAATGGAAAAATAGAAACTTATGAACAACTCTTGGACATTCTATATGTACAAAGTTAGGTTAACCAAATCAGGAGCGCAAACCGTGAGATCAACTGCATTATTTTCACTCTCCTGTAAAAGCGGTCGTGGCCGAAGGAATGGGTAAGTAAGGTCACGCTGCAGGACTTTGGTTACTTGTTAAATGTTTTTTCTTGGTGGTACAGAACGCCTGTTTTAGATGCAAAGCACAAGCAAAGCGTAGTCCTGGTTCGCTATCTGCATGCTGTCATTAATCAGTTCGCACTCAAGTCATCTGGGATTGTTAGCCTGACTTCATTCGTAGTTCTCTGGACCGATTTTAATAGAACTACAACTTCCACATGCATTCTATGTTCCCAGACTAAAGCAGATTTGTCTGTCGGGGGCTGAAAGGGCCTGTGCAACTGGACTCCTTTTACAAGCTGCATAGATACTCCTCCAAGATCACCTGCTGAAAGACAGCAGACACACCCATCTGTCCCAAGCAATCTGATCTAAAGACATGCAGAAACGATTTCTTTCTAGATTTAGTGCGATATACCGAGTGCACCATAAATAAATTGGGATTATGCTAATAAAGGTAATTTCACGTATTTTCTTAAAATTTAGGATGATTCTTGAAACACGTTCTTGTCAGATCTTATATTTGTCAAACGATTTCGAGTGTATCTGTAGCCAAATAGCGCCATCAAGCGTTAAAAAAGGGACACAGCAGCTGGCTTTACAGCAGCGACACACTTTTTATACAAAACACTGCAGTCTTTTCGTTTTTACTACTTTTATTCAGTCCCACGAAAGAAAAAAAAACAACTAAAAAAAGTACACTTTCAATTTGAAGTCATTACACAACAGTGATGCCAGTGGAACAATATAAAATGATTGTTACAAATAATACATAACTGTAAACATAGGCTGCTCTGGTCCTGGACTGGTTCACCAGCTATGATTAATTTAAGGTTTTATACGTGCCATTTCTAAATTCTATAGGGGATTTTTTTTTTTTTGCTTTCTAAAGATGGCACATATAGAATATCCAACCACACTTTATGCACGTATGTACTTATGCATCTTTTGCGGGCAGTGGAACAGGCCTGTGGAGGTCAATTCAGGGATGGATTCAGCATATTTGGATATTGGATATGGATATTTTCTCTGATGCTGAGCCAGAGAAGACATGTGTTTGTGATGTCGATGAGATCCTCTGGCCAGACCGCAACAGGCGGCAAAAACCATCTATGTTTTTGCTACTTGTACCATAAAATACCCGACTGTAGTGTAACGATTTAAAACTGAGTATGGCAGTAAATGGCAGTTTCAATCGACATTGATGCGAATAGTTTATTTCCCAGTGTTGTGTTTAATTTGCTTGTGTGTAGAGTTTTGACACATTGAGCCATGTTTTGCAAAACGTGTTAAAGCAATGGGAAAAAAAACTCTAAACAGAAACCTCTTTGTAATAAAAGTAGATGAAATTTGAAAACTAAAACGAATGCGTTCAATCCTTTGCTATAAAACTGCAATATGTATGATTTTATTTAGAAAAAAAAGCTCTTTATAGTCTAAAATCCATTTTCTAAAATTTGAAAGGGTTCCAGCAATTTAAAAAAAGTATTTGATTTCTTTCCATTCATTATTTGGTCTGGTGAAGATGCAAACACACGATCGTTCAGACTGCAAATGCAGGGAGGGACTTATCCTGCAGCACACTGAACTGCTCCTCAGGAAACTGTCTGTGGCTTACTGGTTCCCAGAAGAGAGGGCGAGAGACTAACTGGAAACACAAACCAGGCCACCCAGATTGGAACCAGACAGGACCACCACCACATTTTTTTTTTTTTTTAAATAATTATTATCAGACTAAGGCTGAATATTAAAACTATACATCATAGGTTTTATGCAAAGCATCTGCTTTCATAGCCACAGAGTTTAGGTGACTGTACTTCTACAGATGGAAAGTGCGAAATCGTCTCCAATCGTCTGCAGCTTCTGTGTCTGTGTGCACAGCTGGATGCATCTGATTTACGGTGCATGTCGGCAGCTGTGGGGCATTTGGTTTGTCTGACATTATAAAGCTGCAGACCACACTAGACCAAATGCAAGAACAAAGAAATGGCAAAGAGCTGAACTGGGAAGAATTAAACCTTTGTTTTACCAGCGCATGTCGGATCTCCAGCTGTGTGTTAGATTCTGAGGTTATTAAAGGTGCTCGCAAACGCCATTAAATTTCTGTGAACTTTAGTTTCAGGGCTCTGGTGCCCTTTGAACGATCCTGGGCTGTTGCCCTCCCAGATGGGCCCTTCTTGAGCGCAGTTATAGGAACACCAAGTAAGTGTATTTAGAGCATAAAAATCTTCCTGCTGTGTCAGCAAGTTTTCAAAAACTCTCAAAGGATTTAGAAAGAAAGAAAAAAAGAAAAATTCGACATCTTTTTTTCATTCTCTCACAAATCATTAGCAGCCCTCCTCACGGTCTTGCTAAATTTGCCTCATGGCTACCAAGAAGCGTTTTGTCGAGGTGAATTCCAGCTGAAATATAACGTGCACACACTCGCTACTGTGTTTGCTGTGTGTGAGCTAAAGTATAAATGCTATGGCACACAGTTTATTTATTACAGTCTCATGAAAAAGTTATACTTTATGGTTGCCATCCATTCAATTTAGGAAGGGGAAACAAATATACGGTACCTCTCTTACAGTCCATTCAGTCTGTATAAAATCCAGCAAATTTTACGTGATTTCACATTTACAGTAAACTCAAATTTACAAGTATTTATTATTATTTTTTATCTCTCTCAATGTAGATCATCATCATCATTGTTTCAAATTCAAAACACCTGAAGATTGCACAACTGTGTGACCTACACCTGTAGTATCACGTGTGTGTTGACAACACACTTCCTGTGTTTCCTACCCGGTGTTGCGTACTGATTGTGCACGCCTGAACTCAATCCAGTCGCTCTCAGGCTGGGTCCCTCAGGCCACTGCTGCCAAAACGTCCGTTTCCCAGCCGGGTTCTGCTGCCAAGCCGTTCTCTCGTGCCTCTTGTCGATATATTCTTTGTGGATTTTGGCTTCCAGTTTCTTTGTGTTTCGTGTAGATTTAACCTTTGTGCATTTAGGTCTCTTGATCGTTCCTAACCTAGTTAGCCAAGCACTTTTAGTTAGTTCTTTTGATGAACTGTTGCCTGGCTCTGCTAGTGCTTTTTAGTTTGTTTTTGGACAATAAAGACAATTTCTGCCATTGGTGGGACTCCTGCCTTTCTGTTCAGCCTCTAACATGTGTCTGTCGGTCTGTCTGTTTATCTATCTTTCTATCTATCTGTATATATGATCCAGTAATAGTGGACACAACCCTAACCCTTAAAAATCTCCTGAAAGCTGCTTCCATTTTGATATATTTTGAATAATTTTAGGATTTTCACTAATGTTGAATTATGACGGTGCCATAGCTTCTGCCTGGGTCCTCATGGATTGAATTAAATTGAAAATGAAAGAGTGTTCATGCTGGAAATATGCTTTGCAAATGATAAATTCAGTATTTATTGTGCTTCGTAGTGTGTACTTGTTGCAAAAAACAAAATTCACTGGAGAGAAAAAAAAAAAAAAAGCCAAAGATGAGACAGCAGAAGGGGTTACAAACCTCCTCAAAAGAGAGGTTGTAGACTTTCACAAGTCAACTCGTTAACAAAAGAACAGGACAAAGCAAATGACTTTGGTCTAATTTTGCACTTTATTTCTAACACTTACAGTTTTTTGTTCCCTGTTTCCCTGCCCCCACAACAGGCACACAGATAGCAATGAGTTTAAGGGACAGTAGAGAACCTCAAGCATTTTCTAAAACATCATTTTAGAGAATGAACTCATCCAGAGGCTATTAGGTAAAAAAACAAACAAAAAAAAAACCAAACACCCCCCCCCCCACCAAAAAAAAAGAAAATTGTATTGTTTACATAAGTTAAAACTGAAAAAAGGCTCTAAATGAACACATATGATGCTTACAAAGCAATGTTTCATCTTTTATTATCATCGTTACCATCAACATCATCGTTAGACTAATATATTTGGAGTTCACGGCTATCATAAACGCATGGACATTGTACAGTGTGGAGAGAAATCAAGGTGAGGAAAAACAGTGGAGCTCTTTGGTTTCACTATTGAGGTTTTTTTTCTTTAGAAGAAAAATCTATCTTTGCTGTCCTCTTAACCTTTGGAATTAAGCTGCATTGTAGAAAAAATAGAAAGCAAATGTTTTTTTTCTTTTAATTTCTCCTAAATAAAGGGATAAAAATCATGGGGCTAAACAATATCAACATAAGGTTTACCTCTCTTTTCCTTTTTTCTCTTTTACCTATTCTCTTACATCCCGTGTTCTCAGAGTTTGCCAAAGTCTCTTACGTCGCATGACTTAAAAGGTTGAACATAGCCATTAGATTAAGGTTCACAGCCACACAAGAACTACAGTAGGAAAATTGTCAAGGCCTGAAGTGTCATTCATATTCAACAGTTCTTAAATATCAACAACAGGCGATTGATGATTTTAGCGTTTACAGTCTCTAACTTCCTGAATGTTTATGTACACATGGGTTGGGAGGAAGAGGAGTGTGTTGTGGTTGTAGTTTAAAAGCCCTGTACAATCCGCTTGTGTGTTCATGCATGCCTAAGTGCGTGCACGTGTCCAACTTTCTGAACTTTGCCATTTTTCCTCTGTCAACCACATGTAGATTTTTACTGAATGTGAGCAGACAGATTGGAAATTAGAACAAGAAGTTAATAAAAAGCCTCATTTCTTCTCCATGCGGGCTTTTTTTTTTTAAAAATGCCCCCACTCCTGAGTTAAAATTCTTTTTTTTCTTTAATGTATTGTTTTATATTTCCAGCGTGTATGCCTTTTTGGTTTGCATTCCAAACTCTCATCCTGAAGAGGAGCAGAGATGGACAGAGGAAGGGTCGACCTCACTGCTGGGTGCTTTTACCAAGTCACTTAGTTTAGACTGCCTGGTTTTGCAAATGTCACAAAAAGGAATTTTTTTTTTTTTCAAGTCAAGTTGCACCAGCAAAACATAAAAAAACCTAAAAATTGGAAGCACAATCTTACATTTTAAATGCAGTGTTTTCAGCACATTTAATTCCAATCTTTTCCTTTCAATTTTTGATCATCTTGGGCCATTTGTGGCCATAGTGCAAGATTGAATTTCTGCCCAAACAGATGTTTTGCCTTTTTAAGCCGAGCAAGTTCACATTAGCCTGTGTTGAGCAACCTAGATTTGTTGGTGAACAAGAAGATTTAACATTTACTTTGACAGGTTTATCTACCGTCCTGGAAAATTAACAAAAATCGCCAACGTCTTTTGGTAGCGTTTAACTTTTAACCTTCTGGTGCAAACTGAACAGATAAAATCTCTTGTACACACAAGTCAGAGGGAAAAAAAGAATGAGATAATGGAAGGAAAACTTGTGACTGCTAGTTCCACACCCAGCATCTTCCTCCATTAGAGTTGCTCTGCTTTGGATTTGGTTTTTCTTTAGAACATTCATTTGGCATCTTCTCTTGTCTTGATATTAAGACTGACTCCCCCACCTGCGAATATAACCAGCCCTGAAAAAACTATTACAAAGATGCAACAAGACATAAATAGAATAAATAATAAATAAATTGATAAATAAATCGGGGGAGGGACAGGGTTCGTAGAATACAAAATACAACCCCCCTAATCCCAGAAAACACACAACTCCCCCATACAATAAATACAAATTGTTTTTTTTTTTTCCTCTATCAAAGAGTCTTTAAGAGTTTAAAGCTTTTGGTTCTCAAATCAAGTCATCTCCTTCAGTCGTCATCATCATCATCATCATCATCATCATCACCTCTGAACCTTTAAACACACCAGCACCAGCACAAGTAAGAGCCGTTCACCAGACTGTAAATGACCTCCACCCCACCCTTTTCTACAAAAACCTAGATGAACTAAAATATACATTTTGCTCCAACATCTGTGAATGTGTCAGCTCATAGCCGTAGTGTCTTCAGTGCCGTAAGTGCCTGCTGGGATATGTTAAAGCTGAACTCAGTTCCAACCTGGACTCTATCACCTTGTTCCATCATAGGTGAAAAAGTTGAATTTCAAAAGCAATGAAGGAGAACTTTTTTTAAATTTAAAGCTTGTTAGTGAGCAACTGCACTTGGTTAAGGTTCTTTAAGAGAATACCTTCTTGTTTTTTTTTTTTGAGAATATTTGTCAAGAACAGAGTTAGGGATCTAACCTCAGGTTCCTTCACCTGCAGTTAGAAAATAAAGGTTCGTAGGAACAAGACTGAGGTTATTCGTGCTCTGAAAAATGCCTTTTTTAAGCATTATTACAGGAAATTACATTTTCTTAAAGATACCACGGCAACATAACAGGACCAAAACAACAGAACCTACTAAGACTTGCGTGTTGCAATGGCTCGCTCTCATCTTACTTGTGTGAAATATGGTTCATTTTAAGGTGTATAAATGAAAAAAACACAGTTGTCTGTACTGTACCGCTACTGATACGATACTGGAGAAACTCCTGTATATAATAAGCAAATTTTGTTTTTGGACAATTAGCTTCATGGAGGACCAATGAGGACAGGTCCAGGTTGAAAATACTTGGCATTTGGTCTTAAGCACTGAAGTGATAACTGCCAATGTGGTAAATGTGTGTGACATTTAAACAGACAAACAAAAAAAAAAACCCAAAAAACATGCTTCATTGGTTTGTCTGAGTGAAAATTTTACATGTGTGCACAAACACACACACACACACAGACACAATTCACATTGTTGTAGGTCCAAAAGTTAAGATTAACCTTCGGCCTCCAGTTTGGCTTGGTCACAACATTCTGGGTTGCTGATAAAGTTAGATATAAACATAAAAATGAATAAATAAATACATGAATAAATAAATGGGTCCATTTCCACTGCAGTGGTTGTCTACAAACAAACATGAGAGCTCGGAGCACAAACTGTCAGTCTAAGGAAAACCCACCCTCTCTCTCATAAGTCAAAAAAAAAACAAGACAAATCCTTACGTCATCAACAAGCACACCATGCGAAAATAGTAACAGTAAAAAGGTTCTCTCAAGTCACAATTTGAGGTTATTCTACAGTTTATCCATCCACAAAAGAAAAGGAAAAAAAAAAGAAAAAGAAATGTGAGGTCGCCTGAGGAGGGCTTTATGCGTGTTGACACATCTTCGGCATTCATTGAGCGCTCTTCGTCCTCTTCCTCTTTGTATTTGGTTTTGTAGTGGTTCAGTCTCTTACACACACACACACACACAGACACACACAGACACACTCACACACTGTAAGAAGAGCAGTGGTGGCGGCATTTGGTTTACTTTTGGTTTGGTTTTTTTGGCACACGGCTTCGAGAGCACCCATTTCTGCTCACGCATTGCTTTTCTCCTCCCTTGCAGCTTTGGATTCTTTCTGTCTTGCTCATCAGGCTTTTTTTTTGCCCTTTGATCTGATCTTTGGACACAAAGGAGGGAGACAGGTAGGGGTGGGGGTGGCTGAGGGCAGGGTTTAGGGGCAGCATTGGCGTAGGGTGGTGGAGTGTGTGTGTGTGTGTGTGGGGGGATCAGTGTTTTGCCGCTGTCCTTTGTTCCTTTTTGGCTTGGTTTGTACTTGCCGTGTACCCAGCTGCACATTGCTGGGGGTTCGTCTGGACACTTGTCTCCCAGGTGAATCTAGAGACACAGCCAGAGGCAACGCTTTGGTATCCAAGAGTGACCGTCTTGCTGGTACATGAGCAGTCTGGATGATAATGGTGATAATGAAGTGAAACAACAGAAAGAAAACAAACCCCCCAACAAATAATATGTTTAAAATCCACATCTATGGTCTATGTATGCATTTTTTTGTTGGCAGTTTAAAGACTGTTTAACAGTGCTGTCACAGTACTCGAACTAATCATTTCATTCAATGTCAAAAGGATGCCTCCAGTAAAATTATTACATACCGAAGACAGTTGATGTGTAGATTGTTAATAAAATGGAGAGATCAAAAAAATCAGATTGGTATTTCCTTTTTGATTTCAGTGTCTTGGGCTATTTGTGCACAAAAATGTTCACATTTTACTCTGGGAGATAATGGGAATGATGTCAAGGATGGCTAGGACAGGAAAGAACCCATCTAAAATCAACGGACATGTATACAGTAACAGCTAAAGTTCTATTTTTTTCAACTATTTTTTACTTTCGTTTTAGGTGAAGTTTTCCCACACTTTAGTCAATTGTAGGAATTGTTTAAAAGGAAACAAATTAGTTGTCATCTTGTCTGAGAAAACTTTTAGCGTCATATATAGCCTGTGTGTGTTGTGTGTGAATACGTGTATGTGTGTGTGTGTATGTATGTGTGACCGTACAGGAGGTTCATACTGTAAAGAGGTAGTTCAATATCCTGTATGTGAGACTGTAAAATATTTAATTTTTAAAAATGGGATGAGTAAAAAAAATAATATACAAAAATAGATGTTCTGTGAAATGTCTTTAAATTAATAATATAAAAGAAATCATGACTAAAATGGTGAATTAGTTGGCATGATTATAGTATTTAAAAAAAAACGTTTTTTGAAACTAAAGCTTTTCTTTCCCTTTTGTTTGGTTTTTGGTTTTCAGTATTTGGTATTTGGAGATTTGGTATTTGGAGATTTGGAGCGTCTGTCTTCTCTGACCACATGGCTTCCCTGGTAAGTCTTTTTTTGGCTTCCCAATACCCCATCACAGTCGTGTTCTACATCCCTGCCCTCTTTTAGTTCATGTTTTTAAAAACACAGGTGGACCGTTTTTGCCGGACTGTTTCATGTTAAACACCCGTCCATGCCATTCCTCCCAACTGTGGGTCATTATTTGGTTTGAAACTCTTTCTCCGCTCTGCAGTCCTCTCCATCTTGTCCATCCTCCCTCTTTCTTTCTATTACCTCTTAATGTGTGTATTTTTTTTTTTTCTTTTTGGCTTTAATAGACTTCAGCAGGGAGAAACAGAGAGCTGGAATGAGCGATGGATCAGATGGAGAAATGGCTTTGGTTCAAAGGCAAGGTTGTTCAATCAGACTTTGAAAGCTCCGGAAAAAGTTCCGCCTATTCTTCCTCCAAAGTCGGAAACTTTCGATCACTCAGCCATGGTCCCCCCCAAGGGTGGCGACGAAGCTTCGCTAAAGGAGGAGCCGTCACAATAGGGAGAAAAGCCGGGTGGTTGAGGAAGAGAGAAGGGCGGAGTGAAGTAGGGACGGTGGCACCCCCAGACCCACCCAGGAGCATGTGACCTGCTTCCTCAAGGCTGGAGATTGGCAGTTGTCCTCCGCTGGCTGCCAGTGCTGATGGATGAGGGAAAGAGGGTCAGAGAAAAGATACGATGAGAACAAAAAATTGGAAAGAAGAAATGACAGGAAGGACAGCCAAGCTAGTGTCAGTAAATGCTAAGTTAACTTAGAAAAGCAGGAACATAATCAAATTACAAAATTTCTGATGAAATGAAAAAGAACTGCAAACTAAAAAAATAATAGCTACCATGGAAATTATTATGATGGATAATAGTAATAATTCAGAAATATTAGATGACCAAAAATGACTTAAGTATATAGAAAAATGAACAAATAAAGAGAAACTGGCATATAGGAATAAATAAACACATTTTTCTACAACAAAAATTATGTATTCACATTGATGTATTAAATAATAATACATTTTTTATACTTTGGTCATGTTTCCTCCATCAACTTTTACTGCTATATAGATTTCTCTCTCTCCCTTTCAATCTCACTTTCTCTTTCTTTCTTTCTCTCTGTTTTTCAGCTGTGACAGTGCCACAGCTGCAGTTTCTTTAACAAACTGTATCCGGGGCCTAGAATGAGGATGCTGTGGCATGAGGACGATGAGGGCTTTAATCGGCACCATAGGAAAAAGATGACAATTCAAAGCTGAGCTCAATGATTCTTATATTTAATGCCTAATCGATTTAACAGCGGATCCTCTTGTTCAAAAAGAGCTTTTTGGTTTTTTTTGATGTAGCCAACAGACCTTGGGGATCGTGACTGTCGATTTGTGTTGGGCTGACTTGGCTTTGCCATGAGGGGCGTCTGCCACTTTGTAATAATAACAGGCTTTTGTATGAGAATCAAATTGAATCTTTGACACAAACTGAGTGATTCAGGAAGTTTGTACTGAGGAAGAGGAGCAGGAGTATGGCTGCAAGGAAATTCATTTCAGTCAGAATGGATGAAAGGTGAGATGGGAAGTGGCCTTTAGAAATGGAGGATCAGGAAGACTCTCGAGGCTGGACTGGACACACACACACACACACACACACACACACACACACACACACACACACACACATGCACCTACCTTTCATGGTAGCCAAAGGATTGTTGCCAATGAGGGCTTGGTTCACTGCTGCGCTTACTCCCATCATCGTGTTCCTGAAAATGTGGACAAACCCAAATTGCATTTAACATGCATGAGCAATCGTGCCGGCAAGGTTACGGTCAGACAATAAACAAATAATCAAAAAAACAATGCTTGTGGTATTTAGGTGCAATGCTAAGGCGCCATTTGTTTTTTTTTTTTTTACAGCATCTATTTTTTTTGGACAGTGTGTAGCCAAATATTTAGTTATTTATTTTGCTCCAAAACACATTTACTACATTTTAGAGCTAGATTCTAGAGCTTTTTCAAATTGACCAAAGAATTAAACAAGAAAATCAAGATTATCTCCAACTGAATATTTCCAGTTGAATTCTAAATTAACAAAGTATATTGGTCATATGACAATGTATATTTATCTACTATGTGTTAATCCAGGTTGCTATATCTGGGATAGTTTAGGGCTTTTTTACATCGAACAGATGTAAAATTCTGCACGCTAGTGAAATCTTTGCTCTTGGTTTCCAGCATCCAAACCTGGCATTATGGCCCTTGGTGCGTTATTTTAACACACACTGGACTGTGAATGTGTCTGATTCCGCTTTACTGGTTAATCTCCACCTTGTTACGCCCCCTTGTTGCTTTTTGGCAACAATACTATGCAGCCATATTCTCCAACTCACCCCGTGGTTAGTCCATGAGCCCCTAGGTTGGATGGGGCTGGGCTGGCTGTGCTGTTAGGGGGTGGGGTCACTGCTGAAGAGGTGGAACCGGCTGCTGTGGAGCTGCCAGGAGTCATGGGGCCTGACGTTGACGGCGACAAACTAGTACCTAAAGCCCAGAAGTGGGGAAAAACAGAAATAGTAGGTTTGTTGTCACAGTATGGATGATTTATAGAGAACTGAGTGTACTATCCACAGCACACAACAGGTCAATACATTGCCAGCTGTGTTTTGATACTTTTCAGACTGTCTGTTTTAACATTTAGGGCTTTGGATGAGTTGTAGCCAGCTCTATAAATCATGAGTAAGAGCCATAACTCAAGGTAGTAAACAGCTCTGGCCGGGAGCGCGACTTCTGTGCAGTTGTCAACAAAGCATCATTGCTTTCTGTTTCAATCTCTTACGGATATCATGTTGCGGAGAAGTGATGATGTTTCGGGCCTTTTCATCAAACCGGCAACACAGAAATTCCTCAAAATAAAGTCGGGACCGTTTTAATCTTCATCCGACCGACCTCGGGGTCCAAGGAAAACAATTGCAAAAGCGCCGCGCTAACCTTTAATTATTTATTGACAAGATTCGACACAAAGCACAAACAGTTATTACATCTCACCTGTTGTGCTGAGGCTGGTGGTGACTTGAGACAGACCGTGACTTGGTATCTGGAGAGTTAGAATAATGGAGGTAAGGAAAATCAGCCATCGCTTCCATTTATCTCCGAAACAAATATCAGGCCAAGGGGGCAATCATCCAAGAGGTGATAAAGTAATAATAAACAGACTTCTGTGCTGTACCATGCGTGGGCTGTAGCAGGAGGCTTTGTGTGTCACAACAGGTGAGTTCTGGCTGGGCAAAGGGGGTGTGGTGCTGCTGGAGGGGTTGATGCGCTTCTCCTTCTGCCTGCGATTGCAGAACCAAACACGGATGACCTCCTTCTCCATGTTGAGCTGCTCTGCCAGGAGCAGGATCTCTTCTGAGGTAGGCTTTTGGTTCTGAAGAGACAAAATAAAATCAATGAAAGAATGAAAGATTTCCTTACAGTTACATTTATTTGGGCGAAGAAATGGAACCAAAACAATTAGGTAAAGTTCAGACCGTCTAAACAGACATTGGATTATTTCAGAATACTGATATCCAGAATTAAAGTACAACTAACTGAATGCCATACATTGAGTATATATTTTCTGAATGAGACATAAACGTAGACATCTTCGTACCGTGTTAAAGTTGCGCTCTAAAATTACTCTGACGTTGGTCTCAATACTTGTGCGCTTCTTTCTTCGTTTGCCAGGCAGACCCTCGAAGCCTGACATGGGGTTGGAGATGGAGGATGGACTGGGCAGCATGCTGTCAACCGCCATCGTTTCTGTCACGGAAAGATGAAAAAGAAACACGTTGGCAGAGAAGTTCAGGTGCTGTGACACCGAGAATGCAAACGTATTGTATCTTCCCAAAAATATAATAACCCTTCATATTAAAAGAATACTTTGAAGAGAAAATTAACTAAGTGACAATTTTCTAAAGGACAAGTGTTCTGCTTAGCTCAGAGGGGTTACCTGCATCACTCAGCCACTTCTCCAGTAGTGGTTTCAGTTTGCACATGTTCTTAAAGCTCAGGTTAAGCGCTTCAAATCTGGAGATGGTGGTTTGACTGAAATCATTGCCATACAGTTTTCCCATAGCCACGCCAACATCTCCCTGTGGGAAAACACAGATTTGGTGGGTCAGCTCTAGAACCGACAGTCAAACTGGGGATGCTCCTATTCCCCGCTGGGTTACCTGGGTGAACCCCAGCTTAATACGTCGCTGTTTAAAGGTGCGGGCAAACTGCTCAAGTTCCTCCAAGTCGCTGTGCTCTTCCCCCATGTGAGTGCCGTGAGCCCCGGGAGGATGGCTAGGTGCAAGCGAAGGCGTCATGATGCCAGAGGGTGCTGATGACGCAACGATGCCGATGTCTCTGCTGCTGCCACCGCTGCCGCCGACGCCACTGCTGACGATAGATCCGCTGCTGCCGCCGCCGCTGTTGCTGCTGCTGCTGCTGCTCCCCGCAACCACATCACTATTCTTCTCCCTCTGCGATGTCAAGAGAGGAAAATTGAGCCAATATATGCAAAACGACACTTTATGCAAAGCTTTATTAAAGCAATCAAGAGAGATTTTACTAAAGCTAAAGAAATACATACAGGTTAACCAGCCAGGAAGGATAAAATATAAATCTGACCTTCAAAAATGAAGGAGATTTTCTAAGGTTCTGAGGTTTTAAAGGTATCAACTACCTCGGAATTGTCATGCATGATCCCTTGCATGCTATACGCCTCATTTACATCTTGCATTTCTGCATAAAGTAGCCTCAACATGCTGGGAAAAAGTGCTTTTGTGTTTGGGTTTCATTCAAGCCTAATAGACAATCTGTGGCAGGCCTCTCAGTGTGTGGGGACGCATTTACGCGAGATTTTAAAAAGACAGCAGCTGTGGCCATGAGACAAGTGGTTTTATTCGGCATGTTTCTAGATCTTGCTTTATGCAGCAGCCGCGCTGACCTTTTCTTTCAACAACTACAGCTTTCTTTAGAAAGCTCTATTATATTTCATTGCAGACAGGTGTACCGGTCATACACAAAATTTACAAATACGGTAAAAACAATTTTTTTCTTTTTTTATCAGCAGTTTCCTTAGACATATTAGGATATTTTCATGCTAAAAAGTCATAGAATTAGGTTAAAAAACACACTTTTATATATTCCCATCTTTTGTGTGCCTATTTATATTTGCCTATTTTAAAAACATGCATTTTTTTAGATTGAATTCTTATATATTGCATCCATTTGTAAACTATATATTATTAGTTTTTCAAAAAATATCCTACAAAAGTCCTAATTTCCAACTCGAGGAACCAATGTGTTGAACGTTAAGAACCACACGTGTCCTCAGGGAGTCACTGGGGCGCTGTAGTGACACTAATAACACTGCTGAGGTGATTTAAGTGAAGAAGACGTCCACCGACTTCCTCCTCCTGTTTTGTAAGTCAGCGTATCAGTACGCCTAATAAACACGCCAGGCCCGACTAAGATAGAATCTCCGTCCATCATACATACGCCGGTGTTCTGATTTCTAAAATGCATCATAAAGCATTTTTGCTACAGATTGTGAGTGTAAGTGTAAGAGTGTAACTGCTACAAGCGATATCAGGTCTGGTGCTCCTTGTGGTAGTAAAAGCTTGTTTTGAACCTGTGCTTGAAGTCCTAGGTGAGGCGGCGCCGTCAGTATCCCGCCTGGGCTTTGCTGAGGTAGCTGTATTAGATTTGGTGTGGAGAGCAAACCTGGGAGGGTAACAATAATTCATGAAAATCTCCCCCGGAGTGTGTTATTACAAAGTGTGCACGTGAAAATAAATCCACGCGGCTGTCTTACCCTGCTGCGATGCCTGTGCTTGTGCTGGTTGGGACAGGAGAAACTGGGCAGGTGCCTGGAGCGGGTGACCTGGCATCAAAACCAGTTGCTGGAGATGCAAAAGCTGCTGGATGTCCTTCAAAAACATTTAAAAAATGGTTAAAAAAAAAGTCTTTTCAGTGAATAAGATTGCAGTTATTGGCGTGTACCTGGGCTGTGAGCTGGATTGATTGTGATAGCGCCAGCTGCGGTGGGGAAGGCAGAACAGTTTGCTCCTGTTTGTTTTGCAGTTGTTGCTGTTGCTGGGACTGGGACTGGTTTTGCGGCTGCTGCTGGTTGACTTGTTGTTGTTGTTGTTGTTGTTGTTGTTGTTGTTGTTGTGCAGCAGCAGCCTGGGCAGCATGAGCAGCATTTGACTGCTGGACGGCGGCCGCCAGAATCTGAGCCTGAACCTGCTGGATTAGTAGCTGCTGTTGAGTCGGGAGGAGGGCGGCAAGCTGGGAGGGACAGGGGAGCAGAAAAAAGACATGCAGGCGGGATGAAAGAGCAGAAGAAAGAAAAGAAAGGACAGAAAGCCAGGGAAGTTAAGCAAGGAATCTGTTAGCCAGCGGCCAAAGCATGTCAGAGCAAGAAAAATGAGCAAACGTCTGTGAAGGTTCTCATTCATCTCATTCATTGTTATCTGAAGCTTGATCTCTGCAAGCAACTTCGCTTCTTAGGTTCCAAGTCGGTTTGCTTGCAAAGATCTAAGCTTTGGATAAAAACGTGAAAAGCATTCACCTAAGAGTCACACTCGCTACCACAGGTATACATTTCCCCAACAATGCTGCACCCATGTTTGGTGTGAGCGTGATTTTGGATCCTTTAGGTGCTTTTTACAATAACGTGCTGAGGTCAGTCTGGAACATTGTAAGAGTACAATAAAACATGGCCCCTAAAAAAATAAAAAAATACCTGTTCAAACTTGTTTACCTCTTTTGTCAAACAGGAAAAATCAAATGTAGTTTTTCAAAAAAATGTAATAAGTCTCGTATAGACTGTGAAACTGTGACAGCAGTTCATGGGATCTCTTTGAACTATATATCTGCTTACAACACACAAAACATTCTAATCTGGCTGCTGTATAAATTTAAAATGTTTGGATTTTCTACAGATGTTAACGTGATCTATGACTCATTATTGAGCCCCTTTCACGTCTCCTAATAAAACAAATGATGGGGTTTGGTGTGCAGTAAGGTTTAAAGGGATTTAAGCAATAAATGTCTATGCTACAATCATGATAAGATTTGGTGGATAAAACCAAAAATCATTTAGGAATACACTTAATAAAAAATTACAGGTATATTTTGGTGAGGTAAATATTTACGTGTGGGTATATTTGTTATTATTATTATTATTACATGTTATTTTTTGTAAAAACTTTGTTTCCTATTGTCAGATTGAGTTCAGCCCCACCCTTTAATTAGCATATAGAAAAATCTGAAAACACAAAAATAATAATAATAATAATGAAGTTTACATTTAAATAGCGAAATGAGAACATTTTTAGAATGTGGGGAACATTTTGGCTGCTCCTTACAACTGTAAAGGTCTGTTTGAGGATTGTGACATGGTTTTGAGTTTGGGATCCAGTTTGGGGGTTGTGATGGGTTAGGGTTAACCTGTGTGTGTTTGTGTGTGTCTCACCCCTGCGAGCTGACCGCCAGCCAGCATCAGCTGTGTGTGGTGGTGCTGTTGGGAGGAAGGAGCAGGAGCAGCACTGGTGCTGTGGGTCATCTCAGCGCTCTCATCACTCTGCCTCTGAGGCAGATCACAGAGGCAATCAGCATCGTTGTTATTGTCACCAATATTAACCCAAACTCAGCGATATTCAGGATAATACACACAGTACACACCTTGTTACCACACATTGTAGGAGAGAGGCTGTAGGGACTGGTTTTCATTGTTTGACCCTGTGGGTAAAATAAAAACGACAATTGCAGATACATGTAGAGAAAGAAGAAAATGCTGAATATTATGATTTTCTTTCTGTTAATTTCGTTATCTTTAATCAGGGTCACATTGATAAAGAGAGTAAGTGGCAGGAAATTGGTAAAAGGCAGGAAAATGCCCAGGACAATTCACTCCAGAAAAAACCAGAATCTTCTCGTTATTAGCGCCTGCTGCTGCGGCACAGGTTATTTGATAGAATAGCTGCTGCTTTCTAACCTCAGAAACATTATTACCACGATGCTGCTGCTGTGTGTGACCTTAATCTATTGGACATTAGTTAAAAAAATAAATAGATCACAGCAGTCGGACTAAAGGAAAAGGTTTTAGGTTGACGTAAATCACATTTATTAATCTGTGCAATTAAAAAGCCATGTCATATAAAAAATGACACACTTATTTAGGTATTTAAAATATTAAAGATAAAGATGGTTGGTGGGCCAATGTTGCTCTAAGCAGGCGTTTGTGTGTAGTTTGAACTAAATAGAGAACAGAGTAAATACCAACCTGGTCATCAGGGCTGTTTCTGTCAGAGTCTGTGAACACACATTACACACAATGTCAGAATAATTACAGTTATACATAATCAAGATATCATTTTTATTGATATCACTCTATTTGGATATGCGCATCAACCTGAAGTGTCCCCTGGATAGTCAGCTCCAGGCTTCTCCTCCTCTGTTGCTTTAGACATCCTGATATCTTTATGAACACACACAAACACACACACAAAGGGAAACATTTTTACTTAATCTACAGTCACTTCATAAATTTAAATATATCAAAATAGCAGCAGTAAAACACAGTCTCATTTTTATTTTTCCCCTGTGTAGTTCACTAAGTATTGGCAAATACATTTTCATATTAATTTCACAAATTAAAAAACAGGAGTTGTTAAGTAAGGATCATTGTTAATGGAAAATATTCTGTACTGACATTTAATGTTTGACGATAATAGTAGTTGTTAATTAATTGTTGTTGTGAATAAATAATAATGCTTTCCTTTGTTCCCAAAGAACAGAAATGAGGGAATATAATAAAGATATTTGCATAATAATAAAGAGGAAAACCTGGATAATACTTATTTTTTCCTGGCATTGCTTTTACTGTTCATCACCTTGTGCCTTTTGAGCTTTGCTCCTATGCTTCACCCCACATTCATTTAGGATTTTTGCTCAGAAATAAGCTTTTTAGGGAACTCTGTAAAACGAAAAAGTAAATGTGAAAGTTCTGATGCGAGAGGAGCCACAAATGTAACGTAAAAAAGCGGGATTTGTAAGGATTGAAACGATTTAATTATTAACAAGCAGAAAACGATTCACTAATTAAGTAACATATATAATAAATCGTTTTGTCAAGCCTTCTTTTGGGGAAAGATGTAGTTTAAAAAATGGTCACATGGTGGCAGCCGCCTCCCGGAAATGCTGAACTGGGAACTCTCGACGGTAAGAGGTTGTGTGTTATTTTATTAATTCATCCTAAACCTGAAACATGTTTAGACCGTGACATTTACACATGTGTAAAATAAAATGAAAAAAACAATCTATAACCTGGTATAAATATGTTTATCTTCGATCACTACTAACCCTTGATCTACAGACAATACATGCAATTTAGATGTGAAACTGAACATTTTTTAGTATGACTAATATCACCTATAATAATGATTGAAAATTAATAAACTGACATCTTTAATGTTTATATATGTAAAATGCTTCACCTCAAACATGCAATCATGTCAAAATAATTTTATCACCAAGCCCTGAGGTTTTTCCATACCTTTTCTTCATAATTCCCCCAAATAACCTAAAATAATAATAAGTAATAAATAAGTAATAATAAATAAAAAAAGGCTCAAATTTTACTTGTAAAATATCAACGTTGCTATTGAATTGTGGTTTACCGTAAGTCACATTGAGTTAAAAGTAAGCACTACATACAACAGCATATTATGTTCAGGCAGCCAAAATTATAGTCCAGACTTGTTTCATTAGTTGGGCTTTTTTTTTTAAATGTTACAAACAAAAACCATTTACAGTGACTCTCTCGGTCTCTCTCTGTCCCTCCCTCCCCCTCTTTCTCTCTCTCTGTCTTGCTCTCTCTTCTATTCTTTTGCCCTAATTTTTCCTCCCCTCACTCTCACACCAGTACTTAGAAGAAGAAAGAGAGAAAATAAGAGGGGGAGAGGCCACTTGACAGATGATGCATCTGTCTTTAGGTGTTGACACGTATTAACACATGAGCGTGTGTGTGTGCATTAAGAGAGAAAAAGCAGGAGGGAGGGGGCGGGGTCACTGTCAGAGAATTAGAAGAGGAGTCAGAGAGGGGGTAAGATGGCTGGAGGGGTCCTAAGCCAAACTGCTTCTCCAGCGACCCCTCCTTGGTCATGGCTGTCATGGACCGCTGACAGACGGCGCGTGGGTTTTGAAAATCGGGTCGGGGGGCAGGGGGAACAAGCGCCCGAAGCGCCTGTTTGGCGTGTGGATGTCAGAGGTCAGGCACATGGTCCCAGTGATCTCATGCCCCCATCCCATCCCCCCTGACACACATGCACGCACACACACACACACACACACACACGGACGCTTGCACCCGCGCATTTACACACACACACACAACACACACTGGAGCCTTCCCACCTGTCTTGTCATATTCTTTGTTAAACCAATATACAGCATAATTGAGGGAGATCAAACAGCTGAAGTATTAGGATGAGCAATGTCCACCGATAAAGAAGTTTGCAAGTAGTATTAAAGGAGAGAGAGATTGCTTCAAACTTTTGGTATAATAAGGCCATAGTCACTAGGCTTACTGGGACATATAGACCAGGGTTCACATAGTAACACAGTTTTAAAGTTTCCCGTCAAAGCTCTATCGTTGTCATATATCACATGTGCATATGTCATATTTTGTAATGTCAATATCCATCAGTTTAAGATTCTACAGTAATTTTACAAAAACCATAGGTGCAACTAATTAATTAACTAACTAACTAACTAACTAACTAACTAACTAACTTGTTGGTCCCCCGCTGGTACGATCAATTATGTAACAAAACAGAAAGTAAATGTGGAAAATATTTCCAAATATTTTACACTAGCTTCAGCTTAAATTGATAAATGGACAATGTAACTAATGGATTTTGTTATCACATATATTCATTATGGACATATTTTATGTGGTTGGTTGCTACACACTGTGGAACTGAACCATTCCTATTCAGTCACACAGAAGAAACTTGAACTTTCCAATAAAAGAAAAACTGATCTTTTTTTCGTCATCTCTCATTAGATTTGCTCTTTCACAGATTTACTTACTGTGATCTATTTCATTATTATTATTATTCTTTACTGTAAACACCTCTGCCTTTCTTTAATTCCTACTTTTGAGTTTCAAAAACACTTGAAAAGTTTGTTTTTTTTTAATTTTTGCTGAACTTTTTTAAATTTATTTTATAGAAAATTTCATAATGGATCAAATTAGAAAGTCATGCAAAGCTGACCGAGCTGTTCTTCACAAAGGATAGGTCACTCTCCACGGGTTAACTGCCTTCTGCCTTCACTACAATAAAAATAAACCTCTGAGTGTCAGACATGTCTGAGTCTCTAATTTGTCTCCCTCTAACTCATCCCCCCTCCACCCTTTTATCCCTTCTACATCCTTTCCTTCCTTCCCCCCTCTCCTTCAGCAGTGGTCAGCCACAGCGGTCAAGGCACCGGTCGGACAGCGCCAGTGCAAGACACGCAGACCGGTTGCCAGGCAACAGCAGCAAAAGATCACCACGCGTGCACGCGCTTGTGTGTCTGTTGCTCGCATGTTTGTGTACCCGTGAGAGTGTTAATCATTAAAAATAAACAGACTTTCCCGCTTGTAGGTCATCGCAGGGCAAACAAAGTGGCTCATGCCAATGTTAGCAGGGGTTTTAACACCTTTACAATAGCAATGAAGGAATATTCATTTATTCTAGCATTAGGGGAAAGATAGATTGGACTCACATTTGACACAAATTACACAATAAAATTACAAAACCTAAACATATGTAATTACCACATTTCAACTTTCAAAAGGTTCATATATATAAAACAAACTTTTATTTCCATGTTTCATCAATATCCTGCAAAAAGATTTACCTTGTGTGAGTCAGACAGGGATTATATTAGAGTACACACATGCGTTCATGAGCAGATGAGTGTGCACAAGCATTTTCCGAATATGTCTCTGGAGTGTTTATTATATCCGATACACTACCTCTTTCTCGCACCACATATTTCTGCGCCGATCGATTCTTCTGACTCCCGACAAGGCAATAATCACACCGGCCCTACCTCTCACGTTCTCTCCACCATTATTACTGCCTTCCCCAAGGAGCACCAAATGAAGGGATGGAAACAGAAATAAAAGAAGGGAAGAAGGAGGAAGGACAGGCGGAACCAGTAAGTGTAAACGGCTTGCTCGGTTCCTTTTCATGAACCCCCTCTGCAAGTTGGGCATGCTGCTGAGAGATGGGGGAGAAGGTCAAGGTGGAGGTAAACAAGAAAGATGAACGGGCTCCTGGAAATTTGGAGAATTTTAATAGGGTAATATTATATCCTAATATAATGAGGAGCCTGTGAGACATGAAAGAGGGAAAACAAGCAGTAAAAGAATGACAACTGCAACAAAAGAAAAGATGAAATGCACAAAAATGCAACAGAAAATACACAGATGGTGAGATAATAACAAGTAGACAAAATAATGAGCTGTAAAAAGTGAAAAGTAAAAAAAAAAACAAAACAAACCCCCCCCCCCTAAACATAAAACTAAAATAATACAAAGTGTGACAAATAGCAGGGAGGAAAAAATACTGCCAAACACACACACAGACACACACAGCTTCTCATTGATGTTGTGTCTGGGTGATTACATGAAGAGGATGAAGGCAGGCTGAGCACCAGAGCTGATGACAAAGCAGCCGAATTGACAGACTGAAGCATAGAAAAAGTGTATAAAAAAGAGAGATAAAAGGCTTAGAAGTACAACATATTAATAACAATAATAATAATAATAAAAATAACAATAATAATAATTTTTGTTATTATTATTAAGATTATAGAGAGTTTAAAAACACCACAAAAGTACAGGTGGTGAGCCTTTCACCAAATGGGACCTGTAACCTAAAAATAAGAATAAAAAAAAAATCCTAGAATCCAAAGTCATGTGACTGCGGGGATATTTATGTTTCAATGGTTTGGAGTCAATAAGCTCCCTGGAGTCAAGAAACATCCAAAAGTCTTTTTTTTTTTAGGTTTAAGTTTCACTTCTTTGATCTCACTGGTTTGGACAGAGCGGCTATAAACTAGGGACCCAGGGCACGTGCCCCCAGTCCTCAGACGATTACAGGTTTATTGATTAGACCCTCCCTAAGTTGGCCCCCCCAATTAAATGAAGCGCTGATTTGACCTCCGTCCTCTTTTTTCCTTTTTTCTGGTGGAATAACCCCCGATGCCAATCCCTCATTTTACCTATAACCTCCTTCTCGCCGTGCTCCCTTCCCCCTCTTCATCTGTGACTATTGCCCCATTTCCATTTTAAAACTAGCGCCTGACCCGCTGTTATTTATTAACGGCCCCCTAAAAACCCGGAGTTCAGTTCTCTCTCCACTTGTTTTCTTTCTCCACACTTGCTTGAGGTTAATGGTTGACTCAATTCATGGTAACAACTTTGTGTTCTTTATTTATTTATTTAAACAGCGTTAATTTTGAAGTACGAGCAGCCGGCCAACCTTCATTGGCTCCTATCCTATCCTATCGTAAGTGTGTATGTGCATGTGTGCGTGCGCGCTTAGATTTGGGTTAAGAAATTGGGGAGCAAAATAGAGGAAGAGGGGGGTAGAGGATTAGTGTGGCTCGTGGAACTGCTCACCTCCCGCCACAGCAACTCATCCCTCTTCACTTACACACACAGAAACACGCACGCACACACACACACACACACACACACACACACACACACACACCGTTCAATTTCGTATTCTACGGAGATGACAGGGGGAAAGCTTTATTGCTCTGAGTTGGTATCGATCGGGGCCCCATCGTGGGGGTAGCCAGACCCACAATCACTGGAGGCCCTTTTGCAGACATCGCTGCGTGTACCCTGCACACCTCAACCCTCCAGCTGCACACACCCTCCCCTCCCCTCCGCGTTCTCAAACCGCTCCTTCTCTTGTTCTGTACTTGAAAAATTGCACAACCCCCCCCCCCCCCCCCCTCCTCTCCTGGTTTCTTTTAGGAGCCAACCTTTTGATACTTCCCATTGAAATGGAAGTGAATGAACAGGCTGATTTTTTTTTAAATAATCATTTCTTTTCACTCAACTGAACCAAAAAACAAACAAACAAAAATCACCGGTGTCCTTGGTTCTTTCTACACTTTTAATAGAGTTTTTACAGGCTGTGTGGGCTCCATCATAGTTTTGCCTTTGTGTTTCAGCTTCTGAGGGAAAATGTGATGCATAATCACATGGACTGGAAACATAATTTTAATAAATCTCACACACACATCTTTTGCAGTTGTCCACGCATTTAAAAGTGCATGTTGCCATCCCTGGATGCTAGGCTGAGCTGCTGGCCGATCGGAGCTGCATCAGAAAATCCCTAATCTGGGAGCGTGACGGTCCTCAGCTCCGGGAGGCAGAGATCAGGGCACTCTGGGCAGATTCAGAATTTACGGATAAGATGGGATGAGGTTGTAGGTCCTAAAATCACCCCGAGGGGTGGAGAGGTTGGATGGGATGGTGGATGAGAGGAGGCTGAGTGGTGTGTTTGCTTTCTTCTGTGCCTTCTCGCTGGCCACACGACGCTCCCCAACATTCCTTGGGGCGGAGGACAAATCGTTTTAGGATTTTTATGATTCTTTGGGCTGAGGGACTGTTTGGATATTACGAATGTGTGTGTCTCCATATTGTAACATCAACAGGAATAAAACACTTTTGCCATCATTACTAGAGCATACTTTTAAGATACATTTATATCTTATAGATAGAAGATCGATCGATAGATAGACATATGAAACTTATGTCTAAACATATGAAATCCTTCTTCTTAATAAATCCATTTTTGGGGAAGCCTGAATAAATAAATTGCAGAGCCACAAGTATCAGAGAGACACAGACGAGAGAGAAGGACAAATCGACGACTGGAGGGAAGAATGGGTGCTCAAGGCCACCCTGCACTGGCCGCCACCCCCCCCCACTTCTTCCTTCAACTCTTTTGCGCTAGAGTGGCTGTTATCTCTCTATTTTTACACTCCCTCCATCAACAGAGTGCCCCAGACCCACTTATGTTCACTCATCAAGTGACAAATGGACCCTCCCTAACACACACACGCACACACACACACACACAAATACAGAAATATATATTTATATTCTGTATATTTAGGAAACACTGACTGTGGTGCTCCTAAGTTACTGAGGCATTGTGCAAAGGTCTTTTTTTCCATTATTTTTTTCAATGTGGGTTTTTTTTTTTTTTTGTGCACTGTGTATGTAACCTTTAGCAAATTTTGCGAATCACCTGCTACCCTTACAATTTGACTTGCAATGTCTGCAGCCCTAGACTGGTTAATAAAGGTTGTTTCCATAGTTCATGCAAGGCTTTAAATTAGAGTTAATAAAATACAAATAAATAAATAAATAAAACGATAAAAACAGATTCTAAATGTTGATTTTCAGTGATTCAACAATAAATATTTGATGTCATGTGCAATTCTACAGGCAAGACATTCTAAATCACATAATGTATATGTGAAT
>CAAE01014367.1:415966-444931 GCA_000180735.1 Tetraodon nigroviridis | reverse complement strand
TGTCCATCCGTTTGTCTCCACTCGTCCCTCCTCAGCTGACAGGAGGGTTTTCTAAGCCGTCCGTGCTGCTGTTGCAGGCGATGACCTGGATTGTGCCATGTGAATGACCGACGACATGAAGCCCACACACATGCTGCTGTTCGTCCTGTGCCCCACGCTGGTCCTGGGCTTCATCTACTACTCCTCCAGGAAGCTTCATCTGCCCGCCTGGGGCCAGAAGACTCGTAAGTGCCTCCTCCCGCCTGTAGCTTTACCTGGAATCTGTACACCCGTGTCGACCTGTAGCCGTCGAAAGCCTCCATATTTATCTCACTCATCCTTTTCCATCCGTTTGTTTTGCTGTCTGCCTACCTGTCCTAACTGACACTTAACCGGTTTTTCTGTTTTGTTTAGACAGAATCTAATCAGATTTTCTGGTACATCCACCGTTAGTTGCCGGCTGGCACACAAAGAGAAAAAAAAGGGTCGCTTAAATAGCGCTCCATCTTAGCTTTTATTCGGTATTCGTTTCATAAATATAAACAATGATGGAAGAAGCACTCTGACGATCCAGCACTATTGCTGAATTCTGATGAGTCTGCTCGTTGCCATGGACACAGTTCGGTCTCAGACATCATAACCACATAACAAAATAATATAATAAAGGAGGTTAAATCCTTTTGGTATGAAAAAAAAACAAGGAAAAAAGGGCACCAGGTATGGTGAGTAGGCATGACGGAGATCCCCTGAGCGTTCCAGCTAAAAGCCTCCTGCCCTCGTGTTGAGGTGAGTCAGTGGGATTTCCCACTGACTCACTGAAGTTAGTCTCCCATTTTGGACAAGACCAAAGGGGATGTGGACGTCTTGAGTCACAGAAAGTGTTGCTAAGGACGGAATGATGGAGTTATTCAGCAAAACGACCTCGTCTGTATGAAGCTATGGCTGGTCCTGGAAACAGCCGTTGGAATCCAGCAGGGGGCGCTAAGAGATTTCCCTTAAGAATTTGAGGAGCTTTTCCTGCCTGGCTGGAGTGTGTTTTCTGAGGAGGACATTGTCAGGGAGAGGGTTTTGGCACAGAAGCACTCAGGACTGAACCCTGAACCCTGGGGACGACGCCTTCCTGTTTAATATCAGCGCATCAGCATCATGAGGGGTTTACCTCAGGATTAATCCCACTCCAGGCTGCATCGGACTTCTTGTTGCTATGGAGATTTTTCATTTACGTTGTGCCGCACATAGCTAAATATCTGGGAAAGGAGCATGGCTACTTTAACTTTCTCTGTGTGGTTTAGAAGAAAGCCAAAGGATCGTTTTCCTCGCCGGAAGCGTCGGATCCATCTGATTTGGCTGGATGGGGCTGGTCCTCTGATCATCTGTTCCACGTGTGGAGCTCTGTCAATAACCTCCAACCTAGACTTTGTTGTGATCCACTCTCGGACTTTGAGCAGAGAAAACTGTCGCTAAAACAAACATTCCTGGGGCTGCCAGGCGTCTGCGGCCGCGCGCGTCAAACCCTCAGCGGGACCATTTTACAGAACCGGAGGAGCTCATCAAACTGTGTTTCAGGAGAAACGGTGGCGGCGATACAGATCAGACCTTCCTGCTGCCAGATGTTTGGTTTAAAGAGGGTCAAAGGGCGAAGACGAGCGCGCACACGGTCTGGTCTGCTCCCTGGTCCGCCGGTGTCACTCAGAGGATCACACACATAATCTCCCTCCTTCAGTCCTGCTTCAGCGTGTAACACACAGGGGCTTATGTGCTTCACGCTCATCCTCTAGAGGGTTTTTGTATCATTTCTTTGCAGCATAAGACACAAATTTACCCAGACTCAGACCTCAGGCGTAGCGATGAAACTCTGATATGAAAGAGAGGAAAGATCAGAAGCTCTGACCCAGTCTGTGTGTGTGTGTGTGTGTGTGTGTGTGTGTGTGTGTGCTGTTATTTCGGTCGTCCTCAGCTGTTTGAGCGATACAGCCGATAAATAATGGCTGAGCCACGCTAACGTGCTGTGTTTGTTTCTGTGTTTGTGTGTGTTGACGGGGGCTCACGTTCGACTCTGTTGACGCTGGAGCGACGAGGGTCTGGTTCTGTTTACTCCTGTTCCTAGCTCACGAGGATGACAGGTCCTGGCTGTTAGCCGTTAGCTCCTGTTAGCCTGGTTTTTTTTTTTTTTTTGGAAAGTGCTAACAACAAGCACGTAAAGACAGAGTAGATCACAGTCGGCCTTTTCTGGTCCATGAACACACCTGGAGATGGATTCGTGTCCTAGATCCTTCCAGTAAGACAACCGCCAGGTTCTGAGACCGCCTCGGCCCGAATCCAAGCCTCCTCAGCTTGCCGTGGCTTCCACAGCTCTTCAGGGATGACCTTGTCTTCTTAACCCGCCTTTTGTTTACAGAGGGCGCTGCAGAGGAGTCAGCCGCAGCCCCGACTAAAGGGGCGGAAGTGAGAGCAGAGACAGGTATAGGCCCCCCGGACTCTGCCCGTCTCCACCGGGCGACTGAAAAAACACTGCAAATTACTGGGTTTAATTTTATTCCCTGGTAGCGAAAAATCTTCTTCAATCAGTCATCACCTTTCTGGGCTTTTGTGAGCAATTTTAACACGGTACCAGTCTGATGGAGTCTGTTAGCTCTTCATCTTCCACCCGCTGGCGCTCTTCATCTCAGTACCAAGGCCTGTAATTCAGCCTCCTGGCTCTAAAGCTGTTAACCCTCCCTAGTGCTCCTCCTTCCCTCCTCCTCCTGCTCCTCCTCCTGCTGATGTGATGTCTGACATTTCCAGTTGGTTGTTTTTGCACATCCGCGCTGAGCGACTGCCCCCAACAGCGCTAACTGAACATTTTGTGTTTCAGAGTTGGAAACAGACAGCACCGCGGGACGATTGGTAGGCTCAGGTACTTCTGCAGCCCCACTCGGCTTTGTCACTCTCTACCCCAGTTCTTGAGAAGGAGAGAAGGTGAACTGGTAACTAAAAGAAGTCAGTCCAAACTGGAACCAGTAAGGGCCTTTGCTCATGGGAACTCCAGTGTGGTGCCACACCGCCCCCTGTCGTGGAGCTTTGGTAACACAGTCGCAAGCTCAGCATCCCGCACGGCTATTTTGAGCTCTTCTTCAAGATGAAACAGGACCCTGCTGCTCTTAGTTTTCCCATAAGCTGTTACCTCATCTTGGCCTCTGTCTCCCTGCTTTATGCTTCTCGGCAGAAACATATTCCTTTTTGCTGCAAAGTCCCTCACAGGACAGTGCTTGGAGCCCTCCCTAACCAACCCTCATGCCTTCCCGTTGTCCAGCTTTCATTATCTCTCTCCTCCAGCTTTTTTCTGTGAAGATCAGACCCCCGATCTCTCCCCTCCTTCTCACCACCACCACCGCTGCAGAAATAATGCTGCACTCCCTTTTCTACTACTTTTCTGCCATCCTACAAGCTATTAGAGCATTTTATAGAGAAGTGTTATGGTTCGGTGTGCTTCTGAAACCTTCAGCGTAAACATCCCATCTCTCCATATTATCCACTCAACCTGAGCTTTTCCACCGGGCACCTACTGGCTGCCTCTGTGCTTGTCCATAGGTGATCCCTCATCTCTTTTCTAACTCCATTTTAAATCCAACAGATTGATTTGGCTGGCTTCTCTTTAACCTTGCCTAACGGTCCTAACGTGTTACACCTCCCGTGCTTGTCGTGTTCCTGTCAGGGATGCATGATGTTGTTGTTTTTTCACTTGGACCCATCCACTTGGGTTTTCCTTTTTACTGAGATTTACATTTTTAATGCAGTTTAATCTGGTGCGTATGCATGCCTGAAGGAACTGAAAAAAACACCTTGCGGTCATACAGGTGAACAATCTCCACCACAGCACAGGTGTAACAGCACTAAAGTCGTGCTTGTCCTGTCTTCTTCTTGTCCTCTGTGTATGTTTTGTGCTGATCTCCTTGGTTGTGGGTGATGTGCTGCCATCCACCGGTGGCAGACAGCAGTCTAGCTTAATAAGTCGCCGATCTCTGTGGACCAGTCGTTTATCTGTCCAGTACATGCTGTCATTTAATGGCAACTGTTTACAAGGTGAAGGCTGCACAGCTCCTGCTAAAGCTAACAGGCTAATCTGTGAATGATGTAGGCTGGAAACCCAAACAAATGTCAGTCCAGTCTCTAATGGGACGCGTTGCTACGGCCTGCGTGGTGAGAATGATCTCTCTGTTTGTGTCTCTTCCAGTGTACGACAAGCAGGGCTTTCTGCTGCAGCTGGACGCAAAACTGTGAGTACATCTTCCCCTTGTGGAGCTTAGTCACTACCAGTGAAGCGGTCCTCCACCCGGGCCCGTCTGCCTTTGTGGCTTGTTATATTTAGCACCGTTGACCCCGTGACCTTGCAAGTCACTCTGACTTTGTTAGTTTGGATGTAACTCGCCGCGCGGAACACTTATTCAAATACAAGATTTGTTTAATCAATAGGGCAACACAAAAATGTAAACTCTAGGCTCGTAAATCTCTCTCTCTCTTTTTTTTTTAATTTTTTAATAAACACTGGACGCCTCATCGGAGGCCCCGCCACGACCTGCTGAGAAATGTGTGCTTTTAATTTGCACGCATTAGGAGATTTTGTGTGCCGTCGGCCTCCCTTTCCTTTCCTTTTCTTTCCTTTTTTTAAAAATCCCAGCCGGCTGCAGCTCGTCAGAGTGAGAACTGGCTCCGTCGTGTGTCTGCGTGTCTTCAGAGGCGTGTAGAAATCCCCGAGTTGGTTTGACGCTCTCGTGTGAAGCTGGCCCTCTCCCCGGCCCTCCCGTTAGCGCGCAGGCTGCACACGCAGGCCGCCGCCACTGGCCAGCTCTCACACACACACACACACACACACATTTCAGGGTGCTTCTCACACAGGTTCGGTTCATCAAACGCAGCTTCTAACGTTACATCTACAAGATCATTAATTACTCACCAAGACCACGGTGAAGACAAAAGAGCAGCTCATTTACAGCCAGGTGATTCCTTTTGCAGTTTGTGCTATTTTTTTTCCACAAGTAATAAATTAATGTGGATTTCCACCCATGTTCTAGGTTATTTTTCATCGTCGAGGGCCGACTGTGCGTCGTATTCGTGCAGAAGAGCATAAAGTTGGGAGATCTGATGCTGCAGCTGCTGCTGCCAGCTCTGATTTAACCTGGCCTGAAGACCCAGGCCCCTCTGTGTTTATTTAAAGTGAATTCACAGCAAACATCGGGTTATTAATGAGCAGGCTAGTAATCGCTGGGGCTCTAGCTTCAGCGCGGCCGTTGTGATTATTTGAACAGGGTCCGTCTGCTTTGTCTGCCACACACAAGGTGATGGAGCTGTTGTTGAGTTCTCCCACTTCCTAAGTGACCTCATTTTTCCTCAGCTCTGCAGCAGATTGTTTGACAGGCTCTGTTTTTTGGAGCTGCAGGGCTGCGCCCGTATAACTGATCATCCACATCGTCTTGATACGTGCGTTCTTTTCTCGATGCACAGGTCACCAGAGTTGACGTACAAGTACGGCAACCTCAGCGAAGGAGTGTGCAAGCCGGGATTCGCAGCAGCTAAGATGAAGGCCATCTATCCGAAGTGAGAACGCTTTCTTTTGTGCATTGTTTGGATGCGGGCGGAGCCCTTTGAACATCAGTTCGCACGCACACACACGCACACACACGCACACACACAAACACACGACTGAGAACTTCAAAACCGAATTATTGGAATCGCTTGCTGCTTAAACGCTGCGGGACGCATGATGTCACTGCTCAACCCGGCTCGGCCTTGAGGCTCTTGAGTCAGAAACAGAGAGGCCCCCACATTCCTGTCCAATCAGGCCCAGTTTTAGTCATGTTCCTCTCCTCTTATCCAGCACCACAAAACCAGACTGTGTCCTTGTGATCCCCCGTAGGACAAAGGGCCTCTGTCGCTGGGGTACAAGGCCTTCCATCGCTCTCCTATCTCATCCTCCCGCCCTGGGGGCCTTTTCTGTCAACGGTCACCCACTTCCGGTCCTGACTCATCACCCGCCTGCGAGTGCTCGGCCCACACACTCCTCCCGAGCTCCCTCTGCCTTTATTTGCCGACTGTTTGGGCTCCTTCTATAGAGGATTGCACCATCGGCATTCTTGGACCTGAGCTAACAGGGGAGCGATTTAGCACGTTGCTATACGAAAGCCAGCGGCAGCACTTGATTTAGATCCATGCCAACAATTTTTAAGAGAGAAACCAGAAACCCTGCTAGTAGAATAACAAATCCCTGCACTTGTTGTTGTCTCATGTTTTAGAATAAGTAACGATATTAGAGCAACAACTGAATTGTGGAACACGTATTTTTCGTGTCCTTCTGTGGCGCCGTCTGCAGGAAATTGCAGCGCTGCTTAAGCGGACAGACGAAGGCATTTTGCCTCCACCTATATGTTAACAATGTCCTCCTTCATAATGACTTCCTCTAATCAGCTGCACGTGTCGGCTCAGAGTGCGCGTAGCGCGCAGGTTCCGCGCCAGGAGCCCGATGATTGCTACCACCTTCAACCCAGGAAGACGCAGGTCAATCAGCCGGATGAATGCAGCGTTGAGTGTGCATGTGTCTGCGCATTTCTGCATGTGTTGCTCATTGCACCGGGCACGTTGTGCGCACTTTGTGCCGTTTTAGCGCCTTTAAGCAGAAACAAATTCGTTTCAGCCCCGGTTACAGTCCGGGCCTAAAGTTCAGGAGTCTGTAAGAAGCTACTTAACCTTTATCAGCGAGGTCCTCTGGCTCTCCCTCTAATCATCTTCTGCTTCCTCCAGCTCTTTCTGCTCGAATCCAATTTATTTTCCACACCACCTCCCTCCCTCCGCTTCACCCAAAAGTGTTTGTATTGGAGCCCTAAATCAAGTGCTGCAGTGAACTTGAAGAGACTCGGTTATGAAAATATTTCCCCAGAGATGGACCCCAACAAAGGAAATGAGTACAATGTGTCCCCAGCAGCTGGCTGCTTTGGGAGTTTTCACGCCCCTAAATTGAACAACAACGGCCTCTTTTCTGCTCGTCCTGTCAGGATGTGAGTGACTGACTGTTGCTCAGGGCTCGTTATTTAGAGCCCCGGCTGCCCTCAGACGTCTTGGCTTTAATGAATCTCCATTTGTTTTGGCAGGACAGAAGTCTTTCAGTGTGTGTGCTCCTGTCAGGTGACCGAGCCATAACTTCCCCGCTCTCTCTCTCTCTCTTTCTCCCTGTGCCATGTTTGGTCATGGCGTCCCTCAGCTCTGTGTGTTTCTTTTGAACCTATGACAGTGATACGGCACCAAGTTCAGTTCCTCTGTCAGGAACACTGAGGCGTGATGTCACATGTGGCACCCGTTAGCCCAGGCCGTTAGCCGCGGGAACTGTAGGTCACACTTGGTTAGCAGCTCGTGTGGTCGTATCTCTGGTGGTCTGCTCTCTCACAGCGCCGCGGTGCCCCCAATTATTTCCTGTAATCTTTAAACCAAACCAAACAGCAGAATAGATCCTTTCTGGTTCACTTATGCGGGATTTAAAATGCAGCGAGCTCCCTGTGCCGCCGCCACCGCCGTCTCACGTCCGCACCGGCTGACAGCAGGTCATAAAAACACACATTCATCCTCAGGTCGCAGGCGTGACTACGAGGAAATGGCTCCTTTTGATTTTAGGGCAGCAGTTAATCAAAGGGAGACACGCATGCACACTTCTACAGACAAAAGGTTCGGGAAGAGGCGACGATGGGAGCAGCAGTTCAGGGGCCATCGGTCACATGTGTTTTTAAATATCACGCCATTTATCTCCCCTCCTGACTTGCTCCTGATACATACATATATTTACATATAGATGTATAAATACGTTAAAAAAGTGTCTGACTTGAACTTGTAGTCTCTAGTTTAGCAGAGCTGTACGTCAGCGTCCCACTTTTCCATCCCTCTCTCAGGGTTCCTGCTAGAACGCTCAGGTTTGCTCAGCAGGGGAGGACGGGGTGGTTTGGTTAGCGATGCCGGACACAGGTGATTCCACTAACGCTGGCTTCTCTCCTCCTCTCCCTCCTCCTCCTGTTGTGTCTCCTGGCAGGTTCTTGAAACTGGTGCCCATGTTTCTGGACCGAAACTTCAAACGTTTAGCAAAAGTCAACAACTACTTACCTCCGTTTGGGTTCAAAACACAAGGTAAGGAGGGTGGACTGCTCCCATCTGCGAGGAGTGTCCTCAGAAGTTAGGGGCGGGTTTGATCTGGGTGGGATCTGGAAAGGGTCACGTACATGATGTGTGGGAGCCTGACAGGCGGTTCCCTGGCAAACTATTTCATGTCAGAGTAATGAACTGCCTGATACGTGTGCTTTTCATGATTGTGATTGATGTCATGATGATTTACACCGCTGCTGCTTTCCCAGCTCTCTGCCTCAGACGGGACCGGAGGGGTCGCCACGGTGCCTCCCCCGAAGGTCGGAAACTCTCCCGCTGTTGTCTAAGTCGGGGTTCCCAGGTGTTTCAGTGGTGACACCGTCACCACTTTTGGGAGTTTAATAGGAAAAACAGAGATCTGACCTATAAAACTCACAGGAGTCATAATTTAATGTGAAATTCCCCAACCTGAAGGGAGAGGCCGCCTCGTCTTCTGGCAGAGAAGCTTGTGAATGGTGTTGGTGCGCGTGGTCCTGGGTCGAGGGGAGGGTAATCCACCTCTGTTCACTCCTGTTACCTTTAACCTTTGGCATCGCATGCTGTTATGAAATCCTGAGGCAGGAATGTTTTTAGGAGCAGCGGACTTTTTCCCCTCCCGCGTCGTCCCTGTCAGAATCAGTTTCCACACAGAGACATGACCTCCACGCGTGATGTAACTGTCACGTCGTCCATGCTTAGAGTCTGCCTTTTGACGAGGGATGAGTTCTGATGTCTGCTGCGGTTTGGGGAAGAGTTTCCAAGTTTCTTTCAGCGCCGATGCCAGAAACGGCTGTCTTACGACACCACGTTCCTCCTGAAGGTTAGCAGAGAGGGCGAAGGGCGACGGGCGTAGCCTTTTTATCAGCACACAAGAGCAGCTGCGGGTCAGCGGTGGCCTTTCACCAGAGGACCAGCCTCCTACTGGGTTCCCAAACTGGTTTAAGCCTTGACCAGCTTAAACGGGGCCAAACTGCTGATAATTCTGAGGATTCTCTCCTAGGCAGGCTGCTTACAGGCTTCCAGCAGTTCCCCTCATGCGTGCCTCCACACACACTTAAGTCCGTATCATCCTCTGGCTCTTAACACACTCCTCTTAACACCCCTCCTATCACACTAGGACCCGCTGCCATGGCAACTGCAGAGATAATGCTGGCCTGGCTTCAGCAGAGGCCAACTCACATTTTCCAGTCCTTGAAAAAAAAAAAAGAAAAGGGCGGTGCAGGTTAACCCAGTGGTTTGGAACGCTCCAGGCCTCCGCTGGAACACACACAGATGTCTCGTTGTGCCAGAGAAGCGCTATGTGAGCGTGTGTTCCACCTGCGCTGTGTTTGCTGCACGGACCGCGCCAGCGGCAGGGCTTCCCTTTGACGGCTGCTCATGTGGAGAGATGATACGTGTGGAGGTTGAATAGAGACACAAAGGATCCCGAAGTGGGACTAAAGAGAGGTGGAGTTGTATTTTTAACTTCCCTGGTGATAACACGTCCCTTTGGCCCACCGGTAGAGCCGCGTTAGGTCACCTGCAGCGAACAAAGTGGCAGCCAACCACATCAGCTGTGAACGAACAGCAAAAGAAACCCTAACGTTGAATGACAAAGAGGCAGTAATATTTATTTACTGCAGAGGTGCAACAATACATCGAGTTTTACATATTAGCAAGAGTGAAACGTCGCTGAATGTGATATTTTGCGGTCAGAGTTTAAAACAGCTGCCAAAATGAACGTTGTTTTTCCAGATGTATGAAGCCCCGCGGAGCTTTTTTTAGCCAGGAGTTTGGCGTGAAGTTGTTTCAGCTGTTTTCGAGCCTGTCCTAATCTTTCACTGATGGGGGAGTTGTGTGTAAGGCTCGCATTCGCACAGCAACACAAAACAGTTTGTGTGTGTGAACGCGAGCCTGACGGGACCAGTCCAGATCTTTGAAGAGGATTCAATTTATATATATTATATATATAATATATATTCAGAGCCATATCTAAACAGCCGGTTTGATGAGTTTTAAATGAGTATTTTAATTAGTCACCAGCTCTGAGGTCTTGGTCAGCTCAGCCTCCTCATCCCACTTGTGTTTAGATACAATCATCCCAACAATGGCTCTGTGTTTATGTGTTGCGATGCTTGTCCGGTTCACCAGCTCAGATTCTTGTCATCCCTGGAGTTCCAGGTCCAGAGTAATGTCTGATGTTGCCTCCATTCATCTCCGCCGTGAGGCATACCTCACTGAAGTGTTTACCCGGGGTGCTTATAACAATTAGCTCCCATGTCATCGTGCAGAAACAAGTCGTCCCCGTTGTGATTTTTCACCTTTCGCCCTCTTGGATGCAGGTGTGGTCTTCACGCGGGTGTTTATGCTGCCCGGGGCGATGCTTGACGCCAGACATCGACACCACATCTAAACACCAGGCCGTGGCTCTGCAGGTTAATCATTAGAAACCTCAGCCAGGGCCGCTGGGGCTATAATGTGCCTTTAAAAGCCCCCAGTCTAAACTGTTTGACACGGAAGATCAGCCTTTAGTCTGCTTTGGAGAGGTGAGGAGGCCTGATAGAGGCTGATATGATGATGGCTTTTATTACCCTCAGTGAGAGTGTGGGGTAGTTGACGTCTGAAACGCTGAGAGGCTGCCTGGCCGCCGCCAGAGCCCTTCCGGCTCCCGGCTTCCGCCTCAGCGTGCTGTTACCGTAATGTCGTAACGCACACCAAAGAGCGGGAAGCCTAAAATGGCGAGGAGAGCGAGGAAACATGAACGTCCGTTCTGGAACGCGTGAAGCGTGAAGTGGAATGCGCGCTATGGCTAAACATCTTTGCTCACCCTGCAACCAGAAGGGTGCTCGCCGCCAACGAGCGCGAGACGAACTTACACCCCCCACTTAAGAAAGAGAATGCACTTGTTTGAAAAGAGCATTCCTCCTCTGAATGCCTTTATGGGGGAGCTCTCACACACACACATTCTTGAAATCCGACTGTCTTTTCCAGATTCCGTCTAATCGGAAACGATTCCCCCTCCGTATTCCCATCATGGTTATTTCAAGGTGCTGACTGGCGACTCCTTATCTGAGGCTGAATAAACGGACGGAGGTGTTTTTCTCCTCCAGCTGTCTTTAGGACCACCTACCTTGTTGTCTCCGGCGGTATGTCGAGGTCTCCGGGAGTTTGTTATTCTTTGATTTCATTTTCATTATTAGATAACATCACCTCATCTGTGGTGTTTAAATTGCATCAAACTTAAGCTGCCTGACCCGATGACAGCAGCACATTTTTCAGCGCCGCATTTCGAGGCCCGCTATCTTTTAATGAAGTGAATCGGACATAGGTGTGTGAATCCAGGACCCAGATCAGCGCCAAGAAAACCATTATCTGCTGGTGTGTTTAGACATGACGCTTGTGCTCTGTCGCCTTCATTTATGTACAAAAACGCTGCCTTCTGCTGCTCCGCATCTCTGTTCAGCGGCTCCTCTTGTTTCTGTTGCAGAGAGAATCATCGACAATATTTTAAGCTACACAAAAAATTACGGGCTGGGAGAGCCGCTGGACAGGTAAAACCTAGCGCTCGGCCCAGACAGGAGTGGACAGTTTGACTCCCTTTTTTATTTCGATGTTGCAGCCTGAGCTGTAAAAGATGCATCATCGTGGGAAACGGAGGGATCCTGTCCAACAAGTCCCTGGGCTCTCGCATCGACGAGTACGATGTTGTAGTGAGGTGAAGAACACCGTCCTTTTGGACACACACCATCATCCTCGGCATGAGCTGTAGTTGACGAAGCGCCCGTGTTTGTTCCCAAAGGTTAAATGAAGCTCCAGTATTCGGTTATGACAAAGATGTGGGATCCAAAACCACCTTGAGGATAACATATCCAGAAGGAGCCATCCAGAAGCCCGACGTCTACGAGAGAGACTCGCTCTTCGTGTTCTCCGCCTTCAAACCTCTGGATTTCAAGTGGCTCAAGCAGATGGTCTTCAAAGAGAAACTGGTAAAGTTATTTGAATTTTTTTTTTTTTTAAATGGAGGGAAAAAAATCCACGACACACGTATGAACACACAACAGCTCAAACATCTGACACTCAGCCTGCCGAGTCCCACAACTCTGCTGGAGTTTTTTTTTTAATAATGCCATTTAGAGAGATGACTGCATCCTGCAGAAATATTCTCCTGCTCTGGTTCCCTGAATGTGTCTGAATGTTTGAGTTGCGCGTCTGTTTTTAGACCTGCAGCCTCACCGGTCACATTCTGCACATTCCCTGCTGTGGACGCGTGAGCCGTATTTATAGAGTGATTAAGTGGACAAATACACAGCGCATATACCGCGGCTTACAGTCAGGGGTCACGTCAGCTTCTTATTTTCCACTTTTGGCTTTTTAGGAAGGACAAAATCAAACAGCCCGTGGGCCATGTGTCACGCTGACAGATTGGAGGCTGTAATTCCGCCCACGGCCGGTTGGTGGCGCGTGTCCGCGTTTACTATTAAATGTGACGTCACTCTTAACTTTGTTTAGTCTATGGCCCTTATCTAACAGCAATAATCAATAAGATAGGATTAAAACCCACTGTTGCCATTTCTGCTGAAGATTGAAAGATTGTGGCAGGTTTCTGGCCCTTCTGCCTGTCTCGGTGGGTCTGGAACGCCATCATTTAGCACAGTTTACACTGCTGCTTACTGGAATTCTGGATTTCCCTGTTGTGTGTCAGTCGTCAAGCAACAGCAGGAGAGGGCGTGCGTGTGGTTGAAGCGAGTTTATCGTGCCTGTCAGCATCTACTGCAGACTTGGCGTTTCACACACCGGCTGGCTCTGCAGATTTCTGCTCCGTGCACTTAGAGGCTGGAGATCACTCCAGCAGGGAGGAAGCGCACAATATTCACCACTTTATCATGTCATACAGCAAAACCGGTACTTCTGGCTCTTGTATGGGTTTTTTTGCACCTTACCTTAGGATTCCTCTGCGTGTAATTTGTTTTTTTCCCTCTTCGTTCTGCGCTCCGTTACCAGTTTCCAGGCCTCCTCTTGGTCTACATCCCTCACACACTGACACACTAATCAGCGCGGAATAATTTATGTCATAAAAAGTCTTCTGGGTGACCTTCTGATTGCAGTGGTTAATGCTGAGCTGCGAAGCTGCGACTTCTTAATCACGAGTGTCAGTCTGAACGACAGAACTGGCTGCGGCTTATCTTCTGAAGTATTACGGAAGGAAGTCATTTTTAATGGCTGCTGTGTCCTTTTATAGCTATTGTCAGTAAAAATGCTTGCATAATCACTTTAATTTTTCTCTCTAGTAGCCTATAGGAGATTAGTTTTAATCCATTTATTGGCAGAACACTGAGGGGACGTAGTTCAAGCTCTTTTATTGTTATTAAAATAAGCGCCGCTATATTTTAAAGACTCGTGTCAGAGTTTAGATTCGCCTGCTGTAAATCATTGCTTTCATCGCTGCTGAGCATTAAAAACTGTAATGAGTACAATCCTTCACTGCTCAGGTTCTAGCTCAGGTTTTCCTTCCTTCTTTGTTGCCTTGTTTCCCGGCACAGCTGTGGCTCTGGAGCAAAGCCGGCTCAGGTAGACGCTGATGGCGGTAGCTGCTAAATAATGATCCACAGGAAAGTTGCAAAGTTGCAGATGTGATGTTGGAATAAAGATGGGAGAAATAGGGCTGAGAGCTAAAGGAAACAGTCCAAATGGAGGGTTAAAGCAGCACCAATGTGGGAGAAACAAATGAAGGTGGGAGCAGCGCTCCGAGTGGCTGCCTCGGCTGAAAGCTGGCCCTTTCGACCCCCAGAGGCCCGGATTTTTCTCCTCTGTCAGAGACCAACAGTGGAAACGGCTGCTCGGGATAATTGATCTGGCCCCTGGCATCCGAGTCAGCGCCCCTTTGAACTGCCGAGGAGAGAAGAATGTTTCTCATGGGCTTAAAACCAGGCAACATAAAAGTCTGTCTTTGTTCCCAACTGGACATTTATGTGAAAGAGAGAAGACAAATGTGGGGCGTAATGGACCATGTGAAGCCTCTGAAACAGGCCAGCCGCGCAGAGCCCCCAAGAACCTCCAGCAGGTGTTTCCATATTTTCTCTCCATCATATATTTCTCCATCAGGTGAGAGTATTTCACGTTGTCTCCTCGTCACATTAGCTGGGAATAAATACCAGCCGCGCTCAGATAGATCGTGCCGGTTGCGGTTGTCTCCTCTGGCTTGTGGGCAGCGGGAAAGTGTTTGCAGATGTAGCGCCACGAGCATCCATCTCCGCTCTCTGATTTCATCCTTGAGGCTCCGGCCGTGCAGCGCCGGACGGCCGGGCTGCTTCTCCGCTGGGAAGCTCCTCTTCCCTCCCTCAGTGATGAACGCAGCCCTGTTTCACCTTCCCTGGAAAGGTTTAGTGCAGCCCCGGTGACGCATCCAGACGGTTATCCTAAGTCGATCTGGCCCACGCTGGGCTTTTTTCCCCCTTTTTTTCGGTGCCTTTGTGCAGCCTGCAGCGCCGTCACGGACGGCTGAACAGAGCAGGAGTGAGCGAGGTCTTTTTTCCAATCTGTTACTTGGTGTTTTGCACAGGCTCAGACGCAGACGCTCCCCTTCAAAGTCCACTTTTCTAAACTTGACCTAATCAGATCCTTGGCTCGCGCGCACACACACACACACACACACACACACACACACACACACACACACACACACACGCTCTGTCGCTCCGAACCCAGCCTGTGTTTTTGGATCTGCTGTGTGCAGCAGCAGCATCAGCAGCCCTCAGCAGACCTCCACCATCAGGTTTCCCTGATTACAGCAGCGTCGAGCTCACAGCCGTGGGGTTGATTGGCCAGGCCGGCGCTGTTTACCGACGCAGCCTGCTTTTCACCATCACCGATAACTTTTTCAATTTATCGGGTTTCAGCTTTCAGCATGGCTGCGCTTCGTGCACATGCAGCTCCAGTTGTTTGTATATGCAGGGATATTTTCAAACAGAGCCGGTGAAGGATATACACGGGGCTCTGGGTGAAGTGGCAGTGTTCTGTCCTTCCTGTTTGTTTACAATAGCTCTCTCTGCAGGCCGCAGAGGTAAATGATGGATGGAAACAATTAGAGGAAGAGCCTTTTCCTTTAATAGCAAAAAGCTGAACCTGGAGGATCAAAATAGTCTTAACAATATTTCCCAGCCAGCTCCAGAAATCAGGAGTTCCAGAAGGGACCCAAACAACTTGGCGCGCCTCGCTGATGATCCTATTTTCCAAATAAATCCACTCCAATGAAAATATAGCTATCAACTATTTACTTTTGGATCTGTGTGTCTGCCCAGGTTTTATTTTTATTTTTTAATTTGGCCCTAAAGGTTCGTTGAGTGTCTGTCATGGAGGACGAGACAGAAATAGCAGCTATATGACCTTCCTATACAGCCCTTCAAGGGTAAACATCTGCGCAGAAGCCCAAAGTAGCACACATGCATGTGTTCATAAACATTTACATACTTGTAAACATGGATTTTGAACAGGAACGAGGGACCAGCGTGGACACCGGATGTTGCTGATTACCACTCGTGTTGTGTTTCCAAAATGAGTCACCTGGGTTTCCAGCAGCGATTAGCGCTCGGAGCGGCTCTCTGCTACCTTCACCGCTGCAGACAGACACAGGAGATGGTGGCTGTCGCAGACCTGGATGTGTCAACAGCCATTTTTTAAGGACTGATAGAGAGACTAATTGTTTTTAATAACGTCTCCCCGCTAGGTTGAGGCAGCATCTGGTTTTTTTTAGCCCAACACTCGCATATGTTGCCTTCAGGGTCAAGGTCCTGTCAGGTTTGGGCGTCATTCTCACGCAGGCCGTCATGGGTGTGTGGCCACGAGGGTCTCACACACCGAATAAACTCAAAGAAGCCCGGAAAAGAGAAACCACCGTGACCCCAGCGAGGGCAGAGGTCTTGGTATGCGTCATGAAAAGCAGCTACAAATTGGTGAAAGCTTAAGAATGAGCCAGCTGTCCAGAATTCTCCCTCTTAATGACGTTTAAAATTAATGTTTGTTTAATGATTGAATTAGATTACCAGCTATCTTTCTGGGCTGGAAGGACATCTGTGTCACTGCTGCCATTTTACCGCATCAGAGCTGTGGAACTGTACACAGTGTGTGTGTGTGTGTGTGTGTGTGTGTGTGCGTGTGCGCGTGCTGCGCTAGGCTGACGGATATCTGGCCTTTTGTGTTTGTTTACGTTGAAGGGATTGAAAGCCACCCTTAGTAACCCAGCAGATGTGAAGCCCTTTTTTTGGTTTTCCCTTCACCCTCATATTTCAGCTTGTTTTTAGTGTTTCACATCTCTTCAGTCGGTCCCGGAGGAATTATAAACTCAGCTTTCTGCTTCATTTAACACACGGAACCGCTGTAGTTTAGGGGTGAGTCAGGTTTCATGAGCCACGCTCACACCGGCCACAGAAACACCTCCCAAGTTTCCTTTTTCTATCGTTTTAAATTGTCAGACGCGAGTACATAATCCTGGGAGCTGGAGCGTTGAGCTGCTGTGGTGTCACGTGAGGTCTGCTTCTACCGTTCAGGTGACCCTAATGGAACAGAAACTCAGGACTACAACAATATTTTTAACATTAAGCCCGTATTCCTTAATGGTTTCTTCAGTTTCTGGTTATTTTATTGGCTCTAAGATGCTAAACAGGCTGTCTTAGCTGGGTTTAAATGAATGAGCCTCTAAAGCTTAAATCACGATGATCTACAGCACCGTGTCGGTGGATTCTCAGCTTTACTCTGTGAATTATGTCCCCGGCTGAGCTGTGTTTCACTTGCTCGTTCACCGTTTCACAGCATTCAGTGTCAACAAGTGTGTAGTGTTCATCTACCTGTGTTGTGTGTGTGTGTGTGTAATGAGCTGAATGGGAGCAGCAGGATAAGCCAAGGCCAGCACACACGCTGACATGCATGAGAATCCACAGCGAGGAGCCAAATAGCAAACGCGTATCGTCACGTCGGACGGGAACCTGCTCTTTAATCAGCTTTCTGGATATGAGCTCAAACTCAGCGATAAATTCGGAGGGAACGTGGAAGTGGGGGTGATTTACCCCTCTCTGCCACGCATTCCCACCAATTACCTGGGTTGTTTTAGCAGGTGCCGTCTCGGAGCACGCTGCCTTGTGCACTCACTTAAATCTAATAATCCAGCCCAATTTAACAATAAAGCTGATGCAGGGGGAGGTAATCAGTCATTTCCTCGCTGGCTCTCACCCTGAGACAGAAGCGAGCGCCAAGGCCAGGCGCTCGTTCACCTCTGGAACACGTGTGTCAGCGCCGGGTCGGCCCGCGAGCCGGCCCGCTCTGCTTCCAATTGCGCTCGTAATCAACCAGCAGGTCCGAGCGCGTTTCTGCTGCCAAGCTAATGTGTTGGACACCTGCAGGTTAGCGGTCAAATCGCACTAGAAACCACATTGTAACCTGTAACCTGAAGGCTCTCTTCTGTTTCCATTTTATTACACCCAGGGAGGATAATCTGTTAGATTACAAATAATTAACTGTTTGGTGAGTCTTACCGTCAGCCCTTCCCACATTCCTCAGCCTCACACACCCCCCCCCTCGCCAAACAGCCACACGGTAATAGCCCCTACCCGCCTGCACATCCACAGCTGCCTGAGTGTTTTCCACAAGGCCCATGCCAGGTCGTGGGTGCGTAAGCCAGGGGTGTGTGTTGTGTCGTCAGCTCCTCTCTGTCCCAGAATAAAGAGCAACAACAAAAAAAAAAGTGCATCACTCTCTCTATTCACACACACACATCTAAGCAACGCTGCTAAATAGATTCCTGGCAAACAGAGGCGGTGTTGACAGGTGAGCCGAGCTGCCGTTCCTGTCGCAGCTTGCTGCAGGCGCGGAGCCGCGTTCAGAAGGAGCCGCCACCGTGGAAGCCACAAAGCCGGCAGACTTGTTGCTGCTGCCTCTGCCAACACACACAAACACGCACACACTGAGTGATGCATGGCCGTATCAAAGACAGCCGGGCGGGTGCTCCACTATTTGAACAGGTGATTCCCATTTACATCTGCTGACCCTGTTGGCTTCGGGCCGTTTCCAGGAAGTTTTTTGGGCGAGTCGGCCAGATTACGGCGGGATGGTCTTCGGGTAAACGCGACTGATTTGTTGGAGGTGTGATGTTATGATTGGATGATATTGGATCTGAAAAGAAAGATGTTCTCCGGCTGGTGTCGTGGTAATGATCCCTAAGAGTACAAGATTACTACATCAGGGAGGGAAGTGCCCAAAGCAACTCCAACTTCGAATGATAGAATTCGAGCAAACACAGGTTAAACTCATCAAGACGGAGATGTTTGAATCTGGGGTCAGCACACAGCGTCTTCAGACCAGAGCGTCCCTGATGCTCGGAAAAGAAATAAATCAGTGGGATGAAAGGTCCTGTCCCAGGTCAGCGCATTTTATCTAGTAAATATTCATCTTTCTGCTGACGTGTCCTAACAATATTTACTTTGTTAGCAGCAGAAAGTGGAATGAAAAGCCACGCTCTCTCTCTCTCTCCCTCCCTCTCCCCAGACCGGGGTACATGCGAGTGTGTCTGCAGCGTTAGGCTGAGATTCTAAGCGTTAGGAGGTAAAGATGTTCCGTTGCAGCCCTTTTCTGTGTGTCAGGCTGTCCTGAGCGGCGTCTCCTTCCTGCCAGGGGCTTTAATGACCCGCGCCCTGCCAGCACTTCCCCCTGACTCCATCCATTAAAGACCCAAATCCATTTCCCTAATCAGCGCTGGGACGGAGTCTGGCTGCTGGTCGGCTTCTGGGTTTTCTGTCAGCCTAGACTAAATGATCTCACCATTTCCAGGGCTCGTACGCTTCCCCGCAGGACTGTTTTCTTTATGATGAAAGCTGCTAATATTGTCCCATTTCTCCCTTTTCTCCTCTCTGTTCTTCTTGGTGCCAAACGCCTCAGAAGGGAACGGAAGGGTTTTGGAAGTCGGTGGCACACCACGTCCCTCGGGAGGCCACGGAGATTCGCATCCTCAACCCCTTCTTCATCCAGGAGGCGGCCTTCCAGTTCATCGGCCTGCCCTTCAACAACGGCCTGATGGGCAAAGGGGTGAGAAGAGCCTCCGACGCCTGTGGAAAGCGTGTGGGAATCAAATAAAAAGGCTTTCTGTTTCCGTCTGAGAGCTAGATGAGGTTTCCGTAAATCGTTTTTTAGGAATATTTGACCAAAAGGGAAAATGTTCTCTGATCATTTCAGCCAGTTTCTCCCATGTTTTGATGAAGGAACAGTTGTTCTGGGGCAGTGGACCTTAAACGAACTTTTCAATCAACTTTTCCCCGTAGCGCACGTCTGCAGTAGTATTTTTCTTGTACTTTTTGAAGTCTCGGCTTCTCTGTTTGAGTATTGCAGCTTACTCTGTTTTCACAACACAACGAAGCAAAGTAAGTAGATTAGAAGGAAATGCCAAACAATTTCTCTGTGTTGACATTGCTGAAAGGTGGACCAGGCGCTGCCGAGCAGCTCCGGCCCGTACGCTCCTCCACAGAGCTGCTTTCATTCCGCGTTGGGAATTCAGAGAGCCGCGCTGCTCGTGGGCTCGGAACTTGTGCAAACATCAGAGAACAAACGGCAATTACTGACCAGACACGGCACAGCGGAGAACAGAGGGCCACAGTGTGCACGGAGGCTTGGAGAGCCGTTGTGTCTGTATGTGTGTTTGTCATTGATAGCTTAATTAAATCAATATGTTGGTTGTTGGTAAATCAGAATATTGGGAAGATTCTGGTCTCTGGGGCCATCAGAACCGCCCTGCCTGGACTACAACATGTGTTCAACATGTGGCCATCTGGCCTGTGTGTGTGCGTGTGTGTGTGTGTAGGGACCAGGAGAAGGCTAACACAGGGATTTAATTCACTCTGTGGGGTCTTTGTGTGGGTCAACTTTTAGGCTCCAGAACTTTATCATTACATGGAAAAATGTGAGGTTAAGGATGGAAGTGAACTGAGTTTAACGTTTGAGTGAGTTTAAATTAGCCTTTACGTCTGTGTGTGTGTGTGTGTGTGTGTGTGTGTGTGTGTGTGGTAGAACACAGGCCTCAGAGATCTCTCTCTCTCTCAGCACGTCGGTCCTCCAGAACTCGTTCCATCTTCTGACCAAACTAACTGACTTTCATCGTGTTTACGTCAGGTGTCTTCACGAGTGCACGTGTGTGTGTAAATTCATCTGTATCAGAACACACACACACAGCAGGGGGTGGGAAAGCTGCTGGTTCAGCTCCACCAACCCCGAAGGCGGCAAATCAGGCTAATGATTTAAGTGGGGCCTCCATCCCTTCTTTCTTCTGCGTACACATCCCCCCCCACGCACACACACACACACTCTCACGATCACACTCTTTGCCCCCCAGATCTGTGGCAGCCCAGGGCAGTTAGGAAGCAGGGTTCCAGCCCAGATGAGTGTGTGCAGGCGGCGGTTCACCAGGGTCACATCTTAAAGCTAATAGTTAATCACCAAGTTCTCAAAGTCAGTTAGAGCAGAACAAAGGCAGCGGTGGGGGGGTGGGGGGGCATCACCCCCACGTTAGAACCCCCCACCACTGACCATCACACCTCCCTTTGCTCCGGCGGCTCGTTGCCCTGGAAACCAGCACTGTGGTTCTGAGCGCCTGTCTCCTCCGCAGAACATCCCGACCCTGGGGACGGTGGCTATCACCATGGCCCTGCACAACTGCGACGAGGTGGCGGTGGCCGGGTTCGGGTACGACATGAACACGCCCCACGCGCCCCTGCACTACTACGAGACGGTCAAGATGTCCGCCATCAAAGAGGTGAGCCTGAGGGTTCGCCGGGGGAGTTTGGGTGGTCCAGGAGAGCTTCAGGAGCTTCATCTGCCCCCGCCTTGGCTCGGCCTCTTCGTCACCGCGATCTGTTAGTGTTTGGTTGGAAGGACGGTTCTGTGAGCAGCGTCGCCACAGATCTGCCTGCCCATCCCTCAGCCGCCGCGCTCGGTGTTTACAGCCAATCAAAGATGACGCGTGTAAACCATGAGCTCAGCACGATGATAACCTTTGTCTAAACTCCCCGACGGACCTCTGGCATTTATAACAATCATCTTCATCAACACGGCAATCGGGGGCGCACGCGGCCGCCTGATGGCGAAAACATCCAGCGCCGCTTGTTTAGTTTGCTGGAAACACACAGAACGCCGGTGAAGTGTTCCACCGCTTTGATTAGACAAGCTTTTCTTTTTTTCTTTGAAAATCGCAGCGTCCCAGGTTTGGCTGTCTTGCACCTCCCCCTCCTCCTCCTCCTCCTCCTCCTCCTCCTCGTCTGACCTTCTCTTTGTCTTCCTGCCGTCCCAGTCCTGGACTCACAACATCGCCAGGGAGAAGGAGTTCCTCCGCAAGCTGGTGAGGGCCAACGTCATCGCAGACCTGACCAACGGGATCTGAATTCCCACCCCTTGCGCCGTCGGCCCTTCCCGCCTCCCCAGAGGACGGCTGAACACGAAGGTGGGCGCAAGAGACGGGCTCTCGGGGAGGGACCCTCTGGACCCCCACCGGCTGCTTTATCACAAAGTTCTTTAAAAAAGTGACCCTGGAGTGTTCCAGCGGAGAGCTGCACGCACGTGCCTTCAACCAAAGACTCCTGGTGGCTGGGAGGGGTCGCCCAGGGGGGGGGGCACCGACGGGTGGCACGGGCGCAGCAGAGCTCCCGCGCTCCTCCTCCTGCAGCGTTTACAGCTCGAGCTGCTCCACCCAGATATCACGCCAGGGAGCTTTTCTAGATGCTGACAGACGACTTTGGGGATTTGGCTCGACAGAATGGAAAAGAGGAGCGTGGGGGTGGCTTTGTGGGGGAAAAAAAAGGGGTTTTGGGGAGAGAATTTTTATAAATTTAATGGGTTTTTTATTAAAAAGTTTTTTAAAAAAATAAATTTTTAATTTTTAAAAAAAAAATTGAATGAAGGTTTTTTTAATTAAAGATTTTTGGTAGTTGGTATGGGTTTGGAGGGGGGGGGGGTATTGAGGGGTGGGAGGGGTGTAGAAGAGCTCCGGGGGTCCTCGTCGTGAAGAGTTTAGAGGTGGAGATGATGGAAAGAGATAGAAAGAAAAAAGAGAGAATAGATGAGAAGAAAAAAGAAAGGGGGGGTGGTTTGAGAGAGGGGAAAAGAGGAGGGTGGGGGTGGGGGGATGGGGGTGGGGGTGGAGGGCTCCCCGTCGAGGGGTGGGTGACCCCAGCAGTGCCAAGCGTACCTCGTACAGGGGGACACGGCATCCTCCTCGCTGCCTGAATGTATTCACTCTCAGTGGAAATATGGAAGATTTTTACACGCTTTTTAAGCAGCTGCAGCATCCCCACCACCCCCACCACCACCCTCGCCCCCACCCCCACCCTCGCCCCCCCCACCACCTGCTGCCAACACACACATCACTTTAAAAACCTGGCTGTAAACCAAGGATGGATGGCATGACGGCTCCTCCTGCCTGCCCCCTGGAGGCTGGCTGAGGTGTCAGGCCTAGAAATACTCTGGTGCCAACCCCAAAGTACTGCTGCTGTCCCTGTCCCTGTCCCTGTCCCTGTCCCTGCCCCTGCCCCTGTCCCTGTCCCTGCCCCTGCCCCTGCCCTGCCCTGCCCTGTCCTGTCTCTGTCCTGCCCCTGCCCCTGTCCCTGTCCCACCCCCACCCAGCAGTCCCTGGGGCGACCCGGAGGTGTGTCCATCTCCTGGGGCAGCGCCTAAAAGCTTTGAGTCCCAGAAGGTGGAGTTCTTTGCGTGTCCGGGTCAGAGAGGATGAGAGGTTTGGTTATTTAACGAGGTTTTAACACTAAATACGGTTTGATTCTCATCATCCAGCACGGACAGGTGGGCCAGGGCTTCCTTCGTCTAAGTTATTTCCTCCAGTCGGGAATGTCCCGGTTTAGCAGGTACTGCTGCTGCACAGCGCTCTTCCTCACTCTTCCCTTCATCCTTCCAGCACGCCGTCTTTGTCGGATCCTCCCGCTGCTGCAGACCAGTTCTGTTTTTCACTGATTAGTGAAACGGCTGATTGTAGAGTATAAATCTCTGAATATCTATATATAATGGCTAGGTCGATTTTATTATTTATTTTGTTACTAAATCCCAGCATCTTGGTCACAGGCAGGCCTGCTTCCGGTTTGTACGTAGAGAATGCCGACCTTTGGAGTCGGCTCTGGTTTGAGCCCGCCTCCGTGCGCTTCCTGTTGAGTCTGTGGCAGAACCAGAGTCACGGATCAACCTGGTGTCCATGAGCTGGATCCTGCGTGTATCCACGTGCCCGTCGCGGCTGCTGGCCACCTTCTCCGCCGCTTCAGTCTATCAGCGCCGGCAGGGTGGGACCAACCTGGCCCAGCCACGGTTCATTCACAGGTCAGGGCCCGTTGGATCCACTGTCCTCTGCTGTCCCCGGGGACCCGAAACTGGCTGGGATTTGATGTTGGAGCCAAGGCAGAGATGAAACTAAAGTCAGCGTACCAGCCGGGCCCTGGGGGGCGGCAGGAACCCGGCCTCATTCCTCCATGTTTACTCTGGGATGAGCAGAACGGTCACGTCCAGGTGGAATCCACCGGAGTTTGGACCAGTTTTCACTTCTCCCCAGGACAGTCTGTGGAATACTTGAAGGTCAGATTCCCGCTGAGCAGCAGGATGGCGAGTTGGAAAGCGGAGGCTGAAGGCAGCGCTAGGCGTCGTGCGTAGGGGCGAATACTTGCAACGTGTCGTCAGCCGCTCAAATAAAGCGCGCCAAACCACCAACAGATTGGAGAAAGCTTTGACGCAAAGCAGATCTTTGGTCCAAGTCTTTTCCCCCTTAAGGTTTGAGTTTTGGGGTTTTTTTGTTTTATGAAAGCTGGAGAAGTTCAAATGGATCAGACCCTAAATCAGACATGGAAGCATATTCAGAGACGACCGTGTCCCCCCCACTCGTCGGTTCATCCGTCATATTTATTGCACCGTTTTTGTTGCATCGCCATCAGTGGGAGATCAGTGTTATCAAGTGTTACCGTGTCTTTTTTCACCAGAACCTTTGGTTGTAAGCGGCTTTCTGCGACTCAATAAAACCATTTTTAACGGTTGTTGGTCTTTGACTGGGTCACTGCAGCAGCTGCTTCCCAAACACCTCTGGAGATGTTTCCCCTCCTTTTCTGATCCTTCTCTTGGTTTTACCCCCCTCTCTGTGTGTGTGTGTGTGTGTGTGTGTGTGTGTGTGTTCCAGTGCAGGGCAGCTCACAGAAGTGATGGAGGCATGTTTTGGAGGAGAGAGACCTTTCACTCTCCCTCCTCCTCATCTTCATCTCTCCATCCTCTCCCTCTCTGGGGCCTCTCTCCTCACCTGCTCCTCTCCGCGGGGGGTCACGTGGTTTTTTTTTCCATGCGGGCCTGCTCAGCTGCAGCCGTGAACCTCCCTCTAACTTTCACACGCCGCTGCAGGTCCAGCCGTCCTCCAGCTGCTCCGGCTGGCTGGAGGTGAAGTGGGACGGGACACCGAGGGCCACTAAACCGCCGTTAATGGGGTGCCAGGAACCCGTGACCGTGGCTCTGCGGGTTTCGGAAACCCCCCCGGCCGTCACCTGGGAGCTCCCGGAGGCAGCTGTCCCGGCTGGAGGCGGCTCTCCCCGGCCTGCGCAGCAGACGGGGGTGTGAGCGCGCCTGCACCTCCTCAGCGGACGAGCCTTTTATTCTGCGCGACAGGTTCCCCGCCCCGCCTTCTCTCAGTAGGACTGGAACGGAGGGGCCGCGACCCCCGGGCCTGAAATTTAAACTCCTCATAAAAAAAACCGACTGGGGAGAGAACACACCCATTCACCCCCCCCCCCACCCGCCTGTTTACCTAATACTGGGTCAGCTGCAGCGAGGGAAAGCAACATTCCCGTCTTCAGCAGCGCGTCCCACTTTCCGTCGGTTTACCTTTGCGCCCGGATGTGTCTCGCCCACACGGCTGTCCTGGACCACTGGGAACTCGACCCCTCCGACTTCTGATGGCTTTGAAACGTCAACTTCTGATAAACACAGTCGAGCCACGAGACCCAAACCTCTAAAAGACACCTCCGGGTCGATGGATCACGATGAAAAACAGCCTCGGTTCAGAGCCCAGGGTGGAAAATCACCAGACAATTCTTCACGGCTTTTGGGAAACGCTGCCATCAAATCCCAAATAACTAATCACGTCCTCACAACCTTGTTTCTGGTTTGTGTTCCAGCAAGCAAACCTCGGCTGCTCTGGCTTTTACTTCAGCTCTTTTACCTCCGAGATGAATGAAAAACGCTTAGCAAATAGCCAATGTGCTAAGGTTAGCATGTTTGCTAAGAAAAATTAGCTGACAGGACATGTGACGGGGATTTTTGCCCAATGCTAACAGCTGACAGGCTAACGGCGGAGCCTGGCCCTCCATCCATCTATCTAACAGCACTTCTAATCAAGCCCAACGTTCCAGTTTGTGCAATCCACGATACAACAAATCAGGAGGAGGCCTGTCGGGAGGCGGCTCCCAAAGCGCTCGCAGTGTAAATTACTGCTGATGTTTCCGTCATTGTTTGAGCAAATGTGGAAACGTGTTGTTTTGGACTTCGCCATTCCGCAGCAACAATTACCCTCTGCCCCGCCGCTTGGATCAGGTTTGCAGGTTTGGCCTCCGCGGGGTTTGGACGGCACGCTGCTTGAGGGGAGTTCCCCTCGGAGAAGTGAAAACAAACTCGGACCTGAAACGAGTCCAAGGCAGGACGACACCCGAGATGGAGGGAAGGGGCGAGAAGGCAGAAAGGTGGAGATGCCTGGAACCGTCTCTCAGTTCCAGCCTCCGCCCAACATCCGAACCTGGACCTGGATGGGTTCCCAGGCCCAAACCGCCACCCTGTAGCCGTGGAAACAGACATCCCCGAGAGTCCCGCTAACTTGTCTCACAAAACCCGAAAAGATGTCCTGGAATATCAAACTCGTAAATCAACTTTTATATTCCAACAATGACCTTCAAAAAGTGCTGAGTCTGTGTGTGTGTGTGTGTGTGTGTGTGTGTGTGTGTGTGTGTGTGTGTGTGTGTATGCGTCACGTGGCCTTCACAGGGACTGGACAAAAACCACCACCCTGCAACCATCATCCTCATCCCCCGCAGGCCCACTGAGGAAGATGGAAGTCTGTTGGGAACAGTAGGAACATTTAAAAGGGTCTTTCTGGGGACTCTGGGCTGTTGCTGGCCCCTCTGGATCCTTCCGGTTTCTCCTGGACCTCGCACCTCTTCTCATCTTCAGGCTCCTGCGAATCTCCTTCGGTCCCCTGAGCTGGTCCTGCTTATCTGGGAGCACATTCCTGCATGCCATCCGCCTCAGCTGGGCCTTGCCGCTTTGTTGCCGGCTGCTATTAATAGAGCTGAGAGCCTCCCTGCGTCTCTGCCTCTGCAGAGGAGCAGAAAGTGGCCCCGCAGAGGAGCTGTTTGCCCAGCCTTTGTGCTCCTCCGGCCGCAGTGTTTGCCCTGCCAGGAGTGTCCCAGCCGGAGCGGTGGGAGGGTGGGATGGGATCAGGCCGGAGGGCTGATTCTCTGGCTCTTCTCCTCCAGCCAGCAGGTGTGGATGGAGCTGAGCTGAAGAGAGTTTTAGTGTGTTTCCACAAACCCACCGCCACCGCTAGAATATTAGCTCATGGATGGGAGAAACGCAGAGGGAAAAGAGGGAAAGGACGATCCGGATGGTCTGGATGGCTGTTGGCTCTGGAGATTACACAACTCTGAACTCTTACACAACTGGTTAAAAAACCGGATGTGCTTTAATGATCAAAGAATGACAAAAATGTAGTTTGAACGACGGGGAGACTGAGCCGTTCCAGGCGGATCGGCCCTCAGCCCGGGTATCTGCTACTGTTGGGTGGGGCGCGTCTCCATGTCTGCGCCCGGGGGCACATTGTCACATATTGCGTGCGTTTGTGCGTGCCTGATCGTTCTTGGCGCGGTGTGCGCGCTACAAGTGGAGCACACTCTTGGAGTGTAGACTCTGAAAGGCAGATGGCACCCGGAGTCTCTCTCCAGAAACGCTTCTCGGCCGCTCTGCGGGACGCGCACTCCCCTCCCTCTCTCCTCCCTGCGCAGGAACAATAAGACATCTGAGATGTGCGCGCCGCGAAAAAGAAATCTGGGCACTGCGCGGAGCGGACACCGCGCTCTGGTTTCACACAGGCTCTTACAGGCGGAGCGGAGCGCCGTTTTTACGCATCGCGCCCATCGCTGCGAGGCGCCGGAGACGCTGTTCCACAGCCGCGCAGGAGGCTTCTGAGGAGACACCCGAGCGGAAAAGTGGCTTAAATCGGATACCTGCGTCCAAAGTAAGACTTTCATGTGAGGTTGAAGCGTTTGGATCTGCGCAGAGGCGTCACGCGTGGAGTGTTGGTGTTCAAATCAGGCGTTTTGACCCACAGAAGCAACTTTCTCCCACGTTTAGCTCCCCGTTTAGGTCCGGCGTGGGGCAGCTGACGCGTAAAAGAAGAAGAAGACGAAACAAACACATTTCCACGGAGATTTTCCTGAAAAGAGGAGGCGTAGTGTTTACACTGAACCCAGAATTTCTTCGGGGTATTTATTCATTAGAGTCTGTTTGGAGGCAAGACCGGACAGGTTGCTGAAGGAAGGAGGGAAGGAAGGAAGGAGAGGAGAGGAGAGGAGAGCCGTGCCTGAAAAACTGGCTTCATTTCACCAGAAGATGGTTGGTGGCAGCGGGCACGGAGAGCGCGCGCGGCGGCCAAGTCCGTGACTGCGCGTCCACTTGTTCCTGGCACATTTAACTTTTTACAAACCCCCAAACTTCCACCTAATCAGGCTTTAACTAGGTTTCTCCCAGCGTGTGCCAGCGCGTTGTAAAGTTTATTTTTCCTGAATAGTTTCGAGTCTGAAAACCATCAGGCTGACTGGAGCTCCGCTATCCGAAAACGCGCGTTTCCTTCGAAAATAAATCAAAAACGCGATTGGAGGGAGCCAATTACACGTCGTAGGTAGCTGGTTTGAGTCCAGGAAAGAGGAGTTCATTCATGTCAAAACATCTGACTGGAGGAATATGCTGATTTATGGAACCTGTTTCTCAAACTAACTGACGTCATGAGTATTCGGGTTAGCGGCTCCTGGCTCCCGCCCCGGGCTCATCTCGGGCTGACTGTCCACCTTCTCTCCCCAGGGTGCGAGGACTGCCGGGCAGCACTGACGGGAGGAAAAGAAGGAGTTCTGGACGCGTAGGAAATGAGGAGGAGGCGCCTCTCCGGATAAAGCGGAACCGCTTCAGATGGATTTTTTCCTGCTGGCTCCAGCCGCAGAGCAGACAGCCTGTCCCGAACCGTTCCGAGCCGTGACAGTCCAGTGTGAAGCATGACACAGCGCAGCAGACGGACAGCCGTGAGCGGGAGCTGCCCCCGGTGCGGAGGAAGCGGCTCTCCCGGTGCGCGCTCGGAGGAGCGGGCGCGCAGCAGGTGCCGGTAAGGCGCAGTCAGGGCGCGCACGTCCACTCGGCCGTGGCCGTGAAAGCAGAGCCGCGCTCTTTGTTTGCTCTGCTCACAACAATGGAGATGTTTGATGTGTGATTCTCTTTTGACGTGTCTTTTTTGTGTGCGCTCCAAACCTGCCCCGCACGCACCTGCCAGCTGCTCCGCACCGCCTCTGACCCGCGCCCAGCCTCGGACCTGGGTGCGGGGTCACGAGAGGCCCTCGGCGGGGGGCCGGGGGGTTGGATCCGGGGGTTTTATGGCGCCAAAGTTGGTCATTCACGACCTGACGCCTTCACAAGGTGCAAGAAGGTGAATCTGGATTATGGAAGAGTGTAAATCAGTGTGACCGCGATGTGATGTGTGTGTGTGTGTGTGTGGATTGTTCTAGACGCAAAGCTCCAGTGGACCCTCTCCCTCAGTGGGGTAAAGAGCAGAGAAAG
>CAAE01014367.1:345511-415934 GCA_000180735.1 Tetraodon nigroviridis | reverse complement strand
TGTTACACCCTCCCCCCATAATCGCCCCACCCCCCCCCCCCCCCCCCCTCCCCTCAGCGACACACCCCCCCACACACACACACACACACACACACACACACACACACACACACACATCAGGTTTTCTAAGCTTCAAGTGTTTTGACATGTTTCAAGTTGAGCACATCTCAAGCACTTTCCCCCAACTGGGACTGGTTTTTATGTTCCTGGGGGCCGTGGGCGCCACCCCGGGGCCCCGGAACACGGGTGCACTGGGTGTTAATCACCATCCTGGGTGGTGTGTTTTCAGTATCTTCCCTCACCCATCCGAACTTTTCTTTTTTTGTGTGTGTGTGTGTGTGTGTGTGTGTGTGTGTGAGAGAGATGTTTGGCATCATGTGAGACATATAACACATTCCCAGCAGCCACCCGCCCCCACCCCACCACCACCACCACCCCGACCCCGCCCCCCATCGACCACCCTTAAAAAATGCCGCGCAACGGCCTTGTTTTTCTTTCGGTGTGTTTGGTTGGAGATCGTCCGTTTGTTCCCCGTCGCTTCGCCTCTCAGGCATCTCGCACACCCGCGTCACGCCGCCACAGCTTTCACTTCCTCCAGTCAAAGGTCACGGGGTCGGCGGCCCCGCCGTGGGTCAGGAATGGCGGGCTGGCGTGTTCTGTTAGCCGGCGGCCTCTTGATGTGTGGTCTGGTTTACGTTAACCAGGACGAGGTTGTGCGAGGAGCGGCGTGCCGTTTGTTGGCGTTACGGGTTTAACCCTTCGTTGTAAGTTGAGTTAAAAACGTTCCCACTCGATGACAAAAACTTTTCTCACCGCCTCAATTTGCAGAGAAAACGAACCGTACTGAACATCCGCAGCCGTGGGTTTTCAGCTTACATCAGTTTTTGTGGCCTTCAACCTCCTAGCTTAGCAAAATTTGGCTAGCTGGGACTATCGCTACGGTGTTTTGTAAAATAATTGTCCTTCTTTAACCGCTGAAAACCTCTGGCCTGTTTACTGGTCCCGTTTTTATGACATGTCATTGTAAATAGATGGTTGTCATTTTTGTAGGTTGCCTAATGTGTTTTGCGCGTAGGCTAGTCTGTACTAGTCCACAGCTGAAGTCTGCAGCCTTTGGTGTGTAGCATTAGAGCGTGATGCATAGCTGAGTATTTTATTCTGTTTGATTTTACTGCAGGTATTTTTAACTCCAGATCTACTCCAACGATGACATCCTGTGGTTCCAGGACGTACACAAAGTCATTTATTTCTGCTGATGCACTTTGAATCGATCTATAAAAAGCTCCAAACGTGTTTCATCAAACCTCAAACAAAAAGTTGGAACGGGGAAGGGACTGCTGCTTGGGGCCGTAAAGCACGCCGACGGGCCTCCCGCCACAGCCTGAAGTGTTTAGCTTGTTTCGTAGCGCCAATAAACGCCGTGAAAGGTTTCGCCGGCCGCAGCATCGGCGTGTAAATCTGCCTCTGAGGCGTTTGCGTGGGCGCGCGTCTTCGGCCGGGTCCAGGCCGGCCGTGAAATCGTACTCTTGTTGTTTTGTCCAGCGCTAATGGAGCGAGGGCAGCGCAGGGGAGATTGATTATGCAACCCCAAGTGCCACAGGGCAACTCCAATCTGGAAGTGCTTAGAGAACAGGGCCAAGCCCGATGATTCCTCTGGGGCAGATTGGAGGAGGCATGATCTGACAAAGAGGAATTTTCAGTTTGCTAGATGGATTTCTTCGGACAAATGCTTCCCATGCTGCTTCTGCCACACTTGCCCCGCTGTGGGAACGGTTCCCTCTCTGATCTCCAGCGCTTTTAATGCTGTTGTTATTGTTGTCCAGAGCGCTGACGTCCTTGAGTTCAAACAGCTTCAATTATTCAGAACAAAGCGGCAGCGAGCAGACGTGGAGCCGCCGCTGATGAAACAGGCAGAAAACTCCTGTCCTTATCCAAAAATCTCCCTTCTCCCCCCGCAAATACAGAAGAATGTTAACTGGCCCCGTGTCTCTGCGTCGGTTTTGATACAATAAGCTGTATTCTCCCCAAATTAGCGGCTCAGATTCATTAATCATGGCGTCTGAGGGCTGCTTTGAAGCGTCAGGCCAGGTCATTAAACCCAGCCTGTCTGGGGCACGAGCGGGCGACGCGGAAACACTTTGGTGAGCGCTGGTTTGCCCACAAGACACACTAATAACGACCCGTGTGTGTGTGTGTGTGTGTGTGTGTCACAGATGGCCACTTTTCTGAGCGCTGCTCACAGGCCCAGCGTGGGCTTAATTTGGAGAAATAACAACACGAGTTGGGAGCAGGAGGAGGTCAAGAGGGTCGCAGAGGGGATTTCTTTTGTGAGGGAGGTGAAGGGTTCTGTCTAAAAAGAAAGAACCCGCCATCTCCAGCGTGCGTCTAGTCATCCGTTTCCACTCTTCTCCCTCTGTCCTCCCCGCGGCCCTCCAAGCGCCGTCGTCCTCACAAACACCGGAAAGTGAAATCCTACCCTCTGATCGCAGCTCGGCCGCAGCTAAAATGTGTTCCCATTTAAGGTGAGGCTCAACCAAGCGCTCTCTGTGTGGCTGCCTTTTAAAACCAACTTAATCAGGCAGGAATTCAGGCTTATTAGGGTCAGGGACACTCGGAAGCAGCCCCGGCGAGAAGGCGAAGGCGCAGATGCGTCGCATCAGGAGGCTTGTCTTCCTCCCCGGAATCAGGGGGGGGGGGGGGGGGGGTGGAGAAGACGCAGCCCGGTTGGGTTTTACCTGGGTGGGTTTCTGCGTAGCTAACGACAGCTAGCTTCACAGCAGCTAAGCCCTCCGGTGACCCCCGCGTCCTTCATCTGCTGGGAGCTGCTGGCGAAGGTTAACGCTGATGTGGAAAATCCCGCAGCGGCTTCGTTCCTCCACTTTCTCTCTGCTCACTTTCGAAAGCTCCGCTGGCACAGATTGTGGTTATTACCACTTATTTTCATAGTTTCGTCCATCGCGCAGGCTGATAATAACCTTGTATTCACCGGTTTAATTGCTAACAACTGGAAAGCCACGGTCACGGTGCCAGGAGGTTGTCTGATGGGCCAATAAAGGAGCCAGAGAAACGTGCACTGTAAAAAACAAACAGGCCGTTTTAACCTCCATTTCGTGGCAACAGAGACATTAAACTTCAGTCTGGTTTGTTTTCTGCCCCAACATCTCGATCATAATGGTGAAACTTCACTAAACTTTTAAACTGTGTCACAAATTTGCGACTAAACACAAAATTTTCCATCATAAGAAGCCAAAAAATTACAGATAAATGAGTCATCAGACCTGATTATGGATCATGAAATATTCTGATAATCTGGCTCCAACCTGTGAGCGATAGATGGGTGCGATAGGTCATGTGACTGCTGAGTACTCGCTTCCTTGCTGCCTGGGTCAGAGCCGGGCTGCTCGGTACGACTCCATCGGGGGTGCAGCCGGGGGTCAAGGCCCCGGTCGCGGATGATGCGTTTACTTTCCGCTGAAATGTGTGTTTTATTGTTGCTACGGTGACCCGCTGACCCCGCGGCTTTGATGGCCTGCTGTAATTCTCCAGGAGGCCTCTGGGAAGGCCAACCTGCACGCGTGAGAGCGCTCATCACAGCCGAGCGCGTTAAAAGTGCTTTACTGGCCAGAGGAGCAGCAGAGCGGATCCTCCTGGAGCTGCTGTCCTCGGAGGTGGGCTGAGCATCATCGGGTTTGCGCGCTCAGATCCTCAAAACGGCTCTGTCCTCTGGAATCTCTGGAAGGAACCTCTGGAACTAAACTTGCAAATTTCAATGCCTAAGTTTTATTTCATTGTTAACGTTTTGGGGGTAAATGTGTGTTTTTGGAGGCCGTCACACACACACACACACCCACCCTGCGATGCTTCGACTCCCCGCTAGGGGGCGAGTCGTTTGTATTTAATCTTCTCTACATCCATCTTTTGTCTGCCACTTTTCTCCCTTATGTCTGAAATAATCCCAGACACCCCCAGACTCGGGCGCTGTTGGCGTGTAAATCCGACCCCCTGGAGTGAGGAGGGGTGAGATCATACCCTCCTCTCCTCCCTCCCTCCTCCTCCAGGCTCCGAGGTGTCCACACCTCTGATTCCCGCTTTCCGTGTGTGCTCTTTCCGTGGTTGAGAGAGTATGGAAGGTGGCAGCCGGCTGACGGAGCATGTGCGTGCTGGTATGCGTGCACATGTGTGTGAGCGCGGCGCTGATCCAGGGGGGGTGCTGACCCACCTGAACGGAGGTCTGGGAGCTGCTCTCTGTTTCTCATTTCTCTGTGGTTTTCCAGCACTGACAGGCCTCCGAGTGGAAACTGGCACTAACGAGCAATTACATCCTGCCCGGCTGCCTGGCTGCCAGGGATTATGGGATTACAGGCAGTCAGTGGCTCCGTCTCTACCTTCTTTCTTTACTTTCTTCCTGCCGTTCGCTCCTTTCACCCTCTCTCTGGCCTTGCGCCGTTTGATTTCTCCCTTTCCTCGTTTTTCACTCTCACTCATCTGTGCTAATCCCGCTTTATCCAGTTTGTGTCTGGATTAAATAATTCTGTTGAATTAGGGTTTAACAGCAATCCTCCAGGTACGTCAGCCTGAGTTGAAAAGTTCAGGGTCTGTTCTGAGCGTCAGAAGTCGTCAGATATCAGGATGTTGGGGAATATTTGCTCTGTATCCTGATGCTGCCTGGTTACAGCTGATGCTGAGGTCAGTGGTCCCAGCCAGAAGGTTGTGGGTTTGAATCCGGGACCATGTGTGTGATGATCTTTGTGGTGAGGTCTTAGTTCTTCTCACCGCTCCTATTTACGTGACATTCCTAACCTCGCCAACAAGCCGGCGTTCCCGTCCGGGGACTCGTTTCCATAGCGATCCCAAACTCTTTCAGACTCTCTCCCCCCTCTGCTGCGGGGCAGAAGGCAGAGCGGCGCTGGGCCGCCTTCCGCGGGACCTCCACCGGGTTCCTCCGTGTCTGGTAGCGATCAGACGGCTCTCCCGGTGTTCCGTCCCTCCGTCCCGCGTCTCCTCTTACACCGCAGGTGTCTTTTATTGAGGCGGCGGTGATTTACTGTGGCCTTGTTTTTCTCCCCGTTCCTGCAATCAGGCACGGCGGCAGTGACAGGTTGAAGCTGGGGGTCGCTGGTTGTGCGGAGGTGTGGAGAACAGAGCGGGGCTCTAATAGGAGGTCATTATCAGAGACGTTGGGCCTTTAAACTCGCAGGAGAGCCGGGAGCGTTCTTTTTTAACAAGCTGAGAGGTTTACGGAGCCAAACTCTCGGACTCAACCTGTAACAGAATCTAGTGGTATAAATCAGAAACACACATGGCACTTCTCTGAGCGAAGGTGTTGAAAAATTGCTGAATTCATTTCTCAGAAATAGAGCCGTTGCATTATTTATGGTGCACAGAGAAAATGGTTTAAGTAGCCCTTAAATATCTGTGGACATATGTGACGAATTTCATGCTAAAAAGGATCGTTGTTAATCTTTTTGGCAGACGTGAGATTAGTTCTGTGTTCCTGCAAGTTAAGCAAATGGTGCTTTTTCTCCTTTGGCCCAAGAACGCCAAAGCTTCCTTTAACCTTCTTTGATTTGTGCACTTGAATGATGGATAAAATCAGGTTTAATGTCTGAAGTTACCTCCGCTCCGACCGCCGAGGTTTGAAAGCTTCTTTTACCTCGTAAAAACCTCTCAAACAAAAACCTCAAAGCACTTAAAGCGTAAGAGAGCAGAGAGCGTCAGCAGGAGCGGCCCTGGAAGGAAGAACCTCGCGAGGCTCCAGGGGACTTTGTCGTTTAACTGAGAGAGCAGCAACAGTGAAAATGGAAGGTGACAAGAACTCTGCAAACATCCCGTCTGACGGACGAATCAAAGGTTTCAATCAGCTAAAGATGGAGGGAACGCACGCTCGGCTTTCTAAACACATATAGGAAACGTGCTGGTGAGGCTGTTAGATCCCATACTGCTCACAAACACACACACACACACACACACACACACACACACACAGGCAGCGGTGGCAGCGCCCTCTGGTCTTCCTCTCTCCACCCCTCCACTCCTCCACCCATCTCCTCCTGAAAAGGCTGCAGGCGTCGGGCTGTAAACAGCTCCAGAGCACCGGGGTGAAATGAACCAGCAGACAGGCCTGAGTGCAGACGCCCGGCTCGCGGCTCTAAATGAGGCTAAACGCTCCCAGCTGCCGCAGCGGGGACTGGGAACAGCGCCTCTCCAGAGGATCTACGGCCCCGCGTCCGGGGCCGGCGGAGGAGCCGACACACTTTGGTTTTGGGTTGCAGGGCTGGAGCGCGCTGCCGCTGCGGCCCTGATTTATGCTCCGTTTGTGTCTCCTTGTCCTTTCCGTCTCCAGCTTTGCTTTCCCTCAGCTGAGCTGTTGCAGCTGGGACGGGTCGGATAGCAGAAGAGCGCCGGCCGCTCTTATCTGGCCCTGCCGTCTCTGACCTTCTCCCAGTCTCCCGACACGACTGCCGGGGTTGTTTTTGATGCTTAAATAAACACGCCGGGCGTATCAGCGCCATCTGTAAATACGTGAGCGCTGCACGCTCCGATGCACGAGCGCGGAGGTTACACAAAGCGCCTCCGAGATGACGGACGCGCTTCAAAGGATGCCGGAGGTGTCGCCGGGTGGAAGCCGGGTTCCAGCAAATGCTTTGCAGCCCAGATAGCAGCAGCGGGACCCGGCGAGAACAGCTTGTTTCTGGAAATAATTAGAAGAAGTGGAGCAGATGGAGCGGAAATTCAGAGGAACTCTTTCCCTTTTAGATCTGCGCTGGTCCGTCCTCGCTGTGGGATTTCAGGAAGCTGCTAAAAAGAGCAAAACGGTGGAAATCTGACCACGCGAAGCGTCTCCCAGCAACCGTTTCCATTGGTTTTCTCGCTAGAACGCCAACATTTGCCGTTGAAAGTCAGGATTTCTCTGGAAGAAGAAGAAGCAGGAACACAAACTGCTGCAGTAGCTTCTGCGCTTCGGATCCGAGGTGAACGATCCCCAAAGCCACCACCTCCCATCACCAGGCTCCCGTCTCCTCCTGGTAAATCCTCCCACCTGATCTTCAGGCCTGGTCTGACTTGGAGGTTTTCTGGGCTGGAACCAGCCCGATCCTCCACCCTGCACGTACCACATAGAAACATCTGCAGCCGTGTCGCTTCTTATCGCCTGTCGGCCATCGCTGCGGTTTTTTTCCCCTCGGCGGGACCTCCGTGAAGCGCTCGCCATGCCTGGTTCCCCCTGCTGGTGCCCCTGCCACAGCGGTAACCCTGAAGAATGCCTCTGACGAGTGTATCGCAGATGTCGGCGCTGACAAGCCGACACTGGCCGCGCCGGCTGGCAGCAAACAGGAGCGACAACAAACAGGCTGTCCCGGAGGACGTGATGGATGCCGGATGCTGGGAGGCCCGGCGGCCTCTCCGCTGTTTTCTTGTACTGTAGCGACAGTGGTGTGTATGTACAGACATCACACACCCGCATCGGCTGCCTTTAGTTTACGTTAACTTGTGCGGAGGGCCGGGCGAGCGAGGCCTTGTTCTCGTCCCTACATTCCTGTCTCTGTCTCCACAGGTGGGACCAGATGGAGGCTTCGGCAGAAGGTTAGAGGCGAGATCGCTCCTGCCATGTCGGCGAAAGCCAAGGTTGGTCTGCAACATCTACTCCATTTTCCCCCCCCCCCAATGAAATCACCCTCTCTGCAAACGATCCCTCCGTAGCATTTTTCATTCGCTTTGTCAGACGTATATAAACCAGAGAGGGAGCTGTTCGTGCCGTACGTATAAATTCCCACTGCACTTCACCCCCAGAAGGATCAGGACTGAGCTTTCCATTAAACGAGCCCAACACGGAAGCTTTCGATGCTAAGTTCTCAGCCTGGTGGACGAATCCTGATGAAGGACAGAGATATTTGACCAAAGTATTAAAAGAAAAAGTGAGATCATTCTTTTGATGAAACGGGCTTACGGCAGAGCCTCCATGTCGCTAGCTTCAGGAGGTTTCGCAGAGCTGTGTTTTCACTGCCCTCAAAGGGATTATCTAATGGAATTAGTCTGCGTTTATCTGTCAGTGGCCATTTGGAATACAGTGAAAGCTGAAGACCACATAATCTAGTCGCTGTTGTGTGTCTCCGCGGGGACTTAACGGAGAGCTAAAACCAATAAAAAAACACAAATCCTTGAAGAATCGGAAAGAAACGGAACTACCAGCACACGCGACGCTCATATCTATCATGTCTGCTACCAGAACAGAGAAAAAAGAATAAAATACAAAGGTAGCAGCACAGTTAAGGACTATGGAGGCTAACTTCTGTAGCAGGACTCAGAGGGCCCCCACAGACATGTAGAGAACATTCGCCTTGGCTGCGGTGCCTCCAGCATCACCCAAATGCTCGTTTGGGTTTCGCAAACAGCGACTTTGCTGAAGCTACAAGGCAGCAAACAACAGACAGACGCGTTTGTGCCTCACTGGTAAACACAGCGCAGTATTTAACGGCTAAAGTTCCCCATTAGCCGAGCAACACCACGGAGGAGCGAAAGGACAGTAAATAAATACTGGACTCAACTTTTCCAGCTGTGACTTCAAACAAATTCTAACGAAGCAGATGTGCTTATGCAACGCTGGCAGCAGACGCTGGTTTACAGATTGATTCCGTGCTCCTCGGTGACAGAAAGAGCATGTTTATACGCTTTAAGTATGTAAAAAAAAGACTATTATCGCTAACAATTAACGACGGCTGCACGCTCCGCTAGTAGAAGGAAAGCGAACCTCTCCGGTGTGTGTGTGTGTGTGTGTGTGCGCTGTCTAAGGTGACCTGTGTCTCCTGCAGATGTTGCTGTGGGTGTTCCTCTCTCTGCTGCCCCTGGTGGACGGCGCACACCTGACGGCAGGTGGCGCCGCGGTGGGCTCGGACGCGGGTGGTGCCGTGGGCCTGCTGCGGGGCCAGGAGGAGCCGGAGCTCCCCGTGACGCTGCCGGAGGCGGCGGACGAGGAACAGGAGGACGGTGGCCACCCTTACTCCACTTGGCAGGCTCTCTACGGTACTGAGGCGTCATTTCTAACCGCCTCACATTCCTCCGCCCTGATGTCCAATTAACTACAAAACTAGAGAGTTGTGCACTTAAATCTGTCAGCTTCTTTCAACAGATGAAGAGATTTAAATGGAAAGAGCTGCAGTTTCTGCAGACGTGGTATTCTGAGGCTCGTTTCTCTGCTCTTCTCCGTCTTAGATCCATTCGTCATAGACGAGGTGGACGACCATCCCAGTAGTCGGTGGACTGGGCGCTCGCCGCGCTCCTCCGACCCCTCCGACCCTCAATCCAAAGGGTCCCCGAAGAAGAAGAAGAAGAGGAAGAAGAAAGAAAAGGAGGGAGAGGAGGAGACAGGACGTGGAGCCCGAAAGGGCCAAGCGAAGAGGAGGCAGCCCAAGCAGAGCAGCAGAGACTGCAGGGTGGAGAAGCGGGAGATGAGGGTCCGGGACCTGGGCCTGGGCTACGACTCGGACGAGATCGTCCTCTTCAAGTTCTGCGTGGGCTCCTGCCAGTCCTCCAGGACCAACTACGACCTGGCCCTGAAGGCGCTGGTGGCCAACGGCTCGCTGCCCCGCCGCACCGCCCGCAAAGTCAGCAACCACCCGTGCTGCCGGCCCGACCGCTACGAGCCGGTCTCCTTCATGGACGCTCAGACCACCTGGAGGACCATCCAGTCGCTGTCGGCCGCCAGCTGCATGTGCATGGGCTGAAGAAGCCGACCACGGACACCAGGGACCAGGAGACGGGGACAGCTGTCCCCTCTGACAGGACAGGGAGGGGCCCCGAGGCACAGCGCAGGCTCCGGGGGGGGCGCTGGGACGCGTGTCGGAGGCCGCTCGCCCGGATTCCCGTGGCGTGTTTCCGGTTTGAAAAGGTGGAGGTCTGGGCTCGGAATGAGAAGCCTGAGGGGCCAGTGGTGAGGGGCCCAGTCTGGGACCCACTGCTGACGAGGGCAGTTTTTACACATGAAAGAGACCAAACATGGGTGAGAGCCGAAGGCCGAGACCCGACGCTAACAAGGACCAGCGGAGGCCAGCGGACTGATGCTGCCTTCAGATGGATTCAGACAAGAAAGACTGAAAAGGACTTTTACTCTTCCTCTCAGAGAAGCAGCTCTCTTTTCTCTCACAAAAACAGGCATTATTCTATCAAACCGACATTCAGGTGAACTCAGCCAAATGGATGCCATGCATCTTCATGTATTACTGTATAAGAGTAAGATATATTTATTTCTGATAAATTATTTATTTATTGTAGCTTGATATAAGAGCTGTTTTTATTAACTCTGTATTGTAGATAAACATCTATTTATTTCATGTTGTTACTTCCGCTTCCATACAGTGTGTACAGGACGTTTCTGGGCTGTTTTCCACTAGAACCCTAACCCGGGCTGGACCGTCGATTCTCCTGATCCTCATGCACATTTTCATCTATCGACCTACATTGAAACGATGTAGTATACTTTAATAAAGACAGTTTATCTTTAAGTCCATGTTTAGTGTTAATAATTTAGCTCTAATTTCGGGTCTTTTTCCGGTGAAGACGCGCTCATTTTGACACTCTTTGTCTTGCAGCGCCTCCTGCTGGCCGACCGCGGTCATCGACCTCTCCTCTGTCACCAGGGACAACAAATGAGCAATAAAAGCCTCGAGGCCATTCGTTTTTCTTTATTTTCTCATCAGCACACTTAAAAAAGGTAAGTCACATCTATTTTTTCACAGATATGTCGTTACACGGTCCACAAACGAGGCTTTAAAACTAGTTTTCTGCAAACATAGAAACGATGTCAAACAGCGACGCGTACGCACGTTTACCTTTATGAAACCGGATATAAAGTTCTTCTATTTCGTATGATGGAATTAAGCAGGGCGGGCCACGTGACGTCCGGGCCATTTTAAAGGTTTAGCTGTATTTAAAGTGCACTCTTGTTGTACCTTAGCTGCTTTTATCAAAGACACTCTGCTGACTGACACGAACTGGGGGATCTGAAGGTGCAGGTCACGATGTCCACGCGGCCGCCGTGGGGGCTCTGCCGCACCGCCACCTCCAGCGTGGACGCCGCCACGCCTCCCTGCTCGCCCCGCAGAATCGCCGTGGACTCCACGGCGAAAGGGTGAAAGCTGACCTGGGCGGTGTCGTACTCCCACGCTTGCCTGGACGTGAAGTCGGAGAAGGACGTGGCCTTGGCGCGGTCGTGGGGCCCCGCGTCGTTCCTGTCGGTGCGTATTGACGCGCAGCTGGTGTCGTTGCTGCGCAGCGACAGAGGCGAGTGTCGGGTGTCTACCCACTCGACGATGCTGCCGTGGCCCCCCTTAACCTGGGCCACGACCCGCTTCAGCCTCTCGCAGCCCTTCAGCAGCAGATTCTTCCGACACAGGATGTAAACCCAGGGGTCCAAGATGGGGTTGAACGAGGCGAAGCGGATCGCCAGGAGGTCGCTGCTGTAGTCGGGCTTCCCTAAGATGTAGGCAGGATCACGGAGCTGGTTGACGAAGATCCGCACCTGTCAAAGAGACAGACGGTGTCAGGAACACACACACACACACACACACACACACGCACACACGCACACACACACAAACACAAACTAACTGTTGTTGTTATGGGAGCGGTGCCGTTACGCGCGACCCTTACCACTAAAGGGATGGAGCAGACCAGGAAGACGATGGTCATCAGGATCATTAACCAGAACATTTGAATCTCCGCGGCTGAAGTGACCGACGGCAGCCGGGGGAAGCGGCGCCGCGACGCCCCCTGGTCGCACAGCTCCGTCCTCACGATCCTGGTCCTCTGGTTCATGCCCACCAGCGATATGCACACCGCCAGGTTACACACCACGGTGACCGCGATCAGCACCAGCATCACGCCGCCGTACAGGAAGGAATAGCAGGCTCCCAGCGGGTCCATTGCTCTCCAGTTCAAGTAGCACCAGGTCCCAGGAAAGTGGCTGACGTGCTGGCCGAAGCCGAAACTGGGCATGGCGCACAGCACGGTGTTGGCCAGGTAGGTGACCAGGAGCGCAAAGCGCGCCATTGTCCAGTCGATGTGCTGGGAGTAGAAATACGGGTGGTTTATGGCCAGGTATCGTTCCACGGCCATGGCGCACAGGATGGACATCCCGGCTGAGCCGAAGAAGAGCATGGAGAAGGAGAAGAACTGGCAGAGCAGCGTTCCGCCGGGCCAGCGGTTGGCCACGTAGGTGGCGATCACCACCGGGCTGGTGAAGCACGTCCCCAGCAGGTCGGTGATGGCCATGCCGCAGACCAGAGTGTAAAAGGTGTTTTCCTTCTGCTCCTTTTTGGAGATGCACAGCACGACGATGGCCACGAGGTTCCCCAGGACCCCCACGGCGAACATGGTGGCGGACACCATCAGCGACTTGGACTCCAGGCGGAGCGGCGACAGCAGCAGCCCGGACACGTTGCTGAGTCCAAAAGTCTCGTTGATCATAGTTCAGCAGCGACGCGCAAGCTTCGCTGCCCCAAAACTCTTGTGGAGGAAATATCGGGGACGCTCAACTAGAGCAGACTGGGATTTCTTCCAGATGCCACCGCAGAAAAGCTCCTTTCCCGCAGACACGCACGACGCATCCTGGAGCGCTCCTGCTGCCGTTTGCTGAGGTTTGGACCCAGATGTAGGTGTGCTGGGCTCTGTTGACGCGCGGATTTAAAGCGCCTGCTGATGTCACCGCGGTGACGCGTGGACTCCCCAGGTTTCCCTGGTCCCTCTTCCAAACCATCAGTGTCCAATTATTTCACGGCTCCGTTGAGGTCATCCAAACTTATACAAGATCCAAGGCGCCGACAGGCACGGAAGTACCCTTTTAAAATGGATTCATCCGACCAGATCACGCGAACGATGCCTTTAAAATACCAGCACCTTTTCACCCAACCTCTCTTTAAAATACTGAAATGCTCATTTCTCTTCTCTACATTTTTCATAAGTTTAAATCCACCAGCCATCCCTTCATTATATTTTGATGAATTATACATGGTAAACATCCTCCTGCTTTATGGGCTGTAATAGACTTTCCTGAGGAATCTGGTGAGGCTCAGCCGAAGTGGAGTCTTCAGAAAGTTCTCATCAGCAATGTTCCATCAGCGGCGTCTGCTGTTTGCGCTCCGCGGGGAGGTTTAACCTCCAGGAGCCGTCTTCCTCCAGCTGGATGAGTCCTTCCACCTCTCCCCACGGAGGCCGCGATGCTGGGGATGATGGATAGGCTGGTGGAGGGATGTTAATAACAGCAGCACGAGCAGGCTAACAGCAGAGGCAGCGAGAGGTTATTAAAAAAAGACAAAACAGCCAGTCTGTGTGTGTGTGTGTGTGTGTGTGTGTGTGTGTGTGTGTGTGTGTATCAAGCAGTCATGCAAGCACTGAGAAAACATGAATGAATGAACAGAAACCATCTTTGGTAGTTAAAACAGTTAAATTGTCCATCTTATAATCAAATATATGTTTAGAAACACTCCTGTCCTGTCTGCAACTGTGTCCCTTTTACCGCAGCCGGCCACCAGGGGGGCAGACAAGTCAACCTAGCTTGATAATCTGCTCTGGGTCATTTTACTCTCTTTGATGACAGCAAAACCTGGTCAGAGTGATGACAAGCCAACACATTCCTGGAGTGAGAGGAAACGTCAGGCTTGTCTGCGCAGATGTGAACTGGTGGACGACGTCACCGCTGACGCGTCACATCTGGATCCGCTAGCCTGCTTGTTGTGAGTGCGTTTTCACTCAGCTAAACGCTTTATTTTCATTGCTGGGCCAAACATCAGCTGAGGCTTTGGCAGAAAAGGTCATAAAGTGCAATATGATCCCGCCCACACACACACACACACACACACACACACACACACACGGTGGCTGTAAGTGTAATCTAATCAGCTGAAATGAAAGAATTTATCACTGCAAAGGTCGCTATAATGCTGAATTGTGGTGGAGACGGGCTCTGAGTCGGTAGATTCCTCACCTCCTCTCCTCTGTGGAGAAGCATCAGTGATGCCCCCAGGGAGATTGTGTGTGTGTGTGTGTGTGTGTGTGTGTGTGTGTGTGTGTGTGTGTTGGATTTCTGTCAGCCTGCCCTCTGTGCTCTAATAACCTAAAGCCTTTGGACGTCATCAGCTCTAATGTCCACATACACACACACACACGGGGGTTCTTCACACGTTGAGCGCCTCTAATGACTTATTTAACCTGTGGGTGGCAACAATGGGTGTCACCGGTCTACCCCACAAACGGTCCCCGGGGGCTCTGGCTCGACGGGAGGGATGGGTTCAGAGTAAACAAGTGTCCTCCCTGGCTCAGCGGTGCACGTGGTGCACGTGAAACAGTCCTTACATAACCTCATCTGGCATAATTAATATGCCAATTGACATGATTTGTTTCCTTGAATAAGGTTTGTCTGACAAACAACCGTAAGACAGCAGCTGGTTTCCACGGTTTTGTTTCCATGTGACTGAGAGTGAGAAGACGCGGCTGGAAAGGCGGTTTTTGGTTTTTATACGAGGAGCATCGTTTTACTGCCTCTCCTGGGCTCCAAACTCTGTTTGCTGCGTCTGCAGCGTGAAAGAATGAGCGTGGGTGTGGGTGCTGCTGACGTCTGCTCCGATGTGATGGCGTTCTTCTGTAGAGGCGGGAGGCGGGACGCCGCCACCGCCGGCCTCTGTCTCATTTACCTTCCTCCACAGCTTCATGCCTTCACAGATGATGACAATCAAGCGCTCCTTACGCTGAGATTTATCCTCTCTCCTCCTTCTTTAATATTTTATTGATCTCTCCATTCTCGCTTCCGTTAACTGGTCAGATAAATGTGTCACTGTACCGTGACCTCATTTGTGCGACAAAAATCCATTTCCCTGACATGGCTTGTCTTCACCACAGCGTTTCCTGTCAGCGTTTTCCTCTGGCTGCTAATGAAAACAATGAAAGCAGGATGAGCTCTGACCAAGCAGGTGAACCACCAACTAAACGAATCTCATAAATCCACCAGGTCGGATAGGTAGCCTTCTAACAGGAGGGTTGTTTTGAGTTGCTCTCCCTCTAATAGGAAGATGTGGCTAAATAAAAGACAATGTCTCATTCATTTATTATTCATTGTGTAATAAAAAAACGAATTCCCCCTGTCAGCGGCCATACAGCCTCACCTCATTTTGAAATATTGATCACATCCCTGCTCGTGGATTGTTTGTAAAACCTTGCTAATATTCTCAATGTCAAGGATGCAAATGAGCTTCGAGTGCTACAAACCCGAACCCCCCCTGGTGTTTTTGCCTCTCGATGGAGGCGATAACTGGCTCCGTTGTGCAGACGGATCAGCCATCAGCGCTAATGCTCCTCTGCACTCTGTTTTCTCGCCATGTCGGAGGACACTGAGCATTTTCATCACCGGAACAGCCTAAATTACACCCAGAGGAGGCAGCTGCTCACACGACTCTGCCGAAATTTAGAAGAAAATGCCCCATCTGGGGGAGAGCCAGGCAGAAAGACAGCAGGATACGCACATTTAAAACAACATGGACTCTAGAGTTCAGACATGTAAATAAATGGCATCCAATCATGTTTCATTTCAGTTTATTTTTTGAAATATAAAGTTTTGATACTATATTGACCAGTAGCACTGGTGGGTCTCTTGTGCTCACATTTCCCCCCACAGCCCCGAGCAGATAGGTGTGAGCATCGTCAGCTAATGTGGTTAAACCTGACTTGGTGGAGTGAATCATGGCTAGGCTGGGGGGAGAGGGCTGCAGGCATCCTTCTCACCTACACTTTCCTCCAGACGAAAACTATCTGATCACCATCAGAGGCTGCTGAGTGCAGGAGTTTAGCATTAATTCTATTAGTATGTAACCTATCACTCAGGTTTGCTTAATATTGAGCCAATGCATGGCTGAGATTGCATTACCCGCAGATCTCTGCCACCTCAAATGCAACAGGGAGCTTGAAGATCTTTGATTGCACACAGCAAATGGAAAAAGCCACATCGATTATTTTTATTGTGCCTGCCAGCAGCGGTAGGATGAGATCATATGGATATATGTGAAGCCCGTGGTGATGGTATCTACATGGGAGACAGAGACGGAGGCGGAAACTGACACTGAAGTGTGTGGGATCCCCACACCGATGGCTTGAACAACGCAATGTCGAATTTTTAATGCGCAGCGGCTGCAAGACATGATGATTTCATCTGTGTGTGTGTGTGTGTGTGTGTGTGTGTGTGTGCTGCGCCAACACTCTGCAGATATGTTTTTCCCCACTGGCTGTTTTAGTTGCCTCTAATGTTCTGTCAAACCAGTTAACTGCTGTTTTTAGTTTGTTTTTTCTCATTCACATTCATCCTCATGCTGAATATCTGCTAAGTTAAAACTACACAACAAGTTTTAATCTCTGAAATGTTGTTGTCTTCAGTTTTGTTTTGTTTACTGGGTTTTTCTGATCAGAGTTGTTAGGATCTTTGTCTAAAACAGAAAAACAGCAGAGGACTACAGAGATTTGCTCTCCAGACACGTTTATCACCTGATGGATCACTTTCAAAGGCAATTAAAAGCACCTCGCGATGTCAGAGTCACGCCACAGATGCATTCTCATTAAAACAGACAGTCAGGAGCATCTTTGCCTCCATCCCAGTGTCTTAACTGGAAATCTGACTCCGCTAATTAAAAGAACTGAAGTGTAAAACCTACACTGGTGTTCCCAGAGATTCTGTCAGAGTCGTCGGAGCGGAGCGCTCACTTCAACTCCTCCCTGAGTTCCGACCGTGAGTGTTTACCTAAAACACAAGCGCCGAGCAGCTTGATCACAGACGTCACCAGCATCTGCAATCGGCCCTTAATGGGAGAGTAAAAAAAAACCCTGAAAGAAACATTTAAACTGTGATTGTAACATAAAGGAAGCTGTACTCAACACAAGTGGTTCACTATCATTCCAACACAACAAGATGGCACTTTTAAACACCTAAAAACAGCATTCTGGCTTAAAATAAGTACAACCATCAGACAAATGGGTCAAGTCTGTGAGGGGTTAATGCTGGAGGTTTAGCAGTGATGGGGCCAGTGGCCTATGTGGTTGCTAGGGAACAGTGAAACAGCCCAGTTCATTAGCAGGGACGTTCCCGCCACCCTTATCAGAGAACATTCCAGGTGTAGTTGGACTGCTCGTGGTCTGACGGTGCTCCTCAGGAGCTCGTGTATCGAATGCCGACTTCATTAAACTCAAAATTAATATAACAGCACATCCTCAGGAGGAAATTTCCACCGTTTCAAAGGAGACGCGTCTGGGACCAACCAGACTGTATACAACTGGATTAATGTGCTTGGATTATAGAAATATCCTCTCCAAGCCTTCCTTACGTGCTCCGCAGCAGTTCCGGTTTCACAGGTTCAGTTTCCACCGCTGCCACAGAGATTGGCTTCAGTTTCATAATACTGTCACAAATATCTGCTGTCACCAGTACAGTCGCAGAGAAGCCTTCATGCCTCTCTGTCCCCCAGGCCGGTGAGTTTCCGTCACCGCTGATATTGATCTTCAGCAGTAATGGCCCTGGAGACGTTTGCTGGTCGATGTGGCTCTTCAGAAGTACAGCTGCTGCCTCTAAGTACACTTCTGCTGTTGTCCATTTCCAAGAGGCACCTTTGTTCTCATGCTCTCTACTTGTTAGAGTTACACCTCTGTTTTCTTTATCCGTCCATCCATTCATCCATTTTCTGTACCTGCCTCATCTACACCTGGGGCGCAGGGGTCTGCTGGAGCCCGTCCCAGCTGTCGGGGGGGTGAGAGGCGGGTAATCATTCCTCCTTTGGACGTTTGCTTCTTCTAAATGATCCACATTATTAGGTTATCTTTCATCTGTGCTGTACGACTCACTCCCACCTCATGTGATGATGAGCTTCGAGGGTGCCGATTGCAGAGTTTTATTAAAGGCAGAAGGACGTGCAGGATTGGTATTGAGCAGCGGCTATGTCGCATATAAACGTAAAGAAAAGGCTCTTTTCGGGGCTTTAGCGCACACAAATGTAGGAAAATATCATTACATGTAGGATGACTGTACCATCCTATTATATTTTATTACAGTTTTTTAATGGAAATGTAAAATTCATGAACTTTTCATCATAAATGAGATCGTCTGATTACATTTGATCTAAAAAAATTAAATCCAGTCTGTGATGTTGATGTCTTCCAAGTGTGTCCCTCTGAGAAATACCAAGACTCATTCACATGGAACCCTGGAGCAGGACATGAATCTGGCCACTTTCTGCTTTTACTGACGCCGCACCCAACAGCCTGGGCAGATGGAGCGTCGGGCAGCCTGTTGGTCGCCTGTTGGTTGTCTGTTGGTTGTCTGTTGGTTGTCTGTTGCACACGTAGAATTAAATAATTGGCACTTGTAGATGCTCCCGTGCAAACAAAAACCCAAAGACTTAAGGCCAGAGTGTTTGCTCTAATACCCGAGGACAAGGCAAAGCTTAACGCAATTTGATTACGTTCTGAGAAAAGGGTGTTTGTCCGGTGCGTGCTGCCTCCATTTCCATAATCAATAACCACTCGCTGTCGTCTGCAGCATAGAAGAGTTTAACTGGGATAAGACTGGAGCTTTCTGACCCTGACCTTCTGCAAATAAAGTCCTGCCCTTTAACCAATTATTCGGTTTGTAGCTGCTCTTTTTTCACCTTTGGATGAATAATTAAATATTTTTTTCCTTCTGCAGTAACATCCTCCCATTAAAGCTCCACGGAGATCACTCAGACAGCTTGCGGTGTGTGTGTGTAGTTGTGGTGTGTGTGGGTGGAAGGCTGGGGCGTTCCCTTTGCGTGAAAGGGATGAATTAAAGGTCTGTAGCTGGGTTACTGCGGTGGTCTGAAGACAAGCTCGGGTCGCAGCGCGTCCATCTTGGGCTTGTTGTGAAGAGCACCAGGCCTCCATAATTCATGCTAATGTTGCTTTAGGCGCAAACACATTTCAGGTCATTACTGTTCCTGCAGGAGAGAACACACCAACCTTTTTATCCACTTAATAATTAGGTGCTAAAGTACCATCACAGCATATAAGTAAAAATGCACTTTAATGCCCTCCTCCCATTAGCTGCAGCTAATGCTGCATGATGGCTTTTAAACGGCTCACGTGTTACATGTTTGTGTATCTTTCCACTGATGCACAATGGTGGAACATCAGAGTTACTGTATTTAGTTTTTATGTCCACGTAGAACGCTGGAACATATAAAGGTTTTGCCTCATCATCAGCGGCTGATGTTTACTATAAATGATTTTCCAGGCCTTTTTCAAACCCTCATGCTGGAAACCTGTGGCCCCAAAATAAGGGTGTACTGTCTTCTTTAATAATAAACAAAATTGTTTTAATAGTAATAATGATGGTGCCATGATGGAGAATACAGACAACTGCTCCAGGTAATCTCTGACACATAGATTAGAATTATGGTTGTTCTGCATAGTTTAAGCTCACTGGAAACATTGGAAACACACACTGGGGGGTGTCACAGAGCCACAAATATAACAATTAACCAGCAAAACAGGGATGCTGAGTGATTGTGCACCTCAGGGGTTGGTGACTGAATGATTTTCTCCAACACAGTCTTATTGACTGAAAGAGGCTGTTTTCTGTGTGACTGTTGAAGGTTTGCAGGAAGAAGAGTGTGTCAAAAAGAAAAAGAAAAAGAAATGAGATGAGATAAAGATTAGTGGTAGTGAAAATGCAGCCATTAAAGAGATTTGTGTCTCCACTCAAGCACACTGACACTTTCTATTTGACCTTTGTGACATGATCAGGATTTACAGTCTGAAAGCGCTTCAGTGGTTTATGTTTAAAATTGTCCTTTTTCCTTTCCTTTCCTTTCCTTTCCTTTCCTTTCCTTTCCTTTCCTTTCCTTTCCTTTCCTTTCCTTTCCTTTCCTTTCCTTTCCTTTCCTTTCCTTTCCTTTCCTTAGCCACGTGTTTTCGGCTTATTGTGACGTCACCACAAATACAATGACAGGCCCGCCCTTTCGGGTTTTAATTGGTTGACGTTTTAAATATCCTCATCCTGATTGGCCGAAAGCTTCGCGCTCCTATTGGCTGATTTCACACATCGACTATTTGAAATTTCGGCGTCTCTCCGTGTTTGCAGGCGGCCCAAGAAAGCGAGGAGGGATAAAAAGCCAACAGTGGTGAATAAAGTGTGGTAAGACACGAATGTTTTACCTTCTCTCTTAATGCCGCGATCGTGTTAAATGACCGTTGCACCGATCTGTAGCGAATATTGGCAGAACTGCGCTGTCGTCGTTTCTGTGCTCACGTCTGGACCTTGTTAAAAATCGGATACACTCCCGGTGTTTCCCGTGAATCTTGTGTGTGGCAGCAGCCATGGTCCCCGCGGAGGACGGCGCCCAGCTGCGCTGCTGCGTGGCCCTGGAGCAGCTGGACGCCTCCGGCCAGGCCGCGCGCAGGCAGCTCATCCGCAGAGCCTCCGTCATCCTGGGTCGGAATGAGTTCCAGGAGATCGTCCTTCGGATCCACGACGGGAAGGTCCAGCAGAGTTACCTCCTGAAGGACTTTAAACTGTTCACCAAGTTCGCCAAAGATGGGAAGAGCACTGTCAAACTGGTGCCGGAGAACATCCAGGTGCTGATCTCCAACTGTCCCCCGGACCAGCTCAGCCTCTTCTTGAGGACCCTGAGCGTCAAACATCAGGCCTGGCAGGCCGGCAAACCTCTGAGCGACAGGGAGAAGCTGAAAGCGGCTCTGCCCCGCAGCTTTGAGGCCATCAGCCCGCTCCAGCAGAAGGACGTCCAGAAGGCCAACGAGCTGAGGGCCCGGGCGGCTCCTCCGGGGCTGCAGGACCGGAACAACGTGGCTGCTCCTGCAGGGAGGGGACAGCAGGTCAAAAGGTCACGCAGTGACACCAACTTCAGCCCTGTGAGTACCTGAGAAGCACCAGGATGCGTCTGCAGCCTTGAACGCCCGTTTAATCACTTAAATTGTGTGTTTTATTTCAGGTGAAGGCCAACCCAACGAAGAAACCCATCCTGTCTCTGCCTGTCAGAAGGCTGAACAAAGAGCAGGCTGCCGTCCTCAGCGCTGTGCTGACTGGCAGAAACGTTTTCTTCACGGGAAGTGCAGGCATGTACAAATCCCACCTTCAAGGCGGATAGTGGTATTCCATGTCCTTTGGGTCTGGTGCTGATTTAAATGGCTCCTTCAGGTACAGGAAAGTCCTTCCTGCTGAAGAGAATCGTGGGTTCGCTCCCTCCAAAGAGCACCTTCGCCACAGCCAGCACGGGAGTGGCCGCGTGCCACATCGGAGGAACCACGTTACACAGCTTCGCAGGTCAGCCAGCGCTCGCTTCTTCACACCAGCCTTACATGAAGGGGGCAGGGTTGTCACGGACGTCACCGACCATCGCCGCTCTTCATTTCCTGTCCTGCTGAACGATGGCTGCGCTACAGAAGCTAATTTACATCTGCCGTAATTGAGTTCTCTTTATTTTTAGCAGAAGTTTAATTATTTTGAAGAAAAAAAATCAGCAGCCTCTTTCCTCTGTGTGTGTGTGTGTGTGTGTGTGTGTGTGTGTGTGTGTGTGTGTGTGTGTGTGTGTGTGTGTGTGTGTGTGTGTGTGTGTGTGTGTGTGTGTGTCTCTCTCTCTCTCTCTCTCTCTCTCTCTCTCTGTGAAATCGAATGCTTGTTTTTTTAATTAAATCTCAATACCAGAAGCTGTAATTGTGGTGTCTGCTTGTGTGCTGTTCATTCATGCTTCCCTTTGTCCCTCCGTCCACGTTGCGTCCACGTGTCCTCTGTCCAGGTATCGGCTCTGGCTCCGCCCCCCCTGGAGCAGTGCATCGAGCTGGCCCAGAGGCCGGGCGTGCTGCAGCACTGGACCAGCTGCAGGCACCTGATCATCGACGAGGTCTCCATGAGTGGAGGCTCAGTTCTTTGACAAGCTGGAGGCTGTAGCCAGGTGAGGTTACAGGAAATTTACAACCCTGACTGACAGGACCTCAGGTAGGTGTGTGTGTCGGTTGAGACAAGTCTGCTTGTTCCAGGTCTGTGAGGAGATCTCCTGAGCCGTTTGGTGGCATCCAGCTGATCGTGTGTGGCGACTTCCTCCAGCTGCCTCCGGTCTCCAAGGGAAAGGAAAAGGCCAGCTTCTGTTTCCAGGTCAGCCAGTCCTGGATCTTTGACCTCTGACCTGGCAGCTCTCAGGGAGACCTTGCATCCATGTGTCTGTCACGTATCTGCTGCATCCTGCGTCTGTGCCGCCTCAGGCCAGGAGCTGGCGGAAAGTCATCCAGGTCAACATGGAGTTAACGGAAGTGCGAAGACAAACCGACCAGTTGTTCATCTCCCTCCTGCAGGCGGTGAGGGTGGGCAGGTAAAAAAAAACAAGCAATTAAAGACCCCAAAATAGACCCGCTGATGCACTTGACGGTTGTGAAACCAGAGGTGTTGTTTTTGAAAGCTGGACTTCCTAGAAGTCAAATTCATTCACGCTGCGTCTCCACACCTTTAAGGGTGACGGAGGACGTCACCGCCAGGCTGCTGAGAAGCGCCGACCACCAGATCGAGAGGGACGGAATTTTGGCCACCCGGTTGTGCACGCACAAGGATGACGTGGAGCTCACAAACGAGAACAAACTGAAGCAGCTTCCGGGTGGGATTTCATTGTTTTCCTGCGTTTATTAAATCGGATCCGTTTAAAAGACTTTGATTTGTTGCCCTAAGTGGGTCTGTTCTGGGCTCTCTTGTGAGGGGAGAACTAACTGAAGCCAGCTCCTCTCCTTCAGGGTCGCTCCACGTGTTCGAGGCTCTGGACAGCCACCCGGCTCTGGTCAAGGCCATCGACGCCCACAGCCCTGTGGGCAGAAGCATCCAGCTCAAAGTGGGAGCTCAGGTACCCTATTTCTCCGCGTGGTCGGATGTGTCGGATCACGGCTGCTGATGTCCTGATCATCTCAAGGTCATGCTGACAAAGAACCTGGACGTCACCCGGGGTCTGGTGAATGGAGCACGTGGAGTCGTGGTGGCCTTCGAGTCTGGAAAACACGGTCGGTAACGCCAGACACAAGCGTCGGCGTTGCGTCCGGCATGTTTGACAACAGCTCGGCATCCGTGTGTGGATAATTTCGGACTCTTTCCTGCATCTCCAGGACTCCCACACGTGCGCTTTCTGTGCGGTGTCACACAAGCGCTGAAACCGGAGCGCTGGGTGTTCAAGTCCGCCGGTGGGACCCACCTGAGTCGGCAGCAGCTGCCGCTCAAGCTGGCCTGGGCCATCTCCATCCACAAGAGCCAGGTGAGCAGGGCTCCACCAGCAGGGCCCCCACCCGGGGCCCTGCAGCAGAGAGGGCAGGGGGTTTGTCCTCCGTTGAGCCGTCTGCTTCCTCTGTTGAGAGAATGACTCATTCTAAGGTTTAATTGGAGTCGTCCTTGAAGCTCAGACACACTGTCACTGCTCCAGTCCTGTCAACAAAGCCTTTATTTTATGGAAATCAAACCGATTCCTTTTTTTCCATTTTTTCCCACTGCTTCAGCCTGCAGCTGCTTCCACATCATCATGTTTTACAGCTAAAGTCTTTGTCTCCAGAGGATACACCCTCATATCTAGCCAGGCTTTGCCCTCGAGCCCGGGCAGGTGGGAGGTTTGGCTTCCGTTGAGTCTTTCAGGCGGATCAGTTTTGGGTGATGTTGTGGCTGCTTAATAACCATGAGGAGGAGGAGGGAGTTTCTTCATCACAACATCAGAACCTGATATATGGTACACTTCACTGATCACACAACTCCTCCAGGCATTTCATTCAGTAACAAACCTAAAATGACTGCCTTTCAGATCCTCTCAATAGCAACGGCACTTTCAAGGTTTTCTTGTTTCCTGCTGTGCTTTTAGGCGCCGTCAGCTGGGTTCGTCTGCATGGACCAGTTGCTTCGATGTTGACACAGCTGAGATAACACTGGAATTGGGCATCAACCCTCTGTCAAAAGGGTAAAAGTATCTTTGTGTTTCCGCCCTGCTACAGGGAATGACGCTGGACTGCGTGGAAATCTCGCTGGCTCGCGTGTTCGAGAGCGGCCAGGCCTACGTGGCTCTTTCACGGGCTCGGAGCCTGGAGGGCCTGCGGGTGATGGACTTTGACCCCAGAGTGGTCAGGGCAGACCCAGATGTTCTCCTTTTCTATAAGAAACTGAGGAAGGAGAGGCTGCTTACGCAGGTGAGGGCAAAGCTCAGATCTGCTGCCGAAAACTCTGGCAGTTCTCACCATTGTCACCCGTCTCTCTCCAGGCTTCCATGGACGACTTTGTCAACAACAAAGAAAACTATTACTGATTTTATCAGTCTGATCCATTTTTATGCATCGTGTGCATGAGCTTTCTGCGCGTTATCGTGCTGCTTTAATTTCTTTTGGAAGTTTTTGAGAGACGACAGACAAAACAGCGCTGTCACACTGCCCCCTTCCGGCCACTTAAGAGCTTATTTTTATGCTTTAATTTATTGTGTATTCATTATTCAAATAAAGTTTCATTTAACTACTAGCACTTCTGTTGTGCTAATTTATTAAATGCATTTGAACTTTTTCCCTAATTGACCTTTTATTAAAGGATGTTAAAATTATTCAAATAAGGTGATTTAAGAAAAAAATTTAATTTGTCTAAAATCTACTCTGCATAAAACTGAGGGAATTATTGTTGTTTGATTTGATATTTAAATTTAAAATGGCTTTTTGCTTCCAAATGTCCTGAGTGAGGCACCGAGACAACTGGACGCTGCAGTGATTGATCGTAAAGCACGAATGCTTTTAAAGCAGCTGCAACAAAAGACCTGAAATCCTTGTCAGAGTTGCTGGAGTTAGACATTTAGGATCTTCTCTTCTATCAAGCTGACCTTTTAATATTAAAAAAAAAAACCTACAGATGAGTTATGAGGCTGACAATATGTTTGTGTCTTACCAACAGCTCAAAACAGAGTGGAAATCAAAAATAGCCTTTATTTTTTTTAATGGGATAAATTACAATGTATTTGCATCTGAAATGGCTGCATAAGCCTTTGAAACCTTTTTATCTCCATCTAGTGTACATCCATGACCCACGCAGAGACTACATAAACTTCTGACACCATCTGATCTCTTGCTGAACACACACATAGAGGTGTTAAATGCAGAACCTTTGAAAAACATTTACATGAATACACAGGAGGGTCTCAACTGCTCTGATTTGTTCATATTTCCAGCAGTTGCCAGAATTTTACAGCTGCGAGTGTGGTTGGATGGTCTGGTCATTTCACATTATGAAACAGCTTGTGTGCTACCTAGAAAGACAAATTTAAAAATCACCATTAGCGATATTACCAAAAAGACCAGTGCACATGTTTTAACACCTCTAAACACTTACACAGTGGTCTCGTGCATGCAGGAAGTCAAACAGCTCTTCCGTACAGTCCTCTTGTGTGTTGGATCTGGAGCTGACGCGGGCTTCACACAGCTCCAGACGCTCCTTTGCGTGTACACAGTGTTCAGACTCCTCACATTTTGCCCTTATAGTTTCCAGAGGGTCCTGGGAGACAAAAAGCAAATGCAGAGTAATTTTTAAAAATGGTGCAATTTTACCAGCAAGTATGCAAAGTGTCTCAGGATAAAGAGACATTGGAAGCAGAAGCACATTTCAGACATGTTTGAGTGCAAAGTGGTTTCTATATCCTCTGATTCTTGGTGCAAATGCAAGGAGTGCAATGCAGGAGGATATTTTAGTCACTGAGTTGAAATTGCGTGTATTGTCTAGTAAATATTAGGATAATTATAACTTTCTTCGTCCAACAGTGGCCAACGCTAGACAGTTCCTGGTTTGACCCATGATAAGATAAGAGATTTCTCCAAATTATGGACTTACCACCAAGTCTTCCTCTTCTTCCTCTTCCTCCTCCTCCTCTTCGGGGGCATCCTCCTCCTGTATTAATCAATTAACATTTGAGTTTAATTTTTTTGTACAATAGTTTTTAGAATACCAGAAACAAATGATCCAACTTATATTTTTTATATTCGTAAAAATAATATATAATAAAACATAAACTGTAACATATGGCTAGGATCACAAATGTTTATTGACTTTATTCACTTACTGAGCAGAGAACAAACTTAAGGCTATAGCAACACTGCTACTGCTACTGCTACTGCTACAAGCTAAGTTATCAGAACAGAAATAAATAAAGATAAAAATATCAGTTTTTCTGTACCTCGTCGTCGGGATCGCCGTATGTGAGCATTTTCTTCTCGAAACCCATGATTACAGAGTTTAAATTAACAAAAAAAACCCAACAGAGAACGAATGACCTAGCTAAGAAGCCGAAACGCCGAGGACGTAAGGTCGGTCACACGTAGGAAGTGTCGAAAAGGTTCTACTGGATGTAACTTACTATTGGTCAAAAGACAGAACTTTCTTTCCTCTAAGCCAATCACATTTTCGTGTTCTACTCAAGCCCCGCCTTCATCATCTTATGCGTGCGGAACTTTTGTGCGGGTCGAATTAGCGAAGACGAACCAAATAACGTGTTGCACACAGTAATGGCGCTGTTCATGGACACCAGACTACTGCTGAGAAAACTTAATGATCTAAAATGTTTCACGCCAAAAAGAAACCGGGTTAAAGAAAAATGGGTAAGTTGAAAGTATAGTAACAGTCAGAGCTGATAATAATGAACATATTCGTAAAAACTAGGTGAAGTTAATAGGTAAGACGTTTCATAACAAAGGTCCTGCAGTAAAAATCATTTGAACTACGTTTATATGTTTATGACATCATTTAAAGTTGGTAAATACGGTCTCTTTCTTTCTGGAAAGGCGGCTACACGTCCCAAGCACCCTCCCACCAGTCTCGCCCTCCAGCACTTTGATGCCGCCTACAGCGTCCATCTGGGGCCGCTGTGGCCCTCCGTCCGCTGTGCCCTGCTGTCGGAGAGAAAGTACGGAGCCTTGTTTAATAACTTCTCCAGCGACACTCTTCTGGAAGACCTTGGAGCCCAGGGATGCAGAGATTTCATCAGCAACGTAGAAACAGAAGGTGGGTGTGTTTTTATGAAATTGCAGAAACTGACTTTTACCGGAGTCTGAGGCGATGTGAAGTACAGCCAGTGTCTGTGATTAATCAGCTTACTTTTGTTCTACAGTGCAGCCACCTGAGCCGGCAGTTGGGGATAGCGGCTATCAGCAGCTCAGCCCCAATATTAGGTGCTTTGTTTTCCCAAGAGGCGACGTCTCAAGATTCAAACCTGCACGGTAAACTCATGAGTATGAGCTTTAGAGATTTATGCCCGCATATGTTCTATCTGTCTAGTGTATTTTTTAGCTGTCCTAATACATCAAAGGTTTGATTTAAGTTTTGTAACAGTGTTTGTAGAACAGGGTTTTTGTAATCCTTTGTGGTTACAAGCAATTCTAAACGGTTTCCATGTTTTTGTCATGGCTTTTCCTGTAAAGACCAGACCAGGACGGCCTCTTGGGTTATTACCTGATGGATGCTGCCTCTGTGCTCCCTTGTCTTGCATTGAATGTACAAGCAGGACATAATGTTTTGGACCTTTGTGCAGCTCCAGGAGGCAAGACCTTGGCTTTACTTCAGACCGCTTCTCTAGGTAAAAACACCCGTCACTGGGTCGTGTAATATATGTCCGCTTTCAACATTCGGACCTTTGATGAAACCCACTCTGTGGTAGCTAAACTCTCATTTGTGTGTTTTTCTAGGTTTCTTGTGTGTGAACGACTCCTCCGTGTCTCGAACATCCCGCCTGAGGAAAGTCCTGCGCAGCTATGTTCCCAAACAGCATTTAACAGATGAGAAAATTCGGGTCACCACGCTTGACGGCACCCACTGGGGGGAGATTGAACGCAACGTGTTTGACAGAGTAAATTCAATGATTGTTTTTTTTTATAAAGGATTGTAAACCATTTTTCCACCACCCTTCTTACCTCGCTCCCTTGTGTTCAGGTCCTGGTTGATGTCCCCTGCACCACAGACCGGCACTCTCTCCTCGAGGATGACAACAACATATTCAGCAAAAGCAGGACAGGAGAGAGACGAGGACTGCCCCAGCTCCAGCTCCAGCTGCTGCTGTAAGTTTGAGTCTCCGAGCTCCGATCTCTGTTTTTAATCATTTTATATCAAGATATTCATTCTAGCTTATGCCCCCTGCAGAGCGGGCATTGAAGCAGCTTGTCCAGGCGGGGAGATTGTATATTCCACCTGCACACTCTCGCCACACCAGAACGCAAGCGTGGTGGAACAGGCGCTTCACTGGGCCCGGGAGAACCACGGCATCCAGCTTGAGGTCAGTCAGATTCCCAGTTTGAATCAGTAGCTCACTGACAAAGCTTAGACCACAATGGCTGAAGTTTACTACTTCTCTTAAAACAAAATCAGATACAGATACAGTCATTGCATTTACAAATAAGTCTTAGTTTCTTTTATTCCTCTTTTGATCCTTTGATCATAATTTATTTGTCCATCCTCTTTCCTTCTCCTCACCCCTGCCTTCAGGTTGTTGACCTGCGACGCCTCACACACTTGTTTAGGAACACCTTTCACTTCGCCCCCGATCTCCACCTGGGGGAGATGGTCGTCCCGCACTTAGCTGCTAACTTTGGTCCCATCTACATGTGCAAGATGAGGAGGCTAACGTAGGCTGTCGGGTGGTTGGCTTAAACCTTGAGGACATTTGAAAGGACTTTGCTTTTTAAGTTCACACTCACACTCTTCAGATTTATGTGGAAATGAACTGATTTACAGTGGTAAGTATAGAGGAAGACATATTGGATCCAGCCCTAACCTTAATTAATTTTAACTTTAATTGTAAGACACAGTGATGTAGTGATTCAACCAGTCACCATGAAAAGAGGGTTAAAGGAAAAATTCTGATCTTAAGGCCTATTTCTGTGAAACCTCCCCATTTCCTCTTTGCCTGCCGTCTCTGTCTACTGTAAATTATGTGTGCAAACTGTAATTATGCTCTCGGCCTGTAGGAGGCAGCAGAGGCCCGAGATGAAGGTGTCCTGTGTTTGTCGTGGACAAACTCCACGAGGGAACTTTGTCTCCTGCACTTAGTCAGACATCCAAAGATGAATAGTTAATGTTGGAAAATTACATTAGGCATATACACATTTGCATCAGACATTCCTGATACCTTTAACTCTCCGGTGAAAATGGGGTTTGGCTTGTTTGTCATCACATTTGATGGTTTTGCCTAATAACCTGATATGTCGGTTTGCAGATGGGCAGATAATGACCTGTGTTATTTGTCCCACATCAGAATCAGCACAACTTCTATTATTATAGCCGGGATTGACTCTGTTTGGTGCTGACATCAGTCAGAGGTGAACTGTTTCCCCTTATCACAAGCTAATGTAAGCAGAGAGTCGCCTCTGTTTTCCATAACGCCGCAGATGACCCTTTATGTTGTCCTGGCCGCTCAATGTAGCGTGAAAAAGGTGCCGGCGCGTGTGCCTAACGAGTCCACCATCCACATCCCATCGTCATTAAGCTGCTCCGAGTGCGGGAGCTGACTCTCATCCCTGTGCAGGGATGGACGGCAGCCATGCGGCTCCCAGATGAACATTAAAGAGGCAGCAGAGAGCTAAAATGGGACGCCTCGCCCTGTTTTGCCCCTGTGCTTTTTTATTCCACAGATGAGTGCAGATAATTTTCTGTGCGATTGTGAGTGATTACTGTATTACTGCGGTAAAAGGGGATGTATCGGGGAATGCAGAGGGAATTAATGATACATAAAAACTATTTTTGTACTGAGTGCTTTCATCTCTGGGGCCCCGAACGCGTCTCCGCACATCTTGTGATTACCTAAACGTATTGTAAATATGTGTTTCTTATGGGCTCTTACATAAATTTACATGTTTTAACACTCAGGAGACGGCAGACTGTTAGAGATGAGTTACTCTCTATTCTGCCTGTTTATGGACTCCACTGGCTGTCTGCTTCATTATTGATTTAGTCAATGAGCCGCTGTGCATTTGGGCCCCTCCGTGTAAGCCTGCGCCGGGGAGAAATATGCTCTGTATTAGAAAGATGGATCTGGTGGATTTAACTGCATGGCTGTTTTCCCTGTTTTCAGAAGTAATTTGTGTTTCTTTCATTTTTTGCCAGTGAGCGTCTAAGGGACGGCGGCGTTTCCCGGGTTTGGGGTCTACGCGTCTGACCTGCTCGTCAGGCAAGTGTTGAGTTCGGTGTGTGACAGCAGCAGCAGGGGTGTGTGAAACCTGGGCGATGTAGTTAAAGCAGGGCTGCTCCTCCTGTGGTGCCGTCTTGATGCCCCCCGAGATAGAAATCACACCCTCCCAGCTGGCAGCAGGACAGAGAGGATTTCACCAGTGGGGGTCTTTGTCGCAGGTGCGGTGGAAGGACTGTGTCTCCCGCTGTTCTCCCCAGGTTTTATATATCCTTTCGTTGTAAGAACCAGCCAACGCATTTTTATTGAGTCAATCACAGGAAACACGTGGTGGGCAACTAAAATTTCGCTCTGCAGGTCCATTTGTGTTCCTGTAGTGATGCGTTTTCTTGTCGTTTGCTTGTTTATGTAGTTCTGGAAAACTTAGAATCTTCATGACTGCAGAAAATAACCCAGCTATGCACCAAACTAGAGCGTTTTTATTATCTAAAATCTTCATTTTTTTTTCCCTTAAGGCCATGTATAAATATCTTTCCCCCCTCCCTCTGAATTTTGACTGTTGACTCATATTTTGTAGTCGTAGTTCTAAGTTTTGGGACCTTTTTACAGGCTAACTTCAGCCAGACCATCAATTTCACCCTTCGGTCGAGTGGCTCTAATCCTCTTTCACAGGTATAAGATTAAAGAAATATGCATTTGCCTCCAGATCGAAGTGGATCAGCACTAACGAGAACACCGAAATACTAAATGAATCAATACCTGTATTAATTATCACATGCTGTTATTGACTGGTCCAGCAGATTGCGCAATCTGTGACATTTATGGGAGAATTGAATCCATATTACACATGGCTGCTGTGTTTGTATAGAGAAGTCGGTGTATGGCCTCGTGACGGTGCTCGGTGGTGGTTAGGGGCCTCACCTGATGATGTGGGGTGGATACCGGACCAAACGCCCCTGACAGACTCTGAAAGCAGCGGATGGTTCGGGGCTGCGGCCAGATTAAGAGCGGAGAGAGAATGGGGGGTTTTCTTCTCCTTAAGAAGATTAGCCGGGGAGGGGTGAGATGGCAGTCAGGGCCTTTAAGAAAAAAAGAGAACAAGGAGAGAATGGAAGATAAAGTGGAACTAACGGAGGGCGGCCCAGGAAATGCAGTTTAGCCACCTGTTGTCTGTCACATCTGTTTTTCTCCTCCTCCTGCGTGGTTTTTTTTAATTCAAAGATCTCAGGGAGAGGAAGAAATGATTGCTGCCACGACTGTTGGGGCTTACAGGTTCCTCCCTTGTGTGTCTGCAGCTGCAGGCCTGCTTCTACTTGTGTTTCCCCACTCCCCTGAATTCATTCTGCTGGTTTCCAGGAGGACTTTGATGTGTATCTGGGCAATGCGCTATTAGAGGGATTTTCCTGGGCCTGACAGCTCAGAGAATATGCAGCGGAATGGCACTGCCAGTGGGCTAAAAGAATGCTGGAAACAGGATTAGGATCATATTCTGGCAGACCCTGTCACCTCCTGAATGGGCTGGAGGTTCCCGACGCTGGCACTTTTCATTCTCTCCGTGGTTAAAACCTTTAGGAGAACCATGGCGAGGAGGGAGAGAAAAGCACTGATTGAATGGTACACTGTGATTTTTGTGTGGGGGGCTTGCTCTGAGGGCCTGTGTGTGTGTGTGTATAGGGGGGCATCGGGTCTTTCTCTCTTTTCCTCAAACGCTTTTTTAAAAGGCCTCACACAGGTTCCATCTGTGCTGCGTTCATGTCCTGACATCTCCACCACTGGGGCATTTTTTAAGTGTAACTTCCTGACACCAGTTCTGGAAATGCAACTGCTCTAAGAAACACGTCCATTTAGGGGCAGCTTTAGCATGTTTTTATGTCAGCTGTTTTCATTTTTAATTCAACAAATAATGACAGTTTTCTCTATTTGAAGGTAGCAAGACCTGGACTTGGGTAAGACTCTGTTACCATCATTTTTTAGATTTTTTGACATCCTAAAGTTCTTTGATTGTGAAAATGCTGTATAGTTGGTGATGGGCGCACATATACAAATATTCAAACTAAATAATTGAGATCTTTTCAGCATGCCACGTTGGTTCGTGTATGACTTTTTTTTACAGTAGAATTTTTAAAAATCTGCGCGTAAATGGGCAAATGCGAAACCTGAGTGGAAGCTCCTGATACGCAGTAAAGGGCTCAGCACACTTGACCCTGCAGCAGCACAATCTAGCAATGCCTGTCCTGTGCCCCTGGCGTGTGTGTCTGTGTGTGTGTTTGGGGGATGGGTGTTAAGAGAACATTTGGAACAAGAGTTTTGTGCCGTGTTTTCTGGTCCAGATGGCCCCATGGGAGGAAAGGCCAGCGTGTATCTGCAGATCCCAGCTCTGTTTAATAGGGATACTCACCTCTGCTGCATAAACACACACCTGTCCTATCAGTCCGACGAGCAGAACGCCCTTGGCTGAGGACACACACACACACACACACACACACACACACACACAGGCAGTGTAGTTGGGGTGAGGTGTTACACCCACATTAAGTCTGCTAATCTTATGAGATCATTATCCTCTAATATCCGATTTTTAAATGGTGGTCATTTATAACGGCCGGAGTGATTATTTACACTCAGGCACGCACACACACACGCGCGCGCGCAAAGGGGCCTAAACGGACGTAGCTGGAAAGTTAGTTTTGGGCAGAACAGGGGCCGATTGGGGCAGTGACGGTGGGGGTCTGTGCTTTTGATAAACCATGCTGTTAAAGATATAATAGCAGAATAATCACCGCCCCGGGCCGTCATTCTTCAGGATAATGGCCTGCTTATTCACTGGGGATCGCTCATGTCTCCATGTGGCTTTTTTTCCCAGATGATGTTGCTTTTTTTCTCTCTTTTATTGCATCTCAAATAGGGATTATTTACGTTGTTTCCGCTTATAATACACGTCTAAAGGGCCGAAGCAGAGAGGCACCGACAGAAAAGTCCTTGTTGTGAAAACGTCTCCAGGCAATGTTTTTATTTGCAGTCATTTTACAACAACACTAGTTCAAGTCTACATCGTCGGGGTGGAGGACAGGAGGCGGCAGGAGTGATGCTTCACTCCCTCCACCACCGTTGGGAATCTATCTACCACTGGACCACGTCTGACAGCGATGGTCTGGGGGGGGGGGGACAGACAGGACCACACAGGGGACACGGGTTGAACAGGTTTTCACTTCTTTTGCTATTCCAGTCTTTTTCTCCAGGTGCTTCATTTCCGGAATAGAAAGTGAAAGTTGAGAGAAATTCAACCACGCCAGAGGAGAGAGGGGGGTCGACGTGGCTGCTGGTGGGCTCAGCAAATACAAGCTGACAGCTAAAGTCCATTATCAGGGACACAACATAATAACTTTACACCAACCTCACCGGTAAACATTAATAGATAGACTTTTTTTGTTGTATTTTACATATTAAAATAATGTGCATTCTTTTTCGTCGCCTCCAGAACACGTGGAAACAGAAAGCATCAGGGACGTGTGTTGTTCTCCTCCTCAAGTGCTAACGATCAGTCTGGCGCTCCGCGACAAGCTGCATGTTTCCTCAGGAGAATAATCCAAATCTGAATTATTCTCGTTTGTCGTTTCATTTCGTATTCAGCCGGGGTGGTGAAGCCACGTCGCCGCTTTAATTGGCCGTTTTCACGTGCGAGGCTTAGGAATCTGTAACGGCGGCCTTGATGGTTTGCTTGTTGGTAATTGCGTTTGCCCCAGCTCCCTCAGCCCAGGGCAATATGTAATTAAATCATTGCGAATTTATTCACTGAAATCATTTTCTCATTATGGAGCCGGCGTCCGTGCAAAGCACCATTACCGGCCATTAAACTGGTAAATTACTCGCTTTTAATTATGCTGTCGAGGACAACATGGCTTGAAGTTTTGCTTTGTGTTTTTTTTTTAAATTAATGTGCCACTTGTGTCGTACATGCTATGTACATCACAGCTCGGCTTAATTGAAACCTGGTCCTGGGACCCAGGCGGCCTCTCTGCAGCCTGAGCGATGCCCCTGTTAGCGGAAATCCTCCAAAAGTGCCTGTTGGTTCACGTTGCCATGGTAAACGTCGTTTGGAGTGCATCCGTCCTCTTGATTTTCAGTGATTCTTGAGCAGAGAGGAGTCCGGCTGGAGCGTGCTGCTGCTTCTGTAGGTCCACGGTTTTACTGCTGCGCGTCCTGGGTGGATGGAATGAGGCGTCGGCCCAGCGTCCGGGCTCAGTTAGACATGGTGTCCAGTCCCAGTGAGGCGGCGTGCTGTTTGGCCCTCAGGCGCAGGTTTTCGATGCTGGTGGTCTTATTGTTGTGGCTGGCCAGGCCGCCGGTGGCCGACGCCTGCAGCAGAGGGCTGTTCCACACCTGCTGGGCGTGGTGGGACAGCGACTGGTAGTAGGACTGGCAGGGCAGGGAGCCCAGCGGGGCCGGCGGCATGTTGACATTCATTCCCAGGTAGGGGAGCGAAGACGGGAGCGGTGAGGTCGAAGGCCGGGTAGTGCACCAGGTTGTTGGTGGCAGCCATGTGCTGGCGGAACTGCTCCTGCAGACGGAAGAGGCTGAGGGGAGAGGAGGAGTAGGAGTGGCTCTGAGAGAGGGGAGCGCCACCGGCCAGGCCACCGCTGGAGGAGGAGGAGGAGGAGGGGGTCACGGATGGAGAGACCAGAGGAGAATCTGGATGGAGAGAGAGTGAAGTCGGGTTAGAGCGATGCTGATGAGGACTGTGGTGGACGCTGAGGTGAGGAAGGTCAAATATCAGATGTTCCGACCTGGTTTAGGACTCAGTCTTTTGCACACCGGAGAAACGTCCTCTGGAGTCGCTGCTCTGTCACACTTCAGCTCCTCTCCCTGACGTTTACTCTCCTCCTCCCTGTCTGTGTTGTCCTCCGTCGCCGACTCGCTGCCGGAGTGTTCGGCCGAGGTGACGTTCAAGTCCATGTCCAGCGGAACCGGGCGCACCACGGACCCTTCCGCATCCAGGGGGGAGGAGGAGGAGGAAGGAGGCAGCTGCTGACCTTCGGGGATGACGGTTGTGGACGGAGGCGTGTCCTCCTTCTCGCTTCCGCCTTCCCCCGGCGCCTCCTTCTGCTTCTGAAGCTGCTCCTTCTGGAGGCTACGCTGCTTCTTGCGGAATTTGGCCCTGCGGTTTTTGAACCAAACCTGAGGTAAAACAAACTCAATCAGTAAACACCTAAAATAATGATTTTAGTGGACATCCAACACAAAAACAGATGGGATCAAATTCAGACTCAGTGCTGGCCTATTTAAAAGATTTTAAATCTACACACAAATGATGTAAAAGTGTCATCATATATTTAAAATTTGTAGGATTTTTTTTTTCTTTTTGTAAGAAACCCAAAATCTACAGGCTAAACTAAAAACACCTGGATTTATTTTTAATGCAGAACAACAAGAAACTTAGGGAATTTTAGAAAAGAAAGGTGAAATGTCCGCCCGCCCTCTGATTTGGTGCGTGGCGGCCCGTACCTGCACCCTGGCCTCGGGCAGGTTGGTGCACATGGCCAGCCGCTCCCTCATCACCACGTCGGGGTAGTGGGTCTTCTGGAAGGTCTTCTCCAGCGCCTCCAGCTGCTGCGCGGTGAAGGCCGTGCGGCTGCGGCGCTGCTTGCGGTGCTGGGAGCCGTAGCGAGCCTCCAGGATGATGTCTTGGAATGCGCAGCCGTTGGAAAAGAAGCAAACACACGGACACTGTTTATTCCGCCGCCGCCGCTGCGCGTGCGTACGTGCGTGCGTGCGTGGTCAATTACCAGCCAGCCGCTCGGCCAGGGTGAGCGCGTGCACGGAGGGCCGGTAGTCGGGCGCGTGCTGCGCCTGTTGCGCGGCCTGCTGGTGCAGGTTGTACATGGCGCTCAGGGAGTTCATGGCGTGCAGAGAGTAGCCGTTGACCCCGTAGTGCTGCATGGCGAGAGGCCGCGACCTGCGGGGAGAAGCGCCCGGGTCAGCGGGGAGGCGGGGAGGCGGGGAGGCGGGGAGGCGGGGAGGCGGGGAGCCGGCGCGGCTCTCCGTCAGCGGCTCCCGGGCGCACTTCGGGGTGCGCGCTAACCTGTCTGATCCATTAACATCCAATTATCGCTCCGCGCAAACCATTTGTTCTACAAAGGGCTTCTGATTTGGGGTAATTATCACTCATTCCCGTAATGAACCGTGACGGATGCCTCATTCATGAGTTTATTCGCATGCTTCCAAATCCCCCCCGGAAACGTCGCTCCCACCGATCCGAGCGCAGATGGAATGTGTTGGAAAATGAAATAAGCAGATTTGTTCCGGGTCTCGGTGGGAAAAACCTGCAAATGTCTATCAGGATTGTATTTTATCAGGCCCGGGTGGCAGAAATTCAACGTATTTCTTGGAAATTGGAAAACTGAACCTGCTTTTTTTTTTAAAAAAAATAAATGTGTAATTTGTGGCCAAATGAACATAACTGCCGGGAAAGTTGACAGGGGCGGAAGGAAATGTTCAGGAAAATTCAGCGTTTTTCCGGGCAGCAATTTCCTGAACTCTTCCTGACGATTCCGATTATAATAGATGAAACGCTCCAGGACACGATTAGATATGTATTAATACTGGAGAGGCGGACAGGGGGGAATATCTCCCAGGCCCAAACAGTTATTAGAACTTGGGAGACCACAGGGAAAAGATATAAATCTTTTGCTGCCTGACAGGTAAAAGTGGCAGGAAGCGGCTACATTATATTCTCTACGACCACGAAGCAAAAGCTCATTTAGAGTCAACGCTTTCGCCATTTATTTTGGTTTTACAGCCTTTCTGTGCAGAACCTCGGTTGGTGATTTTATAACCAGTGCTGATAAGTTCTAACTTCTGCAGTAACACTCATTTTCTCTCTTTTCCTCTCTCTCTGTGTGTGGTGCCCGTTCCCAGCCCGTGAAGTGGCTGCGGGGAATACTTTAATTCGCCGGGACAGAAGGTGCTTCGCTAAACATTTACTTTACTCCCCCAAGTATTTGAGCTGAAAGGGCCCCGCTCCCCCTTCTCCTCCCTGGCGGCCTCTTATCCCATCGGCCCGGGGCAACGTTTTGGCTGAGATGTATGGCTTCTCCGCGGGTAGAAATATGCATGTTGATCCCCATTTGGCTCCCCGTCTAATGGAAGTGCAAATAGGTTTCGACTGCGGGGCCCTCCATTTATCATCCGCGGTGACACGGACGGACGTACAGTGGGATTCTGCCGCGTGTGCGCGCACCAGCGCTTGTGCCACGCGTTACACACTTTGCTGGATTTTTATTTTTTTTTATAAGAATGTGCTATAATAATATTTCACCGGTGACATCAGGGTTTGCGTTTTTAAAAGCTCGTTTGGGGCAGTAGAATCCGCACAGCCTGGTGTAACAGGCGCCGTGTTTTCTAACCCTCACGCCTGCCTTTCGGTGGTTTTACCAACCTTCTATATTTACCGTGTGTGGTTAAAGGCCGTCCCTGTCTGCCCATATCAAATTGAGCACAATGGCGCATCAGCGTGCGTCCGTCAGCGCTCTTATTGTCATTCATAAGCGCCTCTCTGCTCCAGGCATCGGGCCCTCCTGGCAGCCGCGCACAATGCTTCGATTATCAAACCGCCATTATGTAAATTGGCATGTACAGTGCAACTCTTTGATCCGACTAAATTAGGAAAAATGTCATTTGCTAACAGCCCCCAGGGGCAGGGGTCGCCGCGACAATCTGCTCTTTGCTGTGTCAGTGGAAACTGTCAGGGAGGTTTGATTCTCGCTGCTGCTGTCGCCATTTATGGATTTATACACAAGTCACACATTTACACAGTCACACACACATTTTTCAAGGCGCGATGTTCGAAGAAAATATGGCAAACACGTTTGTTTGTTTGCCATTAAATATTGGGGAATATTATGACGTTCATGCCTCTGTACAAGTGTGGATTTTGTGCAGGTTTTTAAACACTTTTTGCTGCAGAATGTAATGTAGTCATCAAAGCAATTTAAAAAAAAACATGCCGAAGTCGATAATATGGAAGAAAAAAAACATTTAAAAACTCTATAGATTGTTTTAGGTTAAGTAAAACGAGCGTCGTGAAATTTTCGTTTGGATCTGCTGCAAACTGAAACCTAAAATAATGAAACCAAATTTTGGAAATAATGCGACAGATGTTCTTTAATCAACGAATATTAGGATTTAGATGAGTTTAAACGAAACTTTCTGATCGAACTTGAATCAGGAATAACACAGACCATCAAAATCAGTCAGGTTAGATATTTTTTTAAAAGCTAAAAGTTTTTACCTCCTCCGCGGACCGCTGGAGTTTCCGTACTTTTACGCACAGCCAAGACGCTCGACCGGAGCTCCTCCGCCTCTCTACGTTGGTTCTCCTTGTGTCCGCTCGCCGCCTTTACTAACTTTTTAAATAATTTCGTCACTATTTGCTATTTTAACGGCTCCTTTTCGTCCACTTTTCAGCCGGCGATGCGTAAAAGTCCCCGCGTCAAGTCCGCTCGCTCGCGCTGCACCTGCTCTTCCTCTCGTGCGGGAGTCTGCACGAGGCATCCGCCATCTGCTGGCGCGAGAGAGCCCCGTGGCGGATTTAAGGAGTGCCTCGCGGTGGTGGTCCTGGCTCGCCATTGGCTGTTTCTGCTGTCAATCACGGACAGCGACCCGCCGATCGGGGACTTGAAAGCCGAACGCTGTTTACGTGCGCGTGTTTCTCTATAATTACGTTCATAAACATGACAATTCACACTTTTTGGGCTCCGGTTTTACCAACAATTAATTCTAAATTATTTCGTTTACGCATTTTTGTTATTTTCTTTTTTGTTTAATTTAATGTTGAGAAACATTTCGCAGCAAAAAAAGGTGATTTTGACTCATTTTAAACGTTTGAACGCCTTAGAGGAAAAGCCAATTTTAGATTTCTGCGTCCGTAAATTGCTTATTTGCATCTACATGAATCCTGTTGCCGGAGTTTCTGTGAGGCAAAGCAAGAAACCTTTGGATTGTTTGCTTTTCTTTCCTTTTTTTTTCCTTTTCCCCTTTGGAGACTTCAGAGAGATGGCTAATAGATGCCAGGGCACTGCCTTTAGACGCTCTCCCGGCCTGGATGGATTTAGGACGGGATAGGAAAGACAAGACGCCATCTCAGCCTCCAAAAACCCCTGTCTTAAAATGACTGCGGGTAAGAGGATTAGGGCAATAATGCCCTTCTCTTCTTGAAGGGTTTTTAGAGAAGATTTCTTCTCCCGGAGCAAAACCGTTTAGGTAGGGAATTAAGGGCAGCGCAAAGTAGCCTTTTAATGTAAAGCTTGCATATTTTGTTGGGGAATTCTTTGGGAAAGTGTTTGGCCTCTAACGCAGTTTTATCTGTGATCATGTTTCTCACTCTAGGCATATTTAGAGCAGGAGACAGAAGACATCGGGAATATTCGTATTAAAGCACCCTTTTTTACATGTTTTTATTATTATTTTTTAATGAGAAGAAAAGATTTTAAAAATATGCTATAAAATACCCATTAATACATTCTAGCCTTAAATGATTCCAATGTCAAATTATAGTGTGTAAAATGTAAATTACGCAAATTATTTACAATTAAATCTAAGCTTTAAAAATTTCTAGATATAACGCAAATACTTGGTGACATGACTTCAAATTAAATGCGCCCCAATAATAATAATAATAATAATAATAATATTAATAATTGTAGCAGGCTAGTCGTGCTAATGCGTCCTTGTTTTTGAATGTGTTCACCTTAAACTTTTTCCACGTTTGTGAGTCTTTTCGTGGAAAAGTCGTGCGCGGCTGCTTGCGTCGCCTCGGTGTAGCCTCCATAACTCGCTTTTTTTCCGAGGTCTGAGAAAGAAAGAGGATTAACTTGTGAACCAATGGAAATAAGAACGTAAACGGGAGGTAAATCTGGCCACTGTCTCTTTGTGAGGACCGTCTCTAAAGCAATTAAAGCGAGAAAGAGTTTTTTTCTCAGCGCCTCTCCACCTAAAGCTCCTTAGAGCGACTGGAGCTGTCCAGCGCATCTGAAAAGCTTCAAAAACGCAGCCCTGTGGCCAACCCTGCCGACTGAAAACTGGGTGCGTAAACAATGACCCGAAGCTGACAAAATAACCCCACATTAAAATTAAATTGATTAACATGCAGGTTTTGCTTTAAAGGCGAAACCACCTTTTCCATTCGTATTTTTAACCTACGTTCGTTGAAAACCTAGTAAACTTCTTTATTTCTAATAGCTAATTATTACCCCTAATGATGCTTAGGCAACTTCATGAATACATTAGACATGCAGTCCAGCAAAGCTCAGCTTCTCTGGCACCATTCAAGGGTATTTCCCTCAGCAATTAATCATTTTGATGTGTAGTTTAAAATCGACTTCTTGCAGGAGACCTTTTTTTTGACAAGAATAACAAAGCAATTTGCCGGGAGCCACCTCGTAGACGCGCTATTAGCAGCATTTTCCCAGCTTCCGTACCCACACACGCACACACACACACACACACACACACACACACACACACACATACAGATCTATTCAGATATATGTATCTATATTTCTATATAGCGGTTTTTGAGAAAGGCAGAAAGTCTCTGTGGACTTCTGCGGTTTATTGTCAGCACCACACCTCTGAATCCTCCCTAAATCCTTTTTAGTGGTGACAAGATCTTTGAATCTCCTCTGCAAATCCCTCCTCTAAATGTTTTTAACCTGTCAGTTTCCTCTAAAAGCTGCATAATTCTCTTTTCTCTCTTTCTCTCCATCCATCCCCTCTTCTCTTTTCTTCTAGTCCTCTTTTCCTCTCTTGTCTCAGCGCTTTTAGTTGCCTTCCCTCTCTCTCTCTTTCTCTCTCTCTCTCTCTCTGTGGCCCGTATCCCTCTTCACAAGGGCCCCCATTGTATGGTCCTAATCCAGAGGCAACACAGCTTTAGGGACATGCAGGGATAAAAGGCCCATTAAGCCCACAACTTTATGGGGGCAAATCTCTCCATAATCCTTCGCTTTATCTAAACAAAAGCTCCTCTGCCCTAATCCACAAATGTGTTGAGGAAAAAAAAAGGAGAGGAAAAAACTGGAAAGTTGCAGAGGAGAGAAAATAAGGAAAGAAAAGGAGGGTGAGAACAAGAGGTCGTTGGGGGAAGAATCTCCCACAGCGTCACACCGGTGTGTTTCACCTGTGTGGACGACCGTCCTCCTGCTCTGGTTTGGAGACGACCCCACCGGTGCTGGCGGGTCAGACCTGGGGGAAAAAGGAAGGACTAGTCAAAACAGGAAAAAGACTTCATTTAAATACAAGAATTAATAGTATTTCTGCCTAAAAATTCTGGCTTTTTTTCTTAAAGAACTGGTCCAGCGTCTCACTGTGGGCGTTTTTACCGCCTGGTTCCACCGGGTCAAGCTGCCTCCTCCAGCTCTAATGTGACCCAGGTGTAGCTTTCACCTCTTGTCCGACTGGCCGTGTTTACACGGGGACTTAGACCTGAGTCCAATTAAAGAGACGGCTTCCCAACGAAGCCAGAACCTCCTCTACTTGTCTCACTCGTCTGTCTTCGCTGTTCATCTGATCCTAATCTGGAGCCGGGTTTAACGGGCTTTTAGGCTGAACGTTGAAGGATACCTGCTGGAGCTTTCTCAAAAGAAAAGACGCAGCGCATCGCTTTCATTAACAACCCAATTAACACCTCCTCCGTGGCCCCTGCCCCTCCTAATAGCTTTAACGTGGAGGTAATGAAGCAAATAGTTGGGACAATTTAGCCATTAGAGGCGATTAGGACGATCCAATAGGATCCCCGACAAAGCAGTCGGAGAAGGTCCAACAAGCAGCCCTCCACCCAGACACAGGCAGCCCTCCACCCAGACACAGGCAGCCCTCCACCCAGTCAGCTCCAGCTGCTGGAGCGAAGGAACCTTCCCTCTGGTGGTTTTGCTGCTAATACTGCGACCTTTCTAAGGCTGATCAGCGGTTGGCTGAAGGCATCACGCCTCCTCTCTGCCAGGATTACACCTGGCCTCAGGAGGAGGAAGATGCTTCCCAAAGAGGCGCGCAGATGCAGCCTGGATGCATTCCACCACAATATAGTATAAATCCTCCTCCTCACAGCGTATTACAGGAATGAACATAAGGGATTGTGTTATTGTTGCCCGATAATCTGGCTTTAAACTCCTTGTTTTACAAATGGTCCTCTTTAAAAAGCGCTTTCTTTCTTTTTTTTCTGCGTCTTTTTCTCCCGCTTCTCATCCTGTATTAACCTGCTGTTTTCTCATTAGCGGGTTTCTGTGTTTTGTTTCCATTTCTTTTGTGTATTACATCCATTTATACCCACAAAGCCCAGGCCAAACGCTGCTTAATCAAGCGCTGCGGAGGTGAAAAATGCTCCGTTTGCAAATCTCTGGTGGAATGTGCATCATATTAACTGGTTCCTGCTTAGGCCGGTGGTGCGTTCTGGCTGCGGGACACAGTCCAGGCGAGGATACGATCAATTTCCAAACGCCTTTACGTGTCCTTGCCCTCAGGAGCTGGAGCTAATATCCCCCCCAGGTCGGAGGGAGAAATGCTGGCACTTTTTTCTGTTCGCTGAACAGGCAGCCTGCATGAAATACCTCCCGAAAGAGACGCTCAAGTTGACATTTTCTCCACTCCCAACCTTTCCTGTCAGCGCGGAGCCCGATCAGAGCGCTGAATGCTGGGTAAATACCGCACGACGCTACCGTGCAGAGCTAACCTGTCACTAATGACACCTTATCGATCTGCAAGGGAGTCAAATTGGCCACGAATTGATCTGAACAGATTCACAGTCTTCGTTCAGCCCGTAGTGTGTGTTCAGCTGCAGGGAGAACATGCGACACACACACACACACACACACACACAGATGACCCAAACTCTGCTTCATTTCATGGTCACTTTAACGACCCGGCTGTAACTGAGATTTGGAACGGGAGCAGAATCTCCCTCTGGTTTCCGAGGTGATTGAGAAACGGGCAGCCGATCAGCAGCAGAGAGAGCCGGCTCGGGAATATTGATCTCCTGGCTCCAACCTCGAGAATCCGACAGAGAAATTAGGATTTGATGACTTGGTCAGATGTAAATGACATATTTAATGTAGGTGGTGGCAACACAAGGTTACAAACAAACTGGTATCTCATAGCCTCCTCGGAGGAGGTAATGATGCTTTCACACACATGCGCGTACACACAGGGCAGGCAGCACTGTTCCAGTCCAGGTCTTCTAACTTCTGTCTCCTTTTCCTCCTCCGGTCTCTGGTCTCAGAGGCTCCCCCCTCCCTCTTCTTCCTCCCCCTCTTTCTCCTCCTCTTCCTCCTGGTTTCCCCACCGTGTCCTCTGAAAGGACCCTCGCTGGGCCCAACTGTCCGTGTAACGAGCTGGGCAGGGCTCTCAGAGTGTGTCTGTGTGTGTGTGTGTGTTTGTGTGTGTGTGTGTGTGTGTGTGTGTTTACACTGGAGGCAGGGGGTACCCGCCCCCACCCCCTCTGTGTTAAAACTGCTTTTGGGGGCATCATCCGCTCATCTCTGTCGTGCACAGAGCAAACATGCGGGCGATCCTGCTCCACCTCCTCAGTGGGGAGGAGGTGGAGCAGGAGGCTAATGGATATGTTTGTTTACCTATTTGTCCTCGACATGATCAATTGATCAGCGGGCTAATTCACTGCCACCATGGGCTCATTACATTTCCATTTAAATTGCAAATGGATTTCTTCGAGGCTTCGTTTTCAGCAGGTGTGCGCGCACCTCCACAACGCTTCACTTGATCTTTTTTTTCTTTTTTTTTGTTCAAACTTTACTTATACAAACAAACACAAATAAGCTTCTCCCCGGCAGAAAAAAAATGATTCCAAAGAGTGGAACCATTTGTGTTTATGAGACGGAGGTGTAATCGAACCCGTATCATGAGGAGTGGGAATCAGAGCTGAGGGGGTTGTCTCCCAGGGGCCCCTGGGAGCAGCGTGAGCTCCTTCCTGCGGTAAAAGCTCCTGATCATGATTACTGATGTGGCTTTTAACCAGTCAGGAGCAGCAGCGGGAGATTGACAGCGGACCAGATGAGTTTCCTACGGCTACGTTGTTAGCAGGGACGAACCAAAATACGTCCAACTGGCTATTAAATACTCAGGATATATTTTAAAAATCTGTAAAGGTAAACGCTCCAGCAGCGATGAGCAGGCCCAGCAGTGGGCAGACGCATGAATGGCACCGTCTCTGACGCTCAGGGGATTCATTTGTTTTACTGGGCTGTTTGTCTATAATGGGCTTTCTATGATGACTCCTCACCCCTGTCGGATTCCACCGCAGCCCAAATCAACACACACACACACACACACGCACGCACACAGAGCTGCGATCAATGGTCATAAATTTGATCCCTGACAAGCCTGACGCTTGTACCCACAAGGCCTTTGGACTCTGTTTTTCCCCTTGACCACTTTTGCAACAGACACACACCTTACACCCCACCCCAGCCTGCCCCACCCCACCCTTCTCCCTCCCCTGACACACTTGTGAAAGACCTCGTTGACCCCCCTGACCCCAGCCACTCGGCCTGGTTATTGATTTCTTTCCCTCCGACCCTCTCAATCTGAGAGGGAGTTGGGTGAGAGCAGGAGAATTAGCCGCCCAAGTCGGGTATAACCGAGGGGACGCCGAGGATGAAGGAGAGCGATCGATGGCCGCTGATGACGGAGCTTGCAGCAGCAGAAATGACAGTCGGCTGAGAGTCGGGAGGCCTTCGGGGTCTGACACCGATAGGCTGGAGACGCTGGATGGATGTTTTGGCTTTCTACACATTTTTGAGCATCGTTTTCCTTTGTTCAAGCTCTTGTTTTGGTGTCTGGATTTTTTTATGTAGATTTCCACAACAGCTAATGTTGGATGAATTTCAATGACCTGATTCAGGCTTTTAACGCATATGAGTGCTGTAAAAGGCTGGAAGCGCGGAGGTTTACCTCGCTGCCAACATCAAAACTGCAACCTCAAAGTTGCCTTTTGGTGTTGGCTGTTGTGACGACGGCAGCGCCGCCCTGATGTTCATCCCTGGCTAACCCACACGATCCGCTACCGAACATCTGCTCCTTTTGTCTTTGCGTTTGCAAGTCACAAACATCTGACCCCCCCCGAGGCTGCTCTGACTTGCTGGCGCTCTCCTTCCCGTGGCGAACGGTAGCGTTTTAAGCAACCGTGGGTTCCCTTTAAGCACGGCTTGCAATAATCCGCCGTCCGCTCCGGCAGCCGCCGCCGCCGCCTCCTCATGGATCAGGTTCCAGATTTCACAGCAGCGTTCGGAGGTGACACACTTAGACATAATCTTTTTTTCTTATTTAATTTTGCACCATCCTCTCAGCTGATTCTCCCCCCTGCCACTTTAGACGCAGCTGAGAGACTATTTGGCTTCCATAATCTCGTCTTGTGTCCCCCTCCCAACTCAAAGAAACCTCGAAATATCATAAGGAGATTTTTTCTTTCGTAATTGATTGAGTGGCTCCTCACCGCAGAGCAAGATACTTCAAAGTGTCTGAGTTATGACTTGGATGGGGGGGGGGGGGTGCACGCAGGCGACGTGGCTCCGTGAGGCCAGCGCCGGGGTCGCCCAGCTGAGCCTCTTTGGCTGGCAAATAAGAGTTGGGTCTGATCCTGTAATGGCAGCTAATTGGCTAAAGCAAAGACTCCCGACTGAAGGAACATTTGGATGAGGCTTCTGGGCTCAGACAAGTTGCTTTTGGAGCCCAAACTTGGCCCCTGAGAGCAGAATTAGCTAAACTTTTAGTGGCCCACACAACTTCTGAGTGGTAGAGGGGAACACCCTCCCACTTCCTGTCAAAGCTTTCACCTTAGCGGTGGAGCGGAACACCGTCCACGTAGAAGAACAGGTTTGGAGGACGTCCCGGGACAGCCTGTCTCTCCAGTCCCCTCTTGGTGGTGGTCTTCAGGTGAGTGAAAGCATCATCCTCCAACAGACGAGCCGATCACGACTCGGGAGGAGAGGACAGGGAAAGTTCTCCCAGCTCCTGAACGACAGACTGTCTGATTTTCCCCGTGTTTTCCTCTCTTTTCCTTCACCCCGTCTCTCCTCTCTGCTCATCCCTTTGTCCCTCCATCAGCCCGTTCCTCACTATCAGTCCTGACCCACTGCTGATCTTAATCCTCTTACCTCACAGCTCCATTACCCACTTCAGCCATTTTTGCATATACGCCAAAGACGACGGGCTCTGCCTCGTTTTCACAACCCCCCCAAAAGCCCAGTCCTCCAATCCCCTAAATATAGATCTCCCAAACCTCTACCTCCTATATCATCCCTTTTTGTGTACGATGAGTTGGTTTTTACTCCTACTTGGGGAATCTACGGGGGCAATGAGGACTGGGGTGCAGGGGGAGCAAACTCACTCTCCTTCTCTTCTTCTAAGATGAAAATAGTGCCAGTCAGTTCCCGGTGGGTGTGGCCAAGATGTGGGATTATCTCCTGTTTTGTGTTGTTTTTAATCCCCAGAAGCACCTCTGGTCTCGTCGCTGCTGATGGGAAATGCAAATGTGTCTTCATTTACCATGAAATAAGTGAACATGTCGTCCTTCTGGCCACCTATTTGTTTATCTGCTCCTCGGTGTAATTCATCAAGTCGCTCTCCTCAGCACAGACGCCTGTGCTCTGTTCTTCCCTTCCCTCTCTTTCTCCTAATTTACTGTTTCTCTCTCTCGGGGGAGAGATTAACCCCTAATCCCCTGATGTCCCACGGTTAATTGATATGATTTAACTATTACAGGCCTGTGGGTGGTTCCACGCTGCTACCTCAGACAGGACCCGCCCTTCACGGAGAACCACGACCTTCCCTCCTTCCCCCGGCCAACCCTCCCCTGGAACCCCCCCATGTCTCTTTCCCGTCTCGCCTTGTTGTGCCTCCACTTTCGCTCCTCCACGCCCCCTCTTATGTTTGCTCCAGCAACCTTCTCCCAGGGGGGTCACCATTGAGAAGCAGTCAGCAAGGCACGCTGGGAATTGGCCTCCAGATCGAGCTCAAATGTTCTTTACAAAGACTTTATGGAATGATCGCTACCTTTGGAGGGGAAGTACCTCCTCCTACGTCCTAGGTAAAAAATGTTTACGTCACTGCGTCTCGGACACTACGCTCATGCGTTGCTCCTCTACATTGACATCTTAATCGATGTCAAATAGCAACTCTAAGTAATTTAGAATGAACCTAACGAGGGACCTTGTTGGTTTCATTTGAAGTTCCCAGAGATAAAAAGTCAAACTGCTCTGTCTCTGAGTGGCTTTAACACCAAATCCCAGGATTTCCAGGCTTTCCCGACAGCTAATCCAGTGATTAGTCTGCATCTTGCTGCTCTTCCAGTCTTGTTTGTGTCATATTGGAAGATGATGCCTTGGAAATCCCACAGTGTCACAAACAGGACTCCTGATGAACGTGTGTGATTCGTTTTCTCTTTCCTTCGTGTGTCAGTTTAAGCCAGCCAGATGCTTCAGGCTCCAGCGAGAGCATGTGGAAGAAGGAGAGCCTAAATGCGACACCTGACATTCCTCGCATACGTCTCTCTTCCTTTAAACCTGCGCTGACGGCGTCTCCATCATCAGCCCTTGGCTGCAGAAGCTAAACACTGACACATTCCATCCCCTTCTCTGCTCCTCCAGCTCTTCCTTTACACATGCCGAGGCGCCGTAGCCACTATTAACTCACACACACTCACAAATCCACCGGTTTCTGCGCTGAAACCGGAGAGCATGCTGGGGAAATCACGCTCTCCGCTTCCCAGATGGACGCAACATTCTGCTCTGGCCCGAAAACCAGCGTCCTCATCTTTCTCCTCCCTGAGTGGCAGAGGGGTCTGCTCTCGGTAAAGTTCCAGTAAAGTTTTACCAGAGTCTGGATTCGTTTTTACGAGGCTCTCTTCTCTTTTGCACTGTTTGTCTTTTGAAGCGGCGTCTCCATGGAGCTGAGGTGTCCCGGTCAAACCTCCGGGTTCAGGGGTTGTGAACCCTGGGTAAACTTCAAGCCGCTGCCTCCCAGCGAGAGAGACGGAGGGCGGGAGGCCCCGTCGGCCTGAGCGCCGGAGACCTGCCTTCGCAAATCAGGTTTTTGTCACTTTTAGCGCCTTTTGAAACCCTCGCTCTTATGTGTGAGACACGTTGGTGAATTTCGTCTGTAATCCCGCTCCAATCCTCATCAGAGGGACTTTTAAACTACTTTATCAGTCTTTTTCCTTTGTCGATTACTTTTTTCAGCTGACTAGCAGACTTTTAATTGGCCCTCGGCAACAGTTTGAGAGTCGATGGAGCTGCGGCTCTCATTAAACACCTCTTCTGTTTGGTCTCAGGAGAAGAGAGACGGAGGCGAGAAAACAATCAGCAGAATCTGTGGATGGAGAACAATGATGATTTAGTTAACCGGAGAATTCAATGCCAGGAAAAACACCTTATCCAGTCGATCTGACGGAGGGAGGAGAGGAGAGGAGGGAGAAAAATAGCTCCTTTTCTTTATCCCCAAAGCAGGATAACAGCTCGCGTTAGGGGAATATCCACGCCTGCCAATTGCAGTAATGGCCTCTAATTCCAAATTAATTCAGTCTAAATGAACTGTCAGAGAGAGATTGATTTGTTGGAGCTGCTGTCTTGATGAGTGCTGTCGTGGGAGGGGGGTGATTAGAGGCTGAGGCCCGCTCGCTCCCCCAGCCTAAGGCTATCACGCTTCTTTTTTTTTTCTTTAAACGGAGCGAGACCCCGGCAGCAGCTGTTTCTGGGACGACAGGTACGGGGACAGGCCGCCGCTTGGGGGGGGTGACGTCCAGAGAAGTGGTGGCGAAAGAGAAAAGTTTGTCTAAAAAGCCCGGAAATACCCTAAAAAGCTCATTTCCCTCCCCCCGGAGTCCACAGCTTTCTTTATGTTTCATCTTTAACTTGAACCGCAGCCTCCTCCGCCGTCCAAAAGTTTCCTCTGCTCATGATTTCAGGCTTTTTCCATCAAGACAACCTTATTAATAGGTTCTCTTCAGAGTTAATTAGCTGTGGAAACGAGGCCAGGGGCCCTGGCGTTTCTACCCCAGAGGACTTTGCTATCCCCGCTGATTCTCCGGCTAGGCTAATTATTTCCCAATAACCTTACTTACTGGCCACGCTCGCTCCTCTGGGCCTGAGCCTAACAAGCATCACCCCGCCAGTCGATAGGCTGTTCTGCTTGGAAGTCCTCAGCCACCTGCCTCGCCGCGCCCGCCCGCCACCCCGGAGATTTCCTCCTCTTCCTCCCTCTCCAGAGGAGGCGCATCTCCGGGGCTCCCGGGAGGAGGGCGTCGCCGTTTGATGTCGAAAATTAAATTCCTTCAAATTCGCCATTAACGCTATTACTTAAAGTATTGGACACACTCCAAGTATCACAATGGCATTATGTCTGCTGCCTTTAATTTGGCCCTCTCCTGTAGCTCTCCCTGCAAATATCGATATATAAAAAAAAACTTTAAATACCCAGCCTGTTTATTCTGACTGTTTATTTACTTTCTTACTTATTTATATATTTCCTTTCCCACAACCATGGCAGGATAATGTGGCGCACATATGAATAAATATGGGCTGCATACATATTCCGAGGGGCTGGAAAGCTGTTTATCATGCAAAGAGGGAACATCAGAGGCTAAAAGGGGAGGTGGCTGAAGCTGCTGAGCTATCAGGATGGAGACGGGAATGTGTCTCAGCGCTGGAACTTGAGCGTAAACTTGGAGATGAAAGCGGACAGAAAAGCTCCAGTTTGGCAAACTGACAGACGAGGTGAAGGGCGCGGGGCTTTCTGACCTTTCTGGGCGTGTCTTTGGTTAATTAGCCCATGTTTGTGTCTTGATGAGTGTTTTTCTCCACTGTGCGTCTGATTTAATCCCCTCTAATGCTGCTCTCCTACAATCCTCCCTAAGCACGACGCCGGACGCTGCACGGAGGCCGACATGGACACTGGTGGGCAGAGAAACATGTTTTTCTCCTTCACTTATTCCAGCAACACAACAGATTAAACGGCAAGTTTCTCCAAAGCAGCCGGAGGTACGAACATCTCCGCCGTTAAGTGCTCCTAATTCCTGAGAACAAAGATCAGACTCGGGATAAACAAGCCTGTATCGGCGGGCAGGATCTTCTGAGGATCTTTGATATATTTTACCAAAATATCAGCAAAACATCCTCCAGTAAGGAGCTTATTTGTATCTGCAGCCACCTTCTGAAAGCGCTGTGAACACTTTTATTTTGATGGCTTTCATATAACCAGCTGTAGTTTTATAATATTACTGTATATTTCAGGAATTTTGCCACCCGGTGGGCCCGTTAATCCTCCCTCCTCTGCACTGAGGTTCCAGCAAACCGTCTGTATTCGCGTGTTGATGCTTTGTCGGCTCAGCTGGATTAAATGGGAAACAAGACCGCGAGGAGGAGAATGAGATTTTTAAACCAGTATCAGAAAAGTGTGAGGAGACGAGAACATTTCTACCCCCTCAAGTGGTGAGATTATGATAGAAGAAGCAGGTTTCTGTTTTTATAAGTATGTCTTTGTGTTTCCCACAATGCACCTGGAGCTGCAGAGCGCAGGGCAGAACCTGGAGTCTCGCTCTTCCCTTCGCAGGCACCTCCTTGTCCCAGTCTCCCTCTTTCCCTGCTTTCCCTTCCGTGTCATCCATCTTGCCCCGTGACCCTCGATTCGTTTGCCCCCGCGCTTCAGGAGCTCGGTGGTTGCCCCGATCGATACGAGCCGCAGCTTTCCGCCTGCATGCTGCCCGCGCGGTGGCGGCTTCGCCCATCAATACTATTTAAATTCCCTTTATGGCCCCAAACAAGCCGCTGCATTATTTAGCAGCTGTGCGGTCAATTGCACATTATCTAGACAACATTAGCAGGTAAATGGTGTTTGTGTGGGATCTGTCTAACCGTGGTCGTTGGGCAGCGGCGTTGCTCCGCAGCTCTGTCACACAGGACTGTCGATATCTGCAGCTTTAGTCTCGGAATTCAGCACCCACGCTCGCTTTTCTTAAATCAGAGCAAGAAGACGACTTCCGGATGCAGCTATTATCAAGATAAACATCGACAACGCGCTATTACGGAACCGCGAGGAGCCCGCAACAACACGTTACGGCCCTGTTAAATCTAAAAGAACAGCAGGCAGGGGTGTGATGTGGCTGCAGACGCAAAAACAGCCGGAACTCATTCGCTGTCCAAATGTTTTCCCATCTCCTGAGTTGAAAGAGGAAATATTCATTAGGGAATATATGAAATGAGCCGTGACGGCAACAAGGTGGCAGCGGAAATTCAATTTGTGTTCATAAACAGCCACGAGGGCCGAGGTGATAATTCAGAGGAGCTGGGCTGCTGAAGCTGTCTGCTACTTTTTATTTTAAAGAGTGTGTGTGTGTGTGTGTGATCGTGATGTTTTCCAAGTATTGTTTAAACTCTAAACTCAATTATGCTAAACTAGCACGGCGCTAATGTTCCTTCATTAATGAAAGGCAGCAGCGGCTGGAGTGAGTCTTCGTTAACGATCTAAAGTGCTGCAGACTTCATTATTTAAACTATTTTAACTCTGCTTTAAATGAAAGTCTTTCAGATATGAAAAAAGTCGTTAGGATCGTGTGTAAATTAGCGCCTCCTGTGATGGAATGGAGAGAAAGCCCATTAGCGGCATTATATCAGTGTTCTCTTGTCCTTTGAAGAAAAAACAACTAAGTACTAACTTATAAAGTTCCTTTACCTTCATAAATTTGTTTTTTACTCTTCCTAATCAGATATAATCTCCATAAACCGTTGACAGGAGTAATCCCACCTAGAGTCCCAGAAGCAGTGATGCCGTCAGCATTTGCAGGCAGACCTCCTTCCTCTGTCCGGTGGAGTGTGTTCGTCCCTGTCGCTGCTCCTTTCACACACTTTTCCATCTTAGAGCAGCTGGCTGAGCAGGCCGGCTTCCTCCGTAGGCCTCCTGGCTCCCGCAAACTAATTCCTTCATCCTCCTGAACGGCTGCGTGTTCCCAGAAAGTCTGCTTGAAATTTAAAAAATAAATTAAAAAATCAAAAATCGCAGAGCCGAGAAGACGGTTGGGACGGAAAGAGGATCGGAGAGGCCGCCAAAAGCCATTATCTAAGTGTTCTTTATCTCTTCCATATGCTTTTGTTGTCTAATCTATCTCTGCAAATCCCGGATTCGGAAAACAAACAGAGGGATCAGCGGTGTGCCTGGGTGAGGCTGCGCAGGCGCGCTGCCGCAGCGCCACCCGGAGGCAGGCTGCAGGATGGAGGGGCGGGGCAGCAAAGGCCCAGAGGCAGTTACAGATCCGCCAACAACAGTTCGGGAATTCAGGAGAGTTCCGAACTCTTCCCTCTGCTGTGTCGGATCCTCTTCCTTGGCCCTCGCCGCTTTGATCCTCTCAGCCTTTATTCCCCCCACTCCTCCCTACTCCTCCCTCTCTCTTTAAACAGGGATTGGAGTTTATTCCAGACAATCCAGCCCAGTTCAGGAAGTGGATCCACGGCGACTCAGGGAAATGCGGGATCATGGACGGACTTCCGAAGGGTGAAAATCGCATCACAGTTATCAGATTTGGGGAAAGGAGTTTTAGAAAGTGAAGAACCTGGGCTCAGTGCTAAACTTTTAGAGTCTTTATTATTATTTTTAAGGACTTGGAGTCCTTCCAGAGACCTGTGGTTTCATAAACAGGAGGAAACGTCTCACCACTGCAGACGAACAGCAGGGGGCGCCACCAGGCTCCGCTCTTCTGGCATCCGTCTTCATACAACCGTCCTGATGATCCTCCGCTTGTCTGAACTTTCGGTGCAGATTCTTGGGGCAAAGGTGAGGGGTTGTTGCTTTTTTCCTGTGGTTAATATTTAACTGCAGACAAATGGCTGGCTGGAGCGAGGCCTCACACACTCCTCCCTCCCCCCCCCGCCCGTCCACGCTGTAGGCGAACCTCGCTGGTGATCAGTCCCGCTCATTAAGCCCGGCAGCGGCGGCACGCTGTGTGAACAAACATCCCTAATCACAGCCTCCTAAAGACTCCTAATGAGTCTCTGCTAATTAGGCCTCTGTCTCCCAGTCAATCTTTTCTCTCCCAGCACCCCTCCGTCAACGCAGCCTCATCTATCTGCTATAGATTAGTGTGTGTGTTTGCCTGTGTGTGTGTGTCTGTTGAAAATGACCAGTAGTTAAAAGTGAGAGTTTAGGATGGAAAGTCATCGATGATTAGACCTCAGGGTTTTCTCTTAATTTACTGGGCTTTTTTCCTTTCATGAGCTGAAGATTTTCCCTTTTGAATGTTTATTTTGGTTTTTTGAAACCTGAGCTGTTGGAAAACAAACCACAAAGTCGGATTTTTAAAAAATGCCCTGCCCGTGCTGATATTCTGCCGTTAGCAGGGAGACGGCAGCAGTGTGAGCGATGCTGGTTTCCCGCCCGTCCGACACTCCTGCTGATCAGTTTTACAGCCACTTATGTCACCTGCTGATTTATGTGGACAATTTTCATAAGTAGGGCAGCAGCAGCAGTGGCGGTGGCGGTGGTGGTGGCGGCGGTGGTGGCGGCAGCCCCCCTGCAGAGTAAAAGCTGCCCGCAGCCGCGGCGGCTAATGACACAACTCCGGAATCCCCGGATTCCCATTCAGAGCCAGAAATACAGATCCTGTCCAGAGGTCAACCTGTGAGCTGCGCGTGCGCACGTGTGCGTGCGTGCGTGAGTGAGTGATTGAGAGAAGGACAGAGACGGGGGGACGTTCTCTCTCAGAGGAGAAGTTCGGAGATGAAGATGACTGGCTCCAGGCCATCAAAGCCCGACTGCGTCTTCCTTCCCTCTTCACAGATCGGACATGTGACCCAACGGAATCATGCTTTTGTTCTCATGTTGTTCTGACTCTGTGTGTGTGTGTGTGTGTGTGTGTGTGGTATCACGGAGCATCCTGACGTTTTCATCCCACTAACCTGCTCGTGCGCACCGGCAGCGAGTTCGGTGTCACATGACAAATTGGGCGGACGGGGCATCGGGGCGGCAGATTGCCACATCCATCAGGGGACAAATAGATCATGTGAGCGCGCTCGGCCGCCGAGGCCTCTGCCGGAGCGCCGCGCTGGGCGGAGCAGGCGAGGCCGAGGCGCTACATTAGAGCGGGCTCCAGGAAATGAGGCCTTGGCGGCGGCGGTGGCGTGGAGCCGGAGCACCATCAGCCAGCGCTGATGGACGAGCGACGGCCCGTCGGGGGGGGGGTGGATGTGTTGGATGTGTTGGTGGTCAGAAGTTTGGAGGTGGATGACGTCTGCTTTCAACCCTCCGCCTCCTCCACCTGTCTGTGAAAGACGGACGCCTCTTTTGTAGCCCTGCAGGGTTCAGCGGCCGCCATCAATGAGCGAGAGAGAGAGAGAGAGAGAGAGAGAGAGAGAGACAGGGAGAGGACGAGCGACAGGCAATCACTCCTTCCCACGCGAGCGAGCGAGTGAGCACACGAAAGCCCATTTTCCTCTGATTAAGTCCTCTGAAAATATTCCATTTGTCAGTGCCAGCATGGCTGAGGCCCGGCCCGGCCCGGCCGGCGCCGCCAGCCGACGGTATCTGTTGACTATGTCGCCGCCGGCGATTTACATCGCTCACTGACGCCATCATCATTCCCCCGTTTAATGTCCTCCCCTCCTTCTGTCTATGCCTCCCATCCTGCCACCCTCACACACACACACACACACACACACACACACACACACACACACACACACACACACACACACACGCACACACACGCACACACACACGCGTGGCCCCAGCAGCCTATTTTGGTTTGATCTGCCCTCATTGCAAGGTTGACTGCTACCAAAGAGGGGCGAGCGGAGCGGGACCCGGCTCCCTCATTTCCAATGTCATAAATTTCAATTTCCAATCTTTCTGCAGCCCCCACCTCTATTTGTTCCCCTGTTCTTCAATCTCTGCCCCCTCCTCCTCCTCCTCCTCCTCCTCCTCCTCTCATGGAATAGCCATCATGGGAATTTATCAAGTCTCTTTCTCTCAGCCGTCCTCGCTCCTCCATTCTCCCCCAAACACCTATTGGCTATTATCCTGTCTCATGTCTTCCCAGACTTCCGCCACCCAGAATGCAATTTTCTCCCGGCCGCATCCGTGATGAGATCCAAATGAAGGATCGTTAATATTTTGTTCCAAAAGAAATGGACTTGTGTTTCCTATTTTAAATATTGCCGTTTCCACCTCCTCGGGTTTGAGAGGTTCTTCCTCTCCCTCCCTCATGCGCACACCTTTCCCCGGAAAACCTGTCAGATATTTGTCCTTTGTCTCTTCAGAAGGTCTTTAACTCGGAGTCATTGACAGCGTCGCCCGGACGGAGACGGAATGGCGCCATTAGCTCCGCGTTTCTCCGACGGGCCGACTGAGAATCAAACTCATTTATTGGCGCTATTGATGAGCAGGATGTGATTGGTTATTTACTGGAGGTAAATGAAACGGAAAATGAAATGTAACTCTAGTCTTTCTCCTTCCTGGCTACCTGCCTGGACTGAAATCCAAGTGCTCCCTCCTCCACGATAGACAGGCTGGCTGTGGGAGCTGACCTTTGACCTTCTCACCCACCCATCCTTACAGATTCTCTCATCTTTTTCATTCATTTCTTTAAGGTTTGAGTCAGTAGAGTTTTATTTTGATAGCGTACTTCCTCTCACTTTATTCCGACGTGCATTTTACGGTTTGCTAACCGTCTAACGGTGGAGTATCCACAAGGACAAGCCTGCCGTAGTGAACCGGGTTATGAAAATGTCACTAACCTCACTTTTCTTGTCAGCGGAGCCCGAACGGACTCGTTTCAATGTGGCAGTAATTAGCCAGGTTAGCGCAGCGGGGCGGGGTCACGCTCAGGCAATTAGGAAAGTGACAGCTCATCCGGCACAGTGACAGCGTCACCGTCAATACACACGCACGCACACGCGCACACACACTCAGAACAGCTAACGTGATGCTAATCAGTAGCAGCGCTAATGCGAGAATGAAACATCTGGAACAAACGAGTGAGGGGTGAATAAAGGATGTAAAAGCTGCCGTGGAGGCAGGTTAGGAGCTTTAATCAGAGTAGAAACTGTGGCAGCAGGAGGCCTGTTGGCTGGTGTGTGCACATGTGTTTGTTCACACACACACACACACACACACACACACACTGTCTGTTCGGCTCATCTGTGTAGGCAAGGTGTCGGTGACATTAGGGGAAGAGTTTTCCCTTTGTCTCTGCGTGTGCGTGCATGTGTGTATGTGTGTGTGTGTGTGTGTGTGTGTGTGTGTGGTGAGGTAGTAGTGTAAGGCATCAGGCAGTTATAAATGGCCATCATTTCCCAAACCACTCTATTCTCCATTGTGGAGCGCATGTCGCCGCAGGGTGTGAGAAGAGGAGATGTGTATGTGTGTGTGTGTGTGTGTGTGTGCGTAGGAGGATGTAAGTGTGTGAGGGGGTAACAGATGAAGTGAAGGGTCTGATAGGCTCACAAGGTGAATATTCTACCTCACATCTTACATAGTTTTTATTGATTTTGTTGGTTATTTTCTGCTTTAAGGTCAAATTTGTCACCTTTTTTCCCATTAAATCCTGACTGTGGTGAACGGCTTCATTTTTCCTATTATAATTATATATTTTTCTAAGATTTGAATTCTTGAGTTAACTTTTTACATTTGTGTCAAAGGGAGCTGAGAAGTTTTGCTTTGTTTAGCCCAGCTGATGCTACGTCTGCGGCTAACTAAAGCGGTAAGAGTTGAACCCTCTTTTGTTTTCTTTGTCTATCCCTCTTTCCAGTCTAATTCCCTCAGCTGCGTCTCTGCGCTCCTCCAACGTGGAGGATCTTTAGTTAATGGTTTTGTGCTTTGTTCTGGCCGCCGTTTTATTGTGAGTATTTAAAACGGCGAAACACATCTGGGCCTCATCCTCTTTTCTGTGGCGCGGTTAAAGCAGTTTGGTTCCTCTGGAGTCCAACTATCGAGATTAAATTGGTCCCCCGGGAGCACGGCGGCGCGGCTCGGTTCATCCAGATTTGGCCCAACGTCAGTGCGGACCAGATTCCAAGTCTTTGAAAATAAAGCAGTTTTGTGAAATCTGCATTTCTGTCTCCTCGATTCTGCTCTTAATTACTGTCCTCCTCCTCTCTGCCAGCCAGCGTCTCCATTTAAGTCTGATCAAGCCGTCAAAATCATTCACAAAAGTCTATTTTATAGGGAAAATAAATCCCTTTGTGGCCTTAAATGGACTATTTCTGCCTTTTGGCCCCGCCCCCAGCTCTGCCCCTGGCCTGCCTCTGTGGCTTTACCTCCGTCTGAAGGTCTGGTTTCACCTAAACTTCGCTTCCCGACACAAAACGGCTCCGTTTGAGCCACTTTGTGGCGATTTAAATGAGGTCACTGATGTGGTTTTACGATGGAGGTCAGACTGGCAGCGGCGGCTCACACCGAGCGTCCTCCACGCTGTGGGCCAGGGACCGACGGGTCCCTGGGTGAGGAGAGAGGGAGAGAGGGAGAGAGGGAGAGAGGGAGAGAGGGAGAGAGAGGGAGGCCGGCCGGCCCGTGTTGGACAGGAGGCCTTTCTAAATCCCACTCTCATCCATCATAAAAGTGGCGTTTGTGCGCCGTGACGGCCCCCATAATAGCCTTCTGCATTTCCACTCCTGGATCTGATCAGGAGGGAGCGAGTGGAGAAAAGGTGAGAGGAGGCGCGTGCACGTCCAGGACGTCACCCCCGACTCCTCATTGTCCCAGCCTCACTCCTCCAAGGCTGAATCTTTTCTCTAACCCGCCACATTTTGGGCAAATCGTTCCCTGAATTGGAAAAGGGACCCCGGGGCCACAGGCGCGCTCTCTCCTCTCCTCTTTCTGGATAATTGACTCTCTTTGCCTGGTAATTCATCCCGTGCATATGCCAGCTAATTCATCAGGGGGCGGCAAGCCGCCCACCTTGCAACCTGCAACCTATATCACATCTTCCGGACAGACACGCAAACGCACCTCTCGGCCCCAGAAGAGCCGGGAGCCGGAATGAGAGGAGGGAGCGAGCTGCCCGGCCCGCAGATGAACAGGCCGCGGTGATAGATGAGGCACATTGTGGCATTATGGATGAATTATACCTCAAATACCTTGAGCGGTGCCGACTGTCAGGCCGTATCTGTGCTAATCTGATAGAAAATAGAGGCGCTTCTGCCTCGAAAGGGGGAAAGAACAGGCCTCAGAATTAATTGAGCAATCAGGCCATTAGAGAGAAAGATCAGGCCGAACGCTGCCGGTGCTGTAGCAGCATTTATCACTGTCGTTCCTGCGTGTTTGCGCTTCCTCGCTAATGTGGTCCCGTCTTCCAACAGATCAGGATTATTGTGACAAGACAAAGGTATCTTTTGTCTCCTGTGCAGCCGTGTCACCGCCTCCTGCATTTATCACGCCCGTCAGTCTCCAGGCTCTCCACACACACACAAACACACACACACACACACGCTGCCTCTTTCCTTTTTAAAGAGGTAAGTTTAATGTTGGAGAACTGATCACTTATAAAAATCACACCTGATGGCTTCAAGTCAGGGGAGAAAAAAAATTCAAAATTTTGCAAGATTTTCGCCAGGTAGGCCCATGTTGCAACCTACTATGTTGTGTAACATCATTTTATTTAACGTTTGTGGACGGTTAATAGTGTCGTAATTGTTTCATTGGAATTTTAGTCACTGGTGAATAAAAGTGCAAGCTCCTTGCTAATATCTCCATTCTCGGAAAATGTGCGTGTACTTGTCAGAAACTGTGTGTGGTCACTAATAAACACACTCACACCTTCGCTCCTGTACACAGGTGACCGGGCTCTGGCATGACGTCACTGGCTGGACGGACGGTCTCCCTGGTTACCGGCCTTATTGCCCCCTCTGGTGGACACTTTGGGGAACAGCACCGCGCTCAGGTTGCAGCTGATTTTCTTTGTTTTTTATTATCTTTGTGTTTGGAAAAAAATATATAATAAATGAATAAATGCTAGTGATCGACAGCTCAGAACAGATGGGATAATTAAGGAGAAAAGTAGAAAATGGCTCCTCTGGCGCTGCTCCATGGTGGCCACTAGGTGGCAGCATTAGACCCCACACGTCCACGGTTGGTTCAACAGCGTGAATCAAGAATTAGTTTTTGTGTTTTAGAACGTACATTTGCACAAGTTTCCTCCATAAAGCGCCCTGAATATTGGGTGTTTTATACTTATGCGAGCAAAAAGTTTTAAAAAATAGCTTTCTGGTGAGTAATATTATTGTGTGTTTTAGACGTGTTGCTGTTGGGTTTGTCCACATAGAAGGTGTTTATGCAAGAACAGTAGCAGTTACACAAAAACAAGACTTAACAAAAATTTACCAAATATAATAATTACATGAAATACAGTGAAAGCAGATAATCACGGATCACAAGTAAAAAGAAAACCATCCCTGCTAAACATTAAAATATGTGAACCAATGAGACAGCGTGACAGAAAAGGCTGACAATTTAATTTAAGAGTTACAAACAAGAAAAATGTAAAAAAAAAAAAAAAAAAAAAAAAAAAAAAAAGAATAAACATGCCTTAAAAGTAGCTTCTTTTTTTCCATGGTAGCTTTAAAGTTTAAAGACGACTGTATCTCGCGCACCGTTGTCAGACTTCCTCCTACGTCACGTTCCCCAGCGGACCAATCAGCTTGCAGCTGACAGCGTCCCGTTGCCACGCGCCTCCTGCAACCCGATCCGGACCGGGCCGACAGCGAGGAGAACCCGCAGAGTCCCGCTGCTTTCATCACCTCCAGCCTCAGAAGTTTGTTCTAAAACCTTTACCTTTAACTTGTAAATGACTTTCCATGGCCCGAAATCCGCCATTTCTGTAGTTTTTGTAGGATATGAACGACGCGCTGGCCGGAGTTCCGGTTCTGTGCAGCCTTTTAAACCCGGTCCCAGGTTGTCTTTTTTGGACGTTTGCGGCCAGCAGGCGGCTGGAGGGGGCCGGCGGGCGGGCGGGGCCCCGGCGGGGCCCCACCCCGGGGGCCCCCCGCCGCACCAATGGCTGCGCCTATGCAAATAGCCGCTCCGGCTTTTGTCTGCGCCACTTTTCTGCGAACTTACCAGATTTCTCTGACAGTTGCTGCAGACCAGCGTCCCTGAGCTGCGCGTTAAGCCCAGAAAGCGCCGGGATTTACCGAGTTCGTTGCTCTAGAGTGGATTTGGGATTTATGTACAACATGACATTTGAGGAGCTAGGTGCGGATTATTCTCAGGAAAGGTAAATGTTTGTCCGCGGCGGCCGAGGACGCGTTTATCTCAGGTTGTATCGGGTTGGCTCCGCTGTTGCAGAGGTTGACAGAAAGAAACGCGTTAGTCCGACATGCATTTGAAATATTGTCTACATTCGTGCCAAACCGGGAAGGTTTTACAGGTTTTATCTGAAACCGACGCGGAAAAAGAGAAGTTTGATCTGTTAGCATAGCTGTTGAGAGGTCGCGAGACGCTCGCTAAAGCTTAGCTAACACGGCGTTTCTCCGCAAAATGGCTAAATTTGAACGCAGAACTTAACAAAAACGTCCTAAAAGCGTCCACCAACTACTCCGCAGCTGCCACAAGTGTTTGAAGTCGTTAAAAAAGCGTTTGTTTGTGGCGAGACGCGAGTGGGTTACCTAAAAGTTAACCGGCTCTGCCGAAGTTAGCTAGAAATGCGACTGGGTAAAGTTCTGTTTTTAGTCCTTAATTCTTTGTCTTTTGCTCGTTTTGCAGGATGGATTCAGTGGCCAGAGCTCTGGAGGAAGTCCTCACCTCCGCCTTACCTCAGGGCTGCATTACAGTCGGAGTTTATGAGGCTGCAAAATCGCTCAATGTGTAAGTTTCTATCAATAAACATCCTATTTAAAGTTTGACACTGTTCAGTTTGCACGTAAATGTGTTTGCACGACGACTTAACATGAATGTCGTGTTGTCATAATGTGAAAGTGAAGTAAATCTCCTGACGAGCCCCGGACGTGTCCTTTCAGAGACCCTGATAACGTGGTTCTGTGCATCCTGGCCACCGATGATGAAGATGTCCAGGACGTGGCCCTGCAGATCCACTTCACCCTCATCCAGGCGTTCTGCTGCGAGAACGACATCAACATCCTGAGAGTCAACAACACCCGGCGCCTGGCTGAAATACTGGGCGGAGGAAACGGGAAGCAGAGTGGGGGAGAACCTCTGGACCTCCACTGTGTCCTTGTCACCGTAAGTGTCCCCCTGGAGTCCTAGGAGGACCTTTAAGATGCTGTTGCACATGTGTGCACCTGAGCGAGAACGGAAGAACCTACCGATACTCCTGCTGGAGCGCTTTGTAAACACGCGGAAGGCTCCTCCTTTACGTGACCTCTCTGGAATTTCAGTGAAATTGCAGTTTCTATTTGCATACAAACAGTAACTTGGCGTCATGGAAACCATTCAAATAATAATAGGTGCCCAAAGATGATGCATAACTATTTTTTTTTTGGTCGTGTGTATTGTTTTTAGAGTCCACACTCCACGTCATGGAAGGATCCCGCTCTGGGCAAAGTGAACCGGTTCTGCAGAGAAAGCCGCTGCATGGATCAGTGGGTGCCCATCATCAACCTGCCCGAACGATGAAGACGGGACGGCCGGAAACCTGCGAGAAGACTCGCTCGTCCGCACAAGAGTGGTGTGAACCCTGATGGACACATTACCACCCACAGATCAAATTCCAAAGTGTTCCAAAATGTTGACGAGACAAGAGAATTTTGGGAAAAAGGAAAAAAAAACTGTAACTGCTGTCTACCGGGGATGTGTTTAAACAAGGAAAAGGGGGAAAAAAAAGAGAAACTGCTCCAAGGGATGGATGTCCTCCGGAGGTGTGGAGTTGCATCCGGCAGCCGAGGAGACGAAGGTGGAGAATCGAAGCGAAAGCATGTCTGTGCTTTTTAATGTGACGGCGGACAGCGTGCAGAAGGACGCTACCGTGGACGCGGAGGAAGCGGCGCTGCGGCGCGGAGCCAGGCCACGCCAACCAAGCACTTGTTCAAACACTGGACCTTTTATGCAATTTCACACGTTAGAACGACATTGTTTATGTTGGCGTTGACGAAAAAAGGGAAAGGCTGCACATCCAGTGAAGACTTCTGTGTACTCTCGTTTCCTATTGCCACAAGTGAAATCATTCATTTGTTACAATTTAAGTTATTTCTAACTATATTTAATTGTATTTATGTTTCCTTTTTTATATTAACTATTTGCAAATCGGAATACATATGTATTGCAGTCAATAAAAGAAAGAAGTGTTTTTCGGGAGCCGGCACACGTGTGTTCTGATTTCTGGAAATATTAGCGAAGCCGAGCTGCTTTCTGACCTTTAGCAGCTGCGGTTGTAAAAGCGGAGTCACGTGCGGATCACAGGGGTCATGTTGGCCTCGGTGGCCTCGGAGCCATCTCTGAGCTGCAGGGAACAATAATCCCGAGCGCTCCCTGCTCCAGCATCTGCCTCCGTCAGCAGGAACGTGGCCATTCACCCAGCCGGGGCGGCTTTTCACCGATTCTCCCTGCTGTGGAGGCCAGTGAAGTCGGCCTTTTACCACCAGCGGATCAGCCGCCGCTGCTGGAACGCATTTATCTCCGGGCCGGAACGTCAGGAGGCGCAGCGCAAACCTGGAGGAAATCACATGACTGCATGGCAAATGGAAATTTTTCCAAATGGGACACTGGCATGCAATGTGTTGTGCAAACCAGTCTGAGCTGCTCCCTGCACTCCCCAACCCATCTCCTTTTCCACACACACACACACACAGACAGGTGATCTGGCTGGCTTGGATGACGGTGACGTCACCGGGCTGATGTAAAGCAGGCAAATCCCGGCGAAAGCGCACAGTCATGCTCACAAGAGAGGCGGACAAGGTCACTCTCCAGTTGCACAAGAGCGTCACATGGTGAGAAGTCATGTGACTCTTAAGTTCGCATGGAATGAGGGGTCGTTCTCCCCCCGCAGTCAGGATTCTGGGAAAAAAGAAAAATGGGCTTTTAAAACACACACACACACACACACACACACACACAAAGGCATCCTGTCCTGGTCGTTTAAGCAGGCACTGGGTGAAAGGTTATCGAGTGTGTGACAAGCAGGGTGTGACGGCCTATGAAGTAACCGCTGTGATCCCGGGAAAAGGCTATATTAAGGTTGAGGGAGGAAGGGGGGAGGGTGGACCTAACGGCGTTCCTGCAGCAGATTCCTAAAAAGGCAGAAGTCTGCACACTCCCGCTCCCGGCCGCGCTGAGCCGAAACCCGCCAACCTGGCACAGGGGGCAAAGGTCAAGATGTCCGAAGACAACCTGAAATAGAAGTGTTGGGATTAAACCTACAGATCTGAGCCAGGACGGGGTCAGAAGGGAATACCGCCGGAGCTCAGCTTCCTGGAGACGAGCACAAACAACCTGGAGAGAGGCGGAATACCAGCCGCACTTAGGGACGCCTGTGAGAGCAGGGAAAAGAAGGCACCGTGGGATTATTTTGGGAAAACAACCAGCATTCAGCTCGGGACGCCAACGCTCCAGAAATAGCAACTATTCCAGCCCAGCACCTCAACGTGACGGTGATAATCTACAGGCTCCGGGTTTCAAAGGCACAAATATGCTACGGCAGTCAGGCCGCTTCGCCCCCACCCTCACCACCGCCCCCCTCCATCCTCCTCCTCCTCCTCCTCTTCTCCCCCACATCAGCACATTCCAACAGGCTGACACTGTAACTGCCGGGATGGTTTTCACAGCAGCCTCGCCCGCTTCCCACGACGCTGCTCCACCGGGATTACCGCATGCATGCATGTCCTCCACGCCGAAAAACACCCAGCTCCACCACAGGGCTCTGGTCTGCAGGGCGGGGGGGGGATGCGCAGGGGCTAGTTTTTCTAGCCGCGCGGGCGGCTAACAACGAGCTCTACTCCCGCGTGATCGTCCTTTTGTGCAAGTGTGAGAAGATCACACCAGCCAGGGATCCGGCAGCTGGGGAGGAGGTCAGGGAGCCCCCAGGGGCCCCCAGCGGAGAAAGAAAACAGAGTCTGGGGCTCCGCGAAATACGCTGCTCTCCAGGAGCGGAAATCGGGGTTTCTATATTTGTCCTCTGGGTTCTGACGGCGGCGGGGAGAGGCCGGAGGTCTGCCGGAGATAAAAATACCCCGCTAATGGGAGGAAGGAGGCCCCAGATAGGGCGGGCCCCTCCGCCATTTCAGCCATGCAGGTTCCAAGAAATAAAACACCAGAGCTGCAGGAACGCTTCACTTTATTAATCAGTGTTAGGTCTTCATACAAAGGTTGTGTATTAATAAAGACATTTATCAAAACAGATTCGGACGATATCAGCGGTACCAGGAGCCCGTCGGGGACTGGCCGACGTGGCGGTGTGACCTTTGACTTCACCAGCTGTGCTGCAGAGGGACCCTGACCTGAAAGTACCTTTGCAAGGCATCGCAGCGAAACGGAGAGCACCAGGTAGGTGAAACACCGTTAAACACCAGTTCTCCCAGTGACCGAGGACAAACAAAGACATGGCACAGCAACAGAACAAACCCTCCCACAAGTAAGGCTTCGGAGCGAAAGAATCTCCTCGACTGATGCTGTCGATTCAATTCAACTCCCACAAGTGTGATTTAGCAAACCCCTGGAAAAAACAGACAACACGAAGACCCTGTTTGATTAGAGACCCTCAACACCAGCGGAAAAAAGAGAAAAGAGAAAAAAAAACCCATTTCCGGGCGGTGCACACCAGCGTGGCGGAGGAGAGAAGGCGTGGCTCACAGTGTTGTGTAACACTCGCTGACGCGCTTCTTGGCATCAGCGTCAATAAGGTACCTCCGAACCTTCACTCTGAGGCTTGCAGAGCCAGTCTGGCCTGACTGGTTTGGTCCCAGTTCCGTCCTTAACACAGTGTTGCCCTACGCAGACGTCGTCTCAAGAGTACTGTACATCACAGCGCTGGGGTCATGTGATCACAGCCTGAAACCTTCTCCAGGTTCAGTAAAGGTCATGTGTGTGAGACCTGGCGGCCCCTGAGGGGTGGGGGGTGGGGGGGTGGGGGGCAGGAATACTTCCAGTCCAGGGATTAGCCCTGGAGTGTGACATTCGGTTCCAATACTGCAGAATCTGTGGATCATTTTTAATGTTAACACTTCATGTTCAAGTATGTCCCTTTAGGTCCTGTCCAAAGGGGCGGAGAACTCTTTGGAGGTGGACTCGGACATATTTCTTAAATCATACTTGAAAGTTTTGAAAGAAGACACAGGTTTTTATATTTCCTACAAAGATGGTGAGAAATCTTGAGCTAGAGAGCGTGGTGGTGTGGGGATGGTACCCACGGGAAAAGGCGGAAGGTGGCGTGGATGGCAAACGGGAACGGTGCCCGACATGGGAACATCACTGCCGGACCTCCAGCCCAGACGCTGATGTCACCTAACCTCCGAAAAATCATCAGAACACTCAGACGCCGTCAGTGAAGATCAGAGTGATGCACGGAGGCGGGAACCTTTCTGACCACGGTGGACCTTGGAAACGGGCCAGGCCAGCGCCTGCTGACGATACCGGCGCTGGCCTGGCCCGCCCACCCACACAAAAGAAGAGAAGAGTACAGCGACGTGAATAAGCAGAAGGACGTGTGAAGGCCGGGCGGCGTTCCCTACAATATAGTGCAGGGTTTTTTGTCCTTGAAGGGATTGTCCGAGGCCGGGATGCCCATGAGCAGCGGGTCGTTCCTGGCGTGCTCGCTGCAGTAGTTCATGAGGTCTACCGAGGCCCTGGACACCTGGAGACGATGCGAGACACAGAGAGGGACGTTAGCCACCCGCGGCCTCGGCTCCAGAACCTCCGTGTGTCCCAGGCCGTCTCCAGCGCAGGAGGAACGCCGCGGCGCCGATACCGCGGATTCATCACGCACGCCACGGTAATGGACGCCCGGGGGCGGGGGGGAGTGTGTGAGCCTCACCTTTATCCTCTGGAAGCTGGCCTCCACTCTCAGCTGCTGCACTGTCCGCCGGGCGTGGTTGATGTTGTTGGAGCTGTGAGCCTTCGAAGACATGGCGGCGAGATCAGCCCTGCGGGGCAGGAAAAACGGTAAATAGGTCAGAGGAAGAAGGACATTTACATAAAGTGGGAAAATCCCCACAGCGGCTGCTTCGGCTCACTTTGGCCTGTCTCTCACACACACACACACACACACACACACACACTCAGGTTGATCAACTGGAAAGTTCAGAGAGTTCAGGTGAGGAAATGGTGACACTGGGTTTCTTCCAGGATGTTCTGTCTCCAGTGTGAGACTGGACACCCTGGTTTCAGTACTTCCTCTAAGTGTGTGTGTGCAAACACACGCTGCAGCAGCACATTGGTGCTCTTTTGCAAGCGTAGAGGCAACCTCTGCTGCAACCTCGTCCAACAATGACCCAGCACCCGCGCGTATCTACACTTAGACAAAAACCTTTAGAAAGCTGACGGTTTGGGAGTGTGTGTGTGAGTGTGTGTGTGAGGAGGGGAGTGTTTGAGCGCCCCAGTGGGCCTGAGCCTCCTGTTAATCACTGACAGGCTGGGTGAGGACAAGCCTGGACCTATCCCACAGCCGCTCCGTGTGTGTGTGTGTGTGTGTGTGTGTGTGTGTGTGTGTGTGTGGTTGGGCTCCAGCGTCTCTCCTGACTGGTTTGACTTCCCTTTGTCTTCTCAGAACAACTGCCACATTTCCTTTTTGCATTTCTCTGCAACGCGTGCACGCACATCTGGTGACACGCCGGGGCTCTGGCCACGGCTGCTCTGATTGGGCAAAAGGAAGCTCAGGTTGTGATGAAACACGGAGGGAATTCTTTCATGCATGCCATGGAAAAAAAACACAAGCGATTAAAAATTTCCAGCTCTTCCAGTCCTGGTGCTGGTGCTGGTGCTGGTTTCTGCAGCAGAATCAGTCTCCAGGTGTAGCTGCTTCAAAGTTGTTTTCTTTTGTCTCAGGAACAAAGAAGGAGGAAGGAATAAAGACAAAGAAAGGGAAATGGGACAGAAAAATTCCATTTTCTGCCTCCTGCATGTTTAACAAGTGACTAATCAGGGCAGAGGAGCTGCCAAGGACGGCTGGAGGAGCCTGAAACATGAAAGCGGGACTGAAACTGTACTAAATCACTCAAGACTATAGATGTAGGTACAGGAACCATGAGTCATAACGAGGGGAAGAGAGAAAACCAGGCTGAGCGATGAGCGAGGTTGTTTGTTCCTACTCTGGAATTCTTTAGGTGGTACTAATGCAGCTCTGGAAAAGCTTCAGACGACCTGTTCAACCAGAGTCTGCTCAGGCCGATTTTAGTCAGCGCAAACCCCACTTGAGGAAGTCATAAACGCCTTTACTGGAAATGATGTCGTGTACTTTGCTTTCAGGAACAAGATCATTTCTTCTTACCAGCACCAAAGTTTACTGGACATTGTTTCCAGATCTGAGCTAGAATCACTTCAAGTATTTCATGCAAGGACGAGATCAGCGGAACCAGAACCACAACCCTGTTGTGACCCAGGATTCTTATTTAAATACTGCAAGAAGAAGAGCTCACGGATCTAAGTCTTCACTGGGACAGTTAAACCAGTAAACACACCCTCCCTGGGGAACTGGGTAGAATGGAGAGACTGGGAAGGAAGAGCTGGCGTTCACGAGGAAACTGTTGCAACCTGCACCCTCCTGGTGCAGCAGCAGTCCTTAACCTGCCGGCTGCACAGGACAAGGCCCAGAAGCGTGTGGACTCCATCCAGTGAGACGCCTCCTGATGGGCCATTTAGAAGGGTGGAGGTGCAGAGCGGTGCCGTTTCCTGGTGGGTGGCAGGGTTGGTCCAGTTAGCCCGATACAGCAGTCTCTCAACACTGCAGCACACACACACACACACACACACACACACTCCTGCTGGTGTTCACTTTTACTACCTCACTCTACTCAGAACAAAATCAGATTTCATTTCTAGATAACATATCTGTTGTTTTGGAACCGGTGCAGTTAACTATCCGAGTAAGCGACTGAGTATCAGAGCAGCCATAATCTCAAAGAAGCGGGAAAGAATGTGTCCCTCTCCCGCGTTCCGGGACTGGCTGATAAGATCTGCTTCCAGAAATGCCACCTGACCGGCGTCACCTGAGTGGTGGCATGAGCTGGGAGCTCCGCAGGGGTGCCAGCGGCTACCAGCACACCAGCGTGTGTGGCACCACCTACCTGCGTGCAGCCGATGGGCCTGGCCTCAGAAGATCAGAAGGAGACCACCCCTCCACAAGGAGGACCACCTACTCGAGCGCGGCGCGGCCCTCCCTGGCGCTCCCACAGCCGCCCGCACACGTGCGACTCGTTAGGACGGTGTTCAAAGCGCCGCGAACAGGGAGCCATTATGAGTCAGAGGCTTAAACGCGCAACAGTCAGAGATGAAAAACGCCGCCCCGACCGAATGAGAACCCTGAATTTAGCGATGACGGCTTGAAGACGAGCGGCTGCTGTCTGAGTTGGCGCATGTGTGGTCTGTGCCGTCAGCGCCTGAGGCTTCTTGAGCAGCTCAAATGCTTGTGGCTGACCTCCAGGGTCACAACGGTGACTACGTTCACCTAAAACTCAACCTGGGTGCAACAAACGTGCTCTTATTTTGGGCCTCGTTACCTGACTTCGCGACCCGGCGTGCTGCATCTGCCCAGACGTGTGACTCTGCAGCCCAACACGTCCTGGCTCTCTGAAAACTCAATTCAAATTCAAAACCCGTGGTGCTGAAACGGCGACGGCGTCAGTCTGCTGTTTTAAGCAGCTGATAAAGGGAGAAGGGAACGGGGAGAGGCGACGGTTGGGGTCTAGACAGACGTCTGCCACTTTCAACAAAACAGAGTTCAAAGAGTGGAGTCTCCGACCACAAGCCAGTATACCGCCTGGTATCCTGCTCTGCACAGAAAAAACACCTCTCTCATGCGCTCCCCCCTCCTCGGCAAGGCGTTTCGGTCTGCAGGAAAAGCAAATAGTAGACTTCTTTCACGCTTCTGCCGGTCAGCACTTTCTCAGCCGAATGAATAAACCGTCTCCTGTTACAGCAAAAACACCTGACTCCGCATCTGAGCGCTCTCCAGATCGAGTCGACGCCACGGCGGCCTGCTGTCGCTGATGCAGAGGGAAGAATGTTCAGTCAACAGTCCTGCTGGTGAGTGATGGTGGGAGCGTGCGGGGACAAACGGCCCAGCGGGGAGGCCCCCGAACCCTCCCTGAGAACCAGCAGGGCCACGTCACTACTTTCCCACCAGAAACCGTGAAGAGGGGCTGCAGGGCTGCGGGGCTGCGGGGGCTGGGCCCTCTTTGGCAGCCGTTGCTGACGCTGAACACGATCACCATGATTGTGTTTACCAGGGCAAACAGAAACCAAAGAGCACGGCAGAGATAAGGCGTCACCGCCCGTGTGAACGGGGAACGGCGCAGTCCCCAAAACATCTGACGTCCAGAATGTCCGCATCCGCGCAAAAAGTACTGCGTGTGATGCACTCGGTTCCCAGCGTTCCTAAAAACGACAGCAAACCTCAGTCACCGGCAGGCTGGGCTGGCCTGCAGGGGGCGCTGACGAGTTCAGCGGGCGCTCTTTGCAAATCAACACATAAAAAGAAACATGTGGAGCAGAGAAGCTATGCTGAGGCATGAGTTCATTAGTTATAAATGTGTGAGGCGTTCAGCACAGAGAGGAAGCTGCATACTCAACAGGACGGTGATTCTACAGCCGGGGGCTTCCAGCGCCAGAGGAGGATCCCCACTAACGACGTGTTTTTATTCACAACACACGCTTCCCAGGAAACTCCAGCTTTGGCACTTTTCCTAGAAAAAAGTTAGAGCACTGGTTTGCACATGACCTCTTCCTGGGAAAACGACAAAACGCTGCTGGGAAAGCAGGCGAGTGTGTAGGAGGTGCAGGAATCTACGCAAAAAGACGAAGCTCCCAAGTCATCGTTCACGCAAGAAGAGTCTTGACCTCAGAGCTGCAGCACCACCCTGCAGCTGCAGGTATGGCTGCTGAGATAAGTAAAAGCGAGGCTCCCCCCCACACACACACACACACACACATAACTGAGCACGGGAAAATACTGGGAACTGAGCGCTCACGCTGCTGCGCTGCAGGCCCTGAAGGGCCCGCTCCAGCACAGGAGCATTTCTAGGAAAAAAGCTGCCTGGGTAAGAATGAATTCTACCATGCTGGTAGAATTATCCTGCAGACAGCTTTTGCATGGTGGGGGGGGGGGGGGGGGGGCGCAGGGGGGGGACGGGAGGGGG
>CAAE01014367.1:332820-345461 GCA_000180735.1 Tetraodon nigroviridis | reverse complement strand
TCTCTCACACACACACACACACACACACACACACACACTCAGGTTGATCAACTGGAAAGTTCAGAGAGTTCAGGTGAGGAAATGGTGACACTGGGTTTCTTCCAGGATGTTCTGTCTCCAGTGTGAGACTGGACACCCTGGTTTCAGTACTTCCTCTAAGTGTGTGTGTGTGCAAACACACGCTGCAGCAGCACATTGGTGCTCTTTTGCAAGCGTAGAGGCAACCTCTGCTGCAACCTCGTCCAACAATGACCCAGCACCCGCGCGTATCTACACTTAGACAAAAACCTTTAGAAAGCTGACGGTTTGGGAGTGTGTGTGTGAGTGTGTGTGTGAGGAGGGGAGTGTTTGAGCGCCCCAGTGGGCCTGAGCCTCCTGTTAATCACTGACAGGCTGGGTGAGGACAAGCCTGGACCTATCCCACAGCCGCTCCGTGTGTGTGTGTGTGTGTGTGTGTGTGTGTGTGGTTGGGCGTCCAGCCGGTCTCTCCTGACTGGTTTGACTTCCCTTTGTCTTCTCAGAACAACGTGCCACATTTCCTTTTTGCATTTCTCTGCAACGCGTGCACGCACATCTGGTGACACGCCGGGGCTCTGGCCACGGCTGCTCTGATTGGGCAAAAGGAAGCTCAGGTTGTGATGAAACACGGAGGGAATTCTTTCATGCATGCCATGGAAAAAAAACACAAGCGATTAAAAATTTCCAGCTCTTCCAGTCCTGGTGCTGGTCCTGGTGCTGGTGCTGGTGCTGGTTTCTGCAGCAGAATCAGTCTCCAGGTGTAGCTGCTTCAAAGTTGTTTTCTTTTGTCTCAGGAACAAAGAAGGAGGAAGGAATAAAGACAAAGAAAGGGAAATGGGACAGAAAAATTCCATTTTCTGCCTCCTGCATGTTTAACAAGTGACTAATCAGGCCAGAGGAGCTGCCAAGGACGGCTGGAGGAGCCTGAAACATGAAAGCGGGACTGAAACTGTACTAAATCACTCAAGACTATAGATGTAGGTACAGGAACCATGAGTCATAACGAGGGGAAGAGAGAAAACCAGGCTGAGCGATGAGCGAGGTTGTTTGTTCCTACTCTGGAATTCTTTAGGTGGTACTAATGCAGCTCTGGAAAAGCTTCAGACGACCCATTCAACCAGAGTCTGCTCAGGCCGATTTTAGTCAGCGCAAACCCCACTTGAGGAAGTCATAAACGCCTTTACTGGAAATGATGTCGTGTACTTTGCTTTCAGGAACAAGATCATTTCTTCTTACCAGCACCAAAGTTTACTGGACATTGTTTCCAGATCTGAGCTAGAATCACTTCAAGTATTTCATGCAAGGACGAGATCAGCGGAACCAGAACCACAACCCTGTTGTGACCCAGGATTCTTATTTAAATACTGCAAGAAGAAGAGCTCACGGATCTAAGTCTTCACCGGGACAGTTAAACCAGTAAACACACCCTCCCTGGGGAACTGGGTAGAATGGAGAGACTGGGAAGGAAGAGCTGGCGTTCACGAGGAAACTGTTGCAACCTGCACCCTCCTGGTGCAGCAGCAGTCCTTAACCTGCCGGCTGCACAGGACAAGGCCCAGAAGCGTGTGGACTCCATCCAGTTAGACGCCTCCTGATGGGCCATTAGAAGGGTGGAGGTGCAGAGCGGTGCCGTTTCCTGGTGGGTGGCAGGGTTGGTCCAGTTAGCCCGATACAGCAGTCTCTCAACACTGCAGCACACACACGCACACACACACACACACTCCTGCTGGTGTTCACTTTTACTACCTCACTCTACTCAGAACAAAATCAGATTTCATTTCTAGATAACATATCTGTTGTTTTGGAACCGGTGCAGTTAACTATCCGAGTAAGCGACTGAGTATCAGAGCAGCCATAATCTCAAAGAAGCGGGAAAGAATGTGTCCCTCTCCCGCGTTCCGGGACTGGCTGATAAGATCTGCTTCCAGAAATGCCACCTGACCGGCGTCACCTGAGTGGCGGCGTGAGCTGGGAGCTCCGCAGGGGTGCCAGCGGCTACCAGCACACCAGCGTGTGTGGCACCACCTACCTGCGTGCAGCCGATGGGCCTGGCCTCAGAAGATCAGAAGGAGACCACCCCTCCACAAGGAGGACCACCTACTCGAGCGCGGCGCGGCCCTCCCTGGCGCTCCCACAGCCGCCCGCACACGTGCGACTCGTTAGGACGGTGTTCAAAGCGCCGCGAACAGGGAGCCATTATGAGTCAGAGGCTTAAACGCGCAACAGTCAGAGATGAAAAACGCCGCCCCGACCGAATGAGAACCCTGAATTTAGCGATGACGGCTTGAAGACGAGCGGCTGCTGTCTGAGTTGGCGCATGTGTGGTCTGTGCCGTCAGCGCCTGAGGCTTCTTGAGCAGCTCAAATGCTTGTGGCTGACCTCCAGGGTATCCGAGAAAAGATTCTGTGTTCATCTGGACGTTTCAATTTTCTTTTTTGGAAAACGTTTCGCCTTCTATCCAAAAGGCTTCATCAGTTCTGATCCGTTACAGTGCAGAGCTTGAAGATATAGCCCTTTTCGACCATTGGTATGCTAATGTCAACTGAGAGTCATTGCATTAGTATGCCAGTGGCCTGAATGGATGTCTCGGGGGTCGTTGGTAGGGTCGTTGGCAGAGTCGTTGACCTGGTTTTTCTTTTGACTGCTGGGTCACCTGGTGATGTAACACCAGCCCTGGTGAAACTGTGGGCATGTTTTGGTTTCTGTTTGTGAAAAGAATGGAGGACAGCATTGTAAGTGGGTGAAAGATGGTGTCTGAGACCACCACCTCTGTTCAAAGATGGTTTTTCCATCTTAACATGGATGGCTTCTTTGACCCCTCTTTCAAACCAGCGGTCTTCTCTTGCCAGCACCCGCACTTGGTTGTCCTCAAAGGAATGCCCACTTTCTTTGAGATGTAAGTGGACGGCTGAGTCTTGTCCTGACGTGGTGGCCCGTCTGTGTTGGGCCATCCGTTTGTGGAGTGGCTGTTTGGTTTCCCCAATGTACAGATCCCTGCATTCCTGCTGGCACTGTACAGCATAAACAACATTGCTTTGTTTATGTCTTGGTGTCTTGTCTTTGGGGTGGACCAGTTTCTGCCTTAGGGTGTTGGAGGGTTTGAATTGCACTGGAATGTTGTGCTTTTGGAAGATCCTCCTGAATTTTTCCGACACTCCAGCCATGTAGGGGATGGAAACGCTGTGACGTTTGTCCTTCACCTCTTCATTGCTGGACCTCCAGGGTCACAACGGTGACTACGTTCACCTAAAACTCAACCTGGGTGCAACAAACGTGCTCTTATTTTGGGCCTCGTTACCTGACTTCGCGACCCGGCGTGCTGCATCTGCCCAGCTGTGTGACTCTGCAGCCCACCGGAGCTGCGAATGCAGCCCGCTGCAGCCCGCTGCAGCCGTGCACCAGCAGCCTTTCCCAAACACGTCCTGGCTCTCTGAAAACTCGATTCAAATTCAAAACCCGTGGTGCTGAAACGGCGACGGCGTCAGTCTGCTGTTTTAAGCAGCTGATAAAGGGAGAAGGGAACGGGGAGAGGCGACGGTTGGGGTCTAGACAGACGTCTGCCACTTTCAACAAAACAGAGTTCAAAGAGTGGAGTCTCCGACCACAAGCCAGTATACCGCCTGGTATCCTGCTCTGCACAGAAAAAACACCTCTCTCATGCGCTCCCCCCTCCTCGGCAAGGCGTTTCGGTCTGCAGGAAAAGCAAATAGTAGACTTCTTTCACGCTTCTGCCGGTCAGCACTTTCTCAGCCGAATGAATAAACCGTCTCCTGTTACAGCAAAAACACCTGACTCCGCATCTGAGCGCTCTCCAGATCGAGTCGACGCCACGGCGGCCTGCTGTCGCTGATGCAGAGGGAAGAATGTTCAGTCAACAGTCCTGCTGGTGAGTGATGGTGGGAGCGTGCGGGGACAAACGGCCCAGCGGGGAGGCCCCCGAACCCTCCCTGAGAACCAGCAGGGCCACGTCACTACTTTCCCACCAGAAACCTGAAGAGGGGCTGCAGGGCTGCGGGGCTGCGGGGCTGGGCACCTCTTTGGCAGCCGACTGTGACGCTGAACACGATCACCATGATTGTGTTTACCAGGGCAAACAGAAACCAAAGAGCACGGCAGAGATAAGCGTCACCGCCCGTGTGAACGGGGAACGGCGCAGTCCCCAAAACATCTGACGTCCAGAATGTCCGCATCCGCGCAAAAAGTACTGCGTGTGATGCACTCGGTTCCCAGCGTTCCTAAAAACGACAGCAAACCTCAGTCACCGGCAGGCTGGGCTGGCCTGCAGGGGGCGCTGACGAGTTCAGCGGGCGCTCTTTGCAAATCAACACCATAAAAAGAAACATGTGGAGCAGAGAAGCTATGCTGAGGCATGAGTTCATTAGTTATAAATGTGTGAGGCGTTCAGCACAGAGAGGAAGTTGCATACTCAACAGGACGGTGATTCTACAGCCGGGGGCTTCCAGCGCCAGAGGAGGATCCCCACTAACGACGTGTTTTTATTCACAACACACACTTCCCAGGAAACTCCAGCTTTGGCACTTTTCCTAGAAAAAAGTTAGAGCACTGGTTTGCACATGACCTCTTCCTGGGAAAACGACAAAACGCTGCTGGGAAAGCAGGCGAGTGTGTAGGAGGTGCAGGAATCTACGCAAAAAAACGAAGCTCCCAAGTCATCGTTCACGCAAGAAGAGTCTTGACCTCAGAGCTGCAGCACCACCCTGCAGCTGCAGGTATGGCTGCTCAGATAAGTAAAAGCGAGGCTCCCCCCCCCCACACACACACACACACACACATAACTGAGCACGGGAAAATACTGGGAACTGATGCGCTCACGCTGCTGCGCTGCAGGCCCTGAAGGGCCCGCTCCAGCACAGGAGCATTTCTAGGAAAAAAGCTGCCTGGGTAAGAATCAGCTCTGTGTTGCTGGTTAATTATCCTGCAGCAGCTTTTGGTCAGCCGCACAAACCTGCAGATTCTGTGGCTTTCCTGGTTTTAAAAATAAAAAAAAAAAGAGGTGGAAGGAAGCAGACTGTTCCAGTCACTCAGTGTCTAGACAGAAGACTTGACTGGACCCATTTCTGCAGGATTTCTAAATCCTGAGTTCAAGTGTAATTACTCCAGGCTCATTCCTGTTCAAACAGAGAAGGAGGCCTTGTTCGCGGCACAGATTGGACAGGTCCCACCAGCTGGGTGGAGGCAAAGAAATCAGCCCGAATTTAAGAGGAATAAAAGAAAATGTGGTGTGAAGACTGACTAGTGCAGCCCTGAGGCTAATCTGAGTCCTTAGACATTTGGAACAAAACGGTGTGATTATGCTTAACTGCACATACAGCAGCGGGGACGGATGAGACGGGACGGGACGACTGATAACTGTGATAACAGGGAGGACGAGAAATTCTCTGGCACGTCAAGATTAGGAATTAGCGAGAAATCACCCACGCCTGAGCCGTTCTAACCCCGCCGGAGCCAGCTTCCACGCAACATGCTAGCTCAGCACAGGCCTTCCTCCGACTAAAACCAGTTCTCGGAAACCTTTTTCCACATGTGGGTGAACACTTCTGGACCGTCGCCCTGCTGCAGAAAGCACCAGTGGATTTTAGAGAATATGCTCATCTGCTGAGTCGGACATTTGGGAAAAAAATGGACCTGCGGCGATTGTTAGGATGACAAACGACCAGTTGTGTAATCCTAAATGTGGGTGCAGCTGTGGGTTTAATGCTATGGGGACACTGGTCTAAGTGCAGAGTCGGGCTAATGGATACCTGCAGGACAGGTACTGGGAGGCGCTGGAGGAACCTGATCACCGGTTTTACTTTCGGAACCATGGAGCAAATAAACATTCAGCGCACGTGTTAATGTCAGGACTGCTCCCGCCGGCCGTGAAGGTCCATATCCAGCAAAGGCAGCGGATTACCTAATTATGCAAATAAGCTGGCAGGAGTGCATGAAAAAGAGGGGAGGAACACAAATAGACTATTAGAATCACAGGTAGTAAAGGAGGGTGAGTTTAAAACAACAACACACACAGAGAGGGAAAACAGAGGGGCTAAAGGGCGACAGCTGCGACGCGTCGCTGCTTTCTACGACCGAGCCCCACGCATTCCACCCACGGGAAGGACCAGACCTTCAAATCATTTCAGTCAAGTCGAATAAGCGCTGGGCACATATTTACGCTTCACACACACATGCGCAATGTCTGGGATGGGCACCAGTGCAGACAAAGAGGTCAGCCGGCTATCATTAGCGGCTAAAGTATGCGCTAAAATAAGCATCAATGCTGGTGGCTGCAGCGGCCTGTTCTCAGCTCAAATCTTCTTGACCTCTGGTGGAGGGTCACAGAGTCTTCCGTCCAGATGACAGGAGTTCCCCCGTTTCCTCCAAGGTGTCCGTGAGCAACTGGTTCTGCAGCAATAGGCCATTATCAGCCCGGAACAAACAGAGGCCGACGGCAGATGATGCCAATCGGACGTCACTGCAGACGCACAGACGTGCAGGCCCAGAGGCTGCCAGGCAGCGTCTATCTGCTCCACCTCTCGCAAACAAACTGTATTGTTGTAAAAAGAAACTGCACAAAGGAAAGGGTACGGCTGCTGGAAAAGGATGCAGGGAGGGAACGAATGTCAGAACAAGACCCGTTTGTGGCTGAAACCGAGGCAGAGATAAGAGTTGGTGTGTGAAAGAGGGGCTTCAGCCGGAGAAGGCCAGCTCACAGCTGTGTGTGTGTGTTGCATCTGGTCACGTGCCAAGAAAACTGCGGCTGGAGACGGCGGCTGCCGTAAAACCTAAAGCTGCCGCCTTTCGTCTCGGCCCCTCTCCCGCCTGTGAAAGGCGCTATTCATGCCGACGGCAGGGAGATACCACACAATGGATCTCCACCGCCGGCCCGGCCTGCACGGGACAATAAACAAAGGTATTCAGTCTTTCCAGCCTCCACCCCTGAGCCGGGTCAAACGCATGCACGCTGCTGCGAGGAAGGTGGAATGGCGTTCCTGGTTTGGCTGCCTCCTCCTCCTCCTCCTCCTCCTCCTCCTCCTCCTCCCTGCTGCAGCATTCAAACGTCAGCGTGCAAGTATGGAATAACTGATAGAGGCCTGGACGTCAGACAGTGTATTAGAGAACAACAGAGGTCATAAAAGGGAGTTTGTTTTCCAAGCAAAGAGGAAATGGCCTGAGTCAGACAGTCGGAGCCCGCGCCTGACTCAGAGGTCCGTTTCTACGCACCCGTTATGGAGAATGTGCTCTATTTGCATTCTCCCCATAACGGATCCAAGATGGAGGCGCTCCCGCTGACACAGGCTTCCATACATGCTCCGCAGGGCCGCCATGTGCAAACTACCACAGCCGTGTTCTGCAGCAGTTCTAAACATGCAGCTGCAGCTAAACAGTCAGAGCAGTGTTACAGCTTTCAAATAGTTCAGCTGATGCCGCTAATTGTAATTAGCATGGTAATTAAAGGCGTAATTAGACCTAATTGTCAAAACTGTGTGTCTCCTGTGGCTAATCAGTCGGGTTATGTGAGAAGCTGTTATTACTCAAGCGTGTCGCTGAGGGTGAAATTCTCTAGTCTGCAAACTGCCCTCATAGGTCAAAGGTCAAAGGGCTGGCAGGGTGGGACAACCGAGGGGTCCTTTTTCTCACCAGCGGTTTTTCTTGCTCACATGTCGCTTCTCCAGCGCACAAGGATCTGTTTAGAGGAAGCGTGGCACCGGCGGCGTAACGCCCGTTAGGAGGAGTCCGCTGTGTTAAATAGTGTTTATTCGCACAAAGAAAAGAGTATCAAAATGGAGGTTTTTACGGTGTTTGCAGGGCTGCAACCTGAGAAGCCATGAAAGGGTGACAGCGTCTCATCTGTCTTTCTCTGAGACGCTGCGCTCAGCCCTGGAACTGAACTTCTGCTCCATCTCCAAGCCAAACAGACATTTCTGAACAAAGACAAACAGGAATGAAAGGCACGAGATGACTTCACGTGACCGGCCAGAAGTGTGTACGGTTACAGTCGGAAACAGGAACGGGTGGGTTTGAGCAGGAAAAGGTCAAAAATCCCCGAGACAAATGCACATTTAGGGTAAATCTGCAGGGTTAAAAGGAGAGGTGTTTCAACAGGGTTAGAACTTTTGCATCAGGTTTCTTATCAGGACACACAGTAGTCAGCCTGGACGGTGGAGCAGGTCGGAAGCAGGTGACTGACTTTATTACGGCAATTTGGGCCGGGTTGAAGGCCAGAATAGAGGAGCGGATGAGTGTGGAACAAGAGGACCAGGAAAGGTCATTTACACCCAAACAAAAATGCAGATATGATTCTAGAATTCCAGGACCTGTAAGATCGAGCTGAAGCAAAAGAAGGAGCGACTCAAGCTCCCGTCAGTGAAGCCGAGCCAGCGCTGACGACTGGTTTCACCATGGATGAACCGGCACGTGTCTTTACGACCTGGCAATTTTCCCGTTGCTTTCAGAGAACCGCCCCCCCTCCACCTCCACACACACTTTTGTTTTTATAAAAAACAATCCCAACCCCTAAAGTAGAGGACAAATTAGCTCCTGTAAACCAAATCATGCCCAGTTCCTGAGGCGCAAACGCACCAAGAAGAGCGTGGGGTGAGTGATAACAGTGATTTCCTCTCAACCAGCCAGACTCCCTACTCCACGACGTGCAGACAAGAGGGAAACGTTCTGATCCAAAGTGGTGGACAAACAAGGTGATGCTGAATGATGTGGCCCACCAGGACAGCAGGATCCTGTTTGATCCGAGCGCTTTGGGGTTTGTTCTAAAGGCTGCTCCTCCCTCCATCTCTCCATCTCTCCCTCCCTCCCTCCCCCGCCTCCCGGTTATCACTGGTGCATCTGCAGTTTCAAAGACGCGTCTGCTGGAGGAAGTCTTCTCCACCGGTGGGTCAGGCCCAGGCCACTTCCTCTGCAGCCCACCCTGCACGCCTACCAAGAAACGATGCCTCCCTCCTCCCCCTCGTGTCTCCCTTTACATCCTGTTCACGCACAGCAATTATGTCCATTATGTCCACGTGTCATGGGTGCAGTGCCACGACCCCAACGTGCCAAACCCAAATGTCCTGGGTCAGGTTTGTCTGCAGGCTGAAATGGACACTCTTCCAACTGCACCGCTGCGAAATGTTGGCGAACGTCTGAAGCCGAGAAAAACCAGTTCCACCTAATCAGATAACTGGGGAGCGAACGCCGGAACACTGGCTGCCTGTCAGCGTCCACAGCTGAGAACGTGAGAGGCAGGAGCAGAAACAGGCTTTACGTGACTCCCGCCTGGTGGAAGCGGGCGACAGGCAGGGCGGACAGGCAGCCATTGTGCGCTGCTTCCACACCTGGAGACACAGAAACTCAGTGTGGCGTCAGGACAAAAACTCTGGGGCCCCGGCCGTTTAAAGGCGGCGGAAAAAAGGTGCAGCTCCCGCCTGTTCGAGTAAAGCCACAGGTGCTGAGCTCCTCTCCAGAGCCTCAACAAGTCTCTGTCTCTCACACACACGCACGCACACACACTGTCCTTTGTGTGAAAAGGCCTGCAGAACTCCCTGTAGACATAGAAAGAATGCTGAACAAATGAAAAAAATTAATCAAAGTGACAGATTTTGCAGCCTCCTCTTACACCCCCCCCCACACACACACCACACACACACATACAAACTGACTCCTATCTATTACCTAATGAAGAAGTAATTTATTGTGCACAAACACACACACTCTGCAGAGGTGGAACACACTGTCTCGCCGCCAGCGGTCCTCCATCAGACAGGATGTGTCCATATTTGTGCATACAGTAGGTCTGAGGAAACCACCCAGGTAGGCTCCGTTTGGGGGGAAAGGTGTGTTTTCCTGTAGGTGGGAGTCATTTAGAGCGCTGCATTCAGTTCAGCAAGGCAGCGCACTGTCCTGGGACGGCCCCGGCCAGGCATGTAGTGGCGGTACGGTTAGCGCTTGGCCTCGGACACACTGGATAAAAACGAAAGTATGCTCTGTAAAGCTTGTTGTTATTCCCAGCATTCACCCTCAGGGCTGTTATTGCACCGCTTCAAAACAAAAAACATGCACGCACTACTTTAAGGAGAGAAAAGAACTGAAATGTTGCTGAACCAACATAATGAGGCGCTCCTGTTTAGTCACTAACTCACTCACCTGAGTGATCATGTTATTTTCATCTCTGGGATTGATCTCTAAATGAAGAGAAGCCTGCTGTTTGCTCAGGCCTCGCTGCAACTCAGGTGAAGCTGCTCTTTGTTTGTTAATGCCATTCGGCGCTCTGCTGGTTACTATGGAGACCCGACAAACTCAAACTCAGACAGAGGGATGAGCTACAGGAGTGCACACACACACGCACACACACACATTTTATCTAAGTCGTCTGGGATTACAAATAACTGCAAAATGACTCACATCGCAGGTGCTGCAGAAGCACAACGAAGCAGAAAAGGTTGGTTTCACGCAACAAAAACACGCGCTTCTAGGAGGAAAGGGCGAGTTTAGCACATAGTTTCACATCTAAACAGGCTGACAGGCTGACAAATGCATGCGCGTGCACGTCATTTACGGGAACCTCCAGCTCAGTCTCACACCTGTGGGAAGGAGCGCTACTGGAAACACGTGACCACCTTTACAACAGTTAATGGGGTCATGTGACAGGGTTAGGACAGGCCAAGGGCCCCACCGTGTGACCAGAAATGGTACTGCACTCGACAATTACTAATTATTACTATTGTTGTTGTTGTTGTTGTTGTCCTAAAAGTGTGATTTTTAATTTTTTTTTTTTAGATTAGAACACAGCCTTTGACGGCAATGGTTTAGTTATGTGTATTCTCCAGATTAATTACGAATGACTAACTCTCTTTCCGGCTCCATCTGTCCAAACATGAGGTTGAACAGCAGGTGGGTGACGTAGACGGCTCTAGGTGTGACGTTTGAAGATGACAATAGGAGCCTCTTCATCACTACTCGTCTATAAATAACCTCGTCTCCCTCTCTTAGCCAGCCTGTAGCGTTCACCACAGGACAAAAACCCTCTGATTAGTTCTGCAGCCAGTATAGATCAGTCTGGTGTGTTTACAGTATATTTACAACTGGTTCTAAACACAAGCTAAACTTCAACCCGAACGCAGCCGAGGAGTCAAAGACTTCAACAGGTCAAAGAAAATGATAAAATTCAGATGATGAAAATAGAACTAAGGCAAAATCTGAGCTGGGATCAGTGTCCAGGAGGAACTTCAACCCTGGACAGAGTTTACCTTCGAACCGCGTCAGTTATCTGCTTCTGTCTGTCCAATCAGAGAGGAGGATAATCAGACACATGGGTTGACACACAACAACAACAACAACAACAACAATAATAGATTAGTGGTCTAAGACTGGAACCTCATGTTACTAGCAGACGTATTTTTCTCAAAATCAATTGTTTTTTTTACCTGATTTTTTGTGTAAATTCCTAACACACACAGCTACGGGCCCCATCCCAGGAGGTGTGTGTGTTACAACATACGATAGCCTGTCACGCTTTACTGGAGGTTATTTTTCACCAAAAGACACCGAACACACCACAGCTTCTATCTAAACAGGATCAGGAAAAAAGGCATCGCTCAGCAAGTCAATAATTAGTCCAGAGCCAGCTCCTTCCTGTCCATTCACCACTTAAGTTTCACCCTGTTTGTGGCTCTGGTCTTCAAGGTTATTAGTTAGCGCCTCATGCTAAACCCTGAATTAGCCTGGCTAGTATATTCATGGAACTTTGTAACCACCGGAGGACCGCTTCCAACCATTTACCAGCCCCGATTAGCCGGTAAATGGTTGACAACAAAAGCAACCGATGATTATTATTTAAACTCAGGTTTGCTCTTTATTCACGGTGGCAAACCGGAATCAAGAATAAAATGTTTAACCCTTTTTTTTCTGCTACGGCTCAGTTGCTTTGGCAACGCTTCCTGCTAGCGTGAGAGTGTAGGTGTGAGTTTGATGGTGAGCTGATTAGTGTGTGTGCACACACTTCCTAGTCACGTCTTCTTCTGCGCTGCCCTCTGACCACCACTTTGGTAAATTAGTTTCGGATAAATGCAGTAACTCTGCTTTTATACCCTAAAAACATCTGCTTCGTTGGTACCTTTGGAATTTCACAAAAGCCAGTCACTGCTGCCAAACCAGCACATGGGTGTGACTGGGAATCCACTCTCACACCATTTCTCCCAGTACGTCTGCTCCTGGGGAGGCTGGAATTCCAGTAAGCCACCAGACACTCCTTCTTGGGACTGTCCAAACACATTTCTGGAGTGTTTACACACATCTTTACGACAGAAATGAAGGAAAATGGGTTAAAAAAGCCGTCAGAGTTGTGGGGATGGCTGCCAGTAGGCGGCGCTGCTGTCGCCCTGTTTTGTCAGAAAATTAAACAAACGTCTAAGACACAAAAAGAATGAATAAGAGAAGCCTCTAAACTATCTGTTGCTGCTCTAAAACGTTTAGGCGTGATGATTGTGGGCTAGGGGGTTGCGGTTTCTCTGCTTCCTCTTTCTGTTGGTTTCTGTTTTCGCGTGCTTGGTTCTGCGCGGGTTCGCGCAGTTGTTTTTTCCGGTTTTTTCTGTCTGTGGTGTGGGCGCTGGTTTCTTTTGCCGCGCGGGTGG